>JANCRA010000015.1:7135000-7556454 GCA_024362935.1 Setophaga petechia | reverse complement strand
GAAAGAAAGAAAGAAAGAAAGAAAGAAAGAAAGAAAGAAAGAAAGAAAGAAAGAAAGAAAGAAAGAAAGAAAGAAAGAAAGAAAGAAAAAGAAAGAAAGAAGAGGGATGTCTTTTGTCAGTTTGTTCCCAGGCTCTTAAGTCATGGGGTTAGGGCTGTGGTACCAGGCAGCCGACATTTCTGCAGCAGCAAAGATGAAAGTCAGACAAAATAATCCAAAGTGCTTAACTGTGACTATTAAGTCCCAAAGGATTTATCAGAGTTTACTTTCCTCTGACTTCTAGGAGAGACTTTAACTGAAGTCCATTAAGCAAATTAAAAAGCAGAAGGAAAATAAACACAGATTAATGGAGGTAGGAATTTTATGAAGAAAAGGAAAGAGACAGACCTTGTGACAAAGCTCCTGGCCTGCTATTCAGGTTTTAAGGCCCCCCAGACCTTATAAATGGAGGAGATTATTCCCTTCACGTTGCCCTGCTGGTAGTCATAAAAGAGAGGTCAATAGAATTTTTTTTCCCCCACTGAGAAGTCCTGTAGAAACTCAAGTAATAATATAATCCATAATGTTTCAGTTCAGTGCGTGACATGCAGCTATTTGTTCCTTTGTTTCCAGGCAGGGAATCAGGCTGTAAATCTTGTAGCGACACAGATACTGTACTGGCTCTGTGTCATTTTATCTCCTGCTGAAACTAAAGCTCATCTGAGCAGCTTCCCACACAATTAGGGATTTGCCTGTCTGAATAACTAGGCAAGATTTCTGTATTTATTACTTCAATATAATTATTAATATTTAATCCACAGGAGATATCACCAATATGTTTTGAAACCTCATTTTGCTTGCTAAAAAGAACTTTGAGAACAAGAAGAGGAGCAAATAATATCATCTTGGAGCCTTGTTATTGTCTTTAAATAGTTTACATTAAAGCAAATGGTCCCATAAAGGGGAAGTTCCTTTTTTCTGCTCCTCTTCTAAGTGATTTTCTAATTCTCATTAAATTTGTCAGTATTCATGGCTGAAAACAAAGAGATAGTGGAATGGTAAAACAAGAGTAAATTAACTTCCACCATGCTGTGTGGACAGGCCCTCATTTGTCTGTGTGGTGGTACCAGCCCTTGGGGAAAGTGTGGCTTTCATTGGCTCAGCTGGAGATGTGACACATCAGGAGCAAGTCCTGACCACTCTGGGATGTACAGGGGACCTCTCTGGAGTCTCACCACAAACCTGGGAAAAATTGGCATGTTCCTGCTTCTTTTTATTCCCCTGATCTTCTTGCTAATTGTCTTTGCAACATCTAACCCAGTACCAATGTGTAATTAATCTCTTGTCTCTGCTCATCAGCTTGTCTGTGTGATGGTTCTTGGTTTGACACTTATCCACAGGCAACTCCTTGTAGAAATTAAAACATTTTGAACACAAATTTACTTGATTTTTGTTCATGAGAGGCATTGGAAACTGTTCTGATATTACTCTAAGTGAGAAAGGGATTTTTGCTTCTGTAAATATTCTAGAATATGACCATAAAATGTAAAATATACCCCTATTTTAGCTGTTTGTTAAGGTGCCTATCTGAAGCCTTCTCTCAGACAAACCTCCTGGACGAGTGGGGTGTGACTCACAGCGTGTGCAGGTGATTGTGTAAAAGGCAAAAGGAGCATGCACACCAGGGCTAAGGGTTAGTGAGTTTAGGTGTGGCCTCCCAACAGCAGTGGGTTCAGTGCACGTCACAGCTTCTGTTCAAAGACTGCCTGGCACCAGGGGAAGAGGCCGAGATGTCTGAGCAGCTGAAGCATGTAGCCCTTCCCTTAGTGGGTCACATTTGTCAGCTTTCCAGTTCCCATGGAACCCCTGACCTCTCACTAGTGATATCAGAAAGCTGCCAAATGGCAGTGCCTGAAGCTCTGTGTTTTCCATGTCTGCACTGATAAAACCTGTTTGTGTCCAGCACAGCCCCTGTGTGTGTGCGTGCCTCTGTGCACGCCCCAGCAGACAGCGGGAGCATCCCAGGGTCACCTGAGCCAGCCCTGTCACTCCCTGCTGGGAGCTGGCCCTGGGTGCCTGACTCTGCTTTACTGCCTTCTTACACCTCGTTTTACCTTTTGCCCTGGGATCCCAGGGTGTGGGGACCAGGAGCCCTGCAGGAATAGAGTGTCCCCTGCTGCTGCTGGCCCAAGGAGTTCAGTCAGTGTACCTGGAAGGTACAGGGACCTGTCTGCCCACATCCTCTCCTTATGGGCCAAAGCTGTCCCCATGGATGGCAGCTGTGGCACAGCCTGAGTGCCCTCTGCTCCCACCCAGCCTTTTAAGAGAGTGCTGTCAGGAAGACAGCCCAGAGCGTTGTGGCAGTGCTGACATGGCATCTTCCAGCTCAGCAGCCACTTGTGCTGCACTGCCTGTGTGAGCACAGCCCTGAAGGTAACTGCTGCAGGATGGCTTCAGGGCTACCAAAGCACCTGACCCACCCTTCCAGGGGCCTCAGCAGCAGAAGCAGCTGCCCAAGCCCTTTTGCCGTGCCTAACTTCACCTCCTGGCTGTGGGGGCATTCAGAGTCCACCCTGGGCAGCTCAGTGTCTGTGCCCACAAAAAGGTGGGGGGTGATGGATAGCTGGGTTCACTTCCTCTTTCAGTCTGTGCAGGATGAGGGTAGCCCCACTGACTCCTGAGGCTGGGGAGTGAGGCATCATGGCAATGCCAGAGACACTTCTCCCAGGCACCATCACTGTCCAAAAATGTTCTCCAGAGTTTCACCTTGAACCTCTAGGCCAGCTGCTTTCCCTTGACCCATATCCATCCTTTCTTCTCCTGGGACACTAGTGAAACCAGGGCTTTCTGGGGGTTTTGAATGTGGGTGGAAGATAAGCACTCCTGATTTGGGTGGTTTGTGATATGGGGCTGGATGAGATTAATGCATCCTGCTGGTTATGGAATTCATAGCTGGGAAAGCGATCACTCAAGGCTGTACTTCTACCAGGCACATCCACCTCTTGGCTTGGGGTCTGCCTTCAGTGTGGAGCTCTCAGGAAGGCTTGGGAAGGGTTTTGTTGTGTCTGACCAGCAGACATCCTGTTATAAGAGAAAACTGAATGTCGAGGGGGTGCTGGCAATGGACCTCCCATTCATGTTCCGATTCTGTCCATCCTCCTTCTGGATAGACAAAAATCTCTTTATTTACGCCTTTTTTTTTTTCTTTTTTTCCCCACAGCAGAACATGCAGGAAGGGACTGAAATATCAAAAGCAGAAGTGGGTCTGCCTCCCATTTTCTCCCCTCCTTCCATCTCTCTCATGTGCGATTACAGAGGCAAGGACACCAGCATTTACGGGAAAACACTCATCTATGGCTGTTGCTGGCCATGCAGAAGCAGGTGAGGGTGCCTGCCTGGCAGCATTCAAGTCCATGAAGCTGCAGGCAGCCTTGCAGTGGGGAGAAAGAGCAGCATCCAGCCCCACAACAATGCCTGGGGTTGCTCGAGTGAATTCTGCCCCAGGCTGGTGTCATGCTCACGGGCTGTGCTTCTCTCCATGCACATCTGCTGCTGAGTTACACAGCTGAAGACATTACCTGTGTCAAAAGAGTTGTGAGAAACCCACAAGGACTGAATGCCTGGTGAGAGGCTTCAGGGATGGCTCCTTTGGCAGGGCTCACCTGTGTTCCTGAGGGGACATGGCTGCTCTTTGCTGCACGGTCCCACAAAGGCAGCACAGCCACTCTGGAGAGGAGGAACCAAAACTGCTGGGCTGTGCAAATGTGGGGGAACACGCAGAACGACTTTCACTGCTTCAGTCTTTGCAAAGCATCTTACAGGAGAGACACGGGAGGAAGGTAGAGGGAAATACTGTTACAGAAAGATATCTCAGGTGAAAAATAAATATCCAGTAAACAGCACATCAGCTAGCAGGCTTGCCCTTTAAGATTTCTCTTTCTCTCTGTCTGAGGCTTTCAAAGTCCTTCCTAGAGTTCCTTTCCAAACTTTTTGCAATCTCTTATGTTAGCTAGAAGCACCTTGCAGGGAAGCAATTCTTCCCAGAAACTCTGACATCATTAACCAATGAAATACCCTGATGAATCTGCACAACACAATGTGTTTGTTTCAGACCTGAACTGTGCTGGGACTCTGGGCTGCTGTAACCAGGAAGACAGTGAAGGCACAGTAACCAACACGCTGAGAAAATAGAAATGGGGTGAGAAGACAATGCCAATGATCATATAAACATGTGGTTGTGTGAAGCCTCAAGGCATTTTGTGCAAGAGCAGTGGTGTTAGACACTGAAACCTGAACACGTTCCAAGTTGAGGGACAAGATTCTGCCTTCAGATTCCCCCTCCCCACCATTGCAGTTGACTCATAACCAGGTTTGTGTCCTGTGGCAGGACTGCTGGAGCCCTGGCTCACTAAGAGCAGCCTTGTAGCTGTGCTGAGGTGAGGTGAGTAATTTGTCAGCACGCATGGCCAGTGGGCTCAGGGCCCTGTGGTGAGCCCTGCACAGACTCTGCACACTCAGCACACTGCTCAGTGCTGCTGTCCCAGCACAGCAGGCACCCCTGCAGGGGCAGGACCTGCCATTTCCATTCATTGCTCCTGGCCAGAGCTTAGAGACAGCCCAGGGGGTACTAAGGGACACAACTACTGCCACTGATGTCCAGGGAGTGTTGGAGGGTCTGCAAGTCCTTCTCCAGGTCTAGGGACAGGAGGTGCCTCATTGGGAGTGGGCCCCTATAAAAACAGCCTGCTTGTAATGGGTATGAATGACATCAATCTAATACCTGAACAGTGTCTCTTTGCTTCTCCTGTCCTCAGGAAGAGCTGGACAGTGCACTGCAAGGGAGAAGGATTGACCTGTGAGAAATCCTGGCTCTGCTGTGCTGCCAGGAGCTGCCTCTGCTGCAAGGGAAGAGCTTCCCCCTCCCTGCACTGTGCTCCTCAGTCCATGTTTGCAAACCCAAAGCATTCCACAGGGTCTAAAATAACTTTAACAATATAGCTTGGGGCTTTTTAATGAACTTAATTTTCCATTTTCACATGTGATTTAGGGTTCAGCTTCAAAAGATTTTCCCCAGGGTCTCTTTTGTGTGTGTTGGAATGGGGCACGTGGGTGAGGGTCAGGAGCTGGGTAGATAGCAATGCCCTTGGACACAGACAATTTATCTGGAATTTTCAAAGACACTGGAAAAGGGAAAACCTCAAAAACTGATTAAAATCTGCAAGCTTTCCAATGCCTTATATTTATGTATTTGTAATAAAAACACAACAAAAGACAGCCCAGAATCTTGCCAGGTAAGACTTATATCTGCTCAGTAGTGTAAGCTGTCCCTGTGGGAGTTTAAGGTGCTGCACAAACACAAAATTTTTCTCCTCCATGGAAATGCCACAGTGCCATGGAAGAAGATGTCTGGTGTGGAAATGTCTGCAAGTCACAGCTGGGAGAATTCAAGGCAGGGACAGAGAGGGTTAAAGAGAGAAAGGGTGGTGGAAGTGGCTGTCACCACAGATGAGCATTAGCTCTGTCTGTTGTTTTCTTTGAATGCTTGGGAAAGTACAAAATTACAAAGGAGTATTTTTTAATTATGCTGTGGTGGCTGTTCTTATGTTTAAAAGGAGAAAAGAGAAAAAAAATCAGAGGAACAAATTTGTTGCCAGTAGATGGGGGCTGAATCAAAATCTTACCTTCTAACACCACTGACCTTTGAAATCCAAGACTGGGTGTAGAGATGTATGCCAAGAACAGACATTTTAAATCTTCACCAAAAACATTTCATTCAGATTAAAATGTCAGTTTGTTCCTAACAGAAAATATACTTTAATCTTTGAGAGATTCTATTTGTTCCTGTTCTAAGGAAAGTCTGGGGCACTTCTGTACAATACCAGGAATTACATCCAAAATTTTGATCTGTGACTTGGTTGCAGATTTTGTGTGCATTATGGAGATGGTGGATATCTCAAATAGTTGAATGGTAGCTGGAGTCGTGCAGCAGATATGGAAACACAGGGGAACTGTGTTCACTTCTAGATGTGATCAGCCATGTCCCCTAAAAGCTCTGGTAACTTCTTTAGCAAAATATGCAGCTGACTCACAGCAGAGCTCTGACTTCACAGGGCAGCTGCCTTGGGTAAGGTGTGACAGAGAGCCTGTCTCTTCCCTTTCACTTAGGGCAAAAACCTAGGTGTCCAGTTTAACTTTTATTTGGAGACAGAGTGAGGAACTTCCTTTCAACCGCATCCATCTGAAATCCCAAGGAAAGCATAAAGTATGTTTCCTTTGTTTTCTTGATGAAAGCAGTTTTTCCATTTATTTCTGCGTGGCAGTGTTGCAGAGGAAATGTGATAATCCTTATGAAAAAGCACTCTATCCCAGTCTACAGCCCCTCTGGCTACAGGACACTGTAGGTGATCTGTCACACTGTCACATCTGAGCGCTGTAAGTGCTCCAGGACCTTGCCAGCACTCAGGGGCAGCAGGGATCATGAGACCATCTATAGGCACATTCTAGAGGAACAAGAATCCTCCTACCAAGATAGATACAATTTAAATAGAGAGCCTGATCCTGTTTCCTCATGAATTTAAAGGAAGTGTTACCACTGATTTTAACAGCAAACAGGACTGACCTTGTAGTGTATGTCATCAAACAGCTCTGGACTGCTTGAGAAAATTTCAACGCTTCCATTATACGCCCAATCTTTCAAACTGGACATAAACATACACTTGGCAGAAATCTCAAGCTACAAGTAAATGAGGAGATTTGTTTTTAACATTTTTTCCAGTCACAAAGAAAAGAGAGAGAGAAAGAAGGAATTCTTCTAGGATGTTTTTAAGTTACTGCTGCTATGCAACAGCATTGATCATCTTTGCACTACCTCACCTTCAAAAATTAATTCATTCATTCTCAGAGGTAAAAATCCCATTAAAATAATTTAATTAATTAATGCAATTACTATTTTTAGCTGCAAGGAGGGTGACACCAGGGTTTCAGCCAATGTGAAGAAACTGCTGCTAGAACAGGAGTGGTCACTTGGCTGATGTGTGGCTTGTGGTTCATGAGAGCTTGGGAGCAGGGGCTGTTTGTGCCCAGAGCTGGTGCCAGGGCTGGGAGCAAGGTAGCTGGAGCTGCTGGAATCAGTGTTATGTACTACCCCAAAACCCAGCTGTGTGTCCAGCCAGCCACCCCTACAGTGTAACTATAATTTTCTGAAAAGCTGTTTGAGACCAAATTGTCTGTGTATCTTCTACAAGGATTTAAAAATATTGGCATGACATCCATGAGGTGAGGGAGGAGAGCTGGTCCTCTGCTCCATGATTTCCAGTCCCACACTCCCAAATCCAGTGAAATAAGGTGGGATGCCAGATCCATCTGCACAGTGAAAGCAGGAGATACCCTGGAGCACCAATACCTCCTTGCCAAAGGTACCACTGCAAACTCAGTTTCTCAGTTTGCTTTGCTACTTGCAAAATGCCATTACCTTGTTCCAACCAGAGTATGTTGCCAGATTTTTGGAATCTGCAGATTTTTTTAATATTTATTGGAAGAAGAAACTGAAAATTAATATAGATATTTCCTCAGTGCAATCCCCTTTCTTTACAGCCTAACAGAGAGTGCACTGGGCACAGGATGGCTCATGCTACCAGGGACAATTATTATTTTCTCCCAATCCAAAATGAAATTTCTTATGGTGCCCTCCCAAATTGTTCCTTGTGTCGAAGTCACTCTGTGTGGTCTGGCATGCCAGATGCCAGCCTGTCCCTTCTCTGCATCTGCTCCTGGGTTCCCTGAACCCCTCCTCTGCACACCCAGACTCACACCCACCATCCCTGCTCCCCTGTGGGTGCAGGCCAGGGTTAGGTACTTGCCATCAGCTGCAGAGCAGCTCCTCTCTGGGCTGTGCTCCCTGCCCACTGCAGTCCTGCTGTTACAGCTACTGATCCTGGAGCTTACATAAAGAAACACAATTGTTTATACACAGATCCCGAGGGAGAGACTGGCAGCTTCATTGTAATTTAATCTAAACCAGGATAAGACAGTAAATATTGTTGTGTTTTCATAAGGATGAAAAAGGGTGAATAAAGCAGGAGATACTGAGGAAAGAAACACCTGTGTAATTCACAAGGAGAGGAAATACTGAAAAAGAACAAAGTTTTACAGTTTTACCATCTTCACTGAAAAAAAAATATTGTTACAGAGACTGGGGAATCTGTTTAATCCTTTCAAAGAGTTTAGTCTCCAAACCATCATCCATATTCATGACCTGAGCTCCTGTAACAGCAATGTTAAACCTGGTCCCATGCACTCAGCTGTGGTGGAGCCAGTCTAGCACAAAATTAGCATTTCTGCTCAGCACTGCTATCTGTGAGACTGGGATATCTCTCTGGGACTGGGAGTTCAGCCTGGTGGCCTGATCAAAAAGATCAAGAAATTATGTGATTACAAAGCATAAATACCATAATGTGCAGAAATTCTAGGCACAGCAGAGCTCTTTATTGCAGGGGAGAAAAGCATAACAAGAACCAAAAGCTGAGGCTTAACTCCAGGCAAATTCAACTGAGAAATTTGTTATAAACTTCTAATCAGTGTCAGGAGATTAACAACCAGAATAAAAAATGGACACCTAACAGCTGAGGGATGAGGGAAGTCTCAAGGGCCCCATGGTTCAGTTTTTTAATCTGACTTGCATGGCAGTGGGAAGTATCCTCCATGTTTTAGATCCCAGACATTGTAATTGGATTTCCAAGGTTATTAGATAGTGGGTGGTGAGGGTTTACTGCAAAATCCGTTAAAACTGCCCTTCTTTTCCTGGGTATCAGGGCCTTGCTGAAAATGTAGGCTTTCTAACAGTAAAGGGTGTGCCACCACGTGGATCCTAAAAGGTATTTGAAAGCCACATTTGGCCTTCAGTGAGGAAAAGATGATCTAATGGTCTCTTCTTGGCCTGATGTCTATGAATCCTTTCACAGTTTCCCAGGACACTCAGTGTTTGCTCATGAGCTCCTGCAGCAGCAGCGGGGCAGGGGCTGTGGCTCCTGCAGGGATCCTCACCCCTGTCTTGCAGCCCATCCCTTTCCATTCCTGCCCCAGGGGCTGATTCCCACTGGCTGTACCATGTCCTGGCTGCCTCCAGCCGAGATCCCCTGGGCTGGTGCAATAGGGATTGCTGCAAACCATGTCATGAAAATTACTTCAGATTTGTGCCAAATTCATTTCTCCCGCAAGGCCAGGGGACACTTTTTATTCTGAACTCCTTCTTTCCACACGCTGCTCTTTTTTAAAATGTTCTGGGCTGATGTCATCCATGCTGGTCTCAGCTAGAGGAATAATCTTCATGGAAACTGTGAACAAAATCCCCTCAACATATTTCAAATGGGGGAGTGGTAAAATAGACTTTTATAATTGTTAAAACTATAATCAGTTATTTTGGCAATGCCACAAGAAAATAGATGATGTCAAAAAATTAGCAGTAACACAGCTTTTTTTTTTTGGGGGGGGGGGGGGTGCGTGGGGGAGTTGAACTGTGCTTGGTTGAAGGAATTAAAAAAATAACCAAATGAGATCTACCAGGTCCTGGGATCTGCTCTAACCTTTAAGACAAAGAAATTCAACTCATAAGCAGCATTGTTGTATAGTTTTACTGAATTTCACACAAGACAGCAGCTCTGTGATGGCTGTTTGGACCATTTTCATGAAGGAGTTTGTAAATGAAACAATAATCAAATACACTTCTACAAGAATGTCCAGACCACAAAAGAAAAAAAAAATTCAAAATCCCAAGCATCAACCTCATTCTCTGAATCACTTAATGTTAGGCTACAAGGAAACCCACGTAGACAAGAGTAAACAGAATTCATGGGTGAGCTTGCCAGAAAACTTGAATGATTTTTTGCTCTCATCTGTAGAGTCTATGCCGGTATCACGTGCTAACCTTTGTAAACATACTGACCTTGCAGTGCACACTTCTACTAGTTAAGTAACAGTCCCATGGAAGACAAAACTAGCCTCATTCACAAAATTCACAGGCAATTTTGTTCTTTAAAACATCAAAATATAATGTGGACAAAGAAGAAAAAACCAGAATGTTTATGCCATAATTGAAGTCCACAATTCAAATGACAAAGCAAAGGGCAAAACGTGGTGCTGTTGCAGCACATGTCCTAGCAGCAGTGAACATGGCACTTTCAGTTTTATGGTTGAATCCATAACAGCCAATTGTTTGTTGGAAGCACTACTGTATAGAGCTTAAAATGTTTTAGTAATGCCTTCATATTAGTGTTTTCTGACTATTAGAAATTTCATTGTGCTGCTCCATGTTGGCAATATTTTGTATTTAAGTTCCACTACTATGAGTTTTGCTTGTGTTTTACTAAAGAACAGTACAACACAGACCCTCGGGGGGGAATTCCATTCGCCTTATTAAAAAATTGTGGCTATTTTATTTTCCTTATCTCTGCCATCCATTTCCTTTTGATTCTCAATGCATTGCTGCAAATCACTAAGATATTTCCTTGTCTGCTTTACTTTGGACCCTTTTAATGAAAGCTCCTACATAATCAAAGTCACGGGATTCATTTGATGAAGTGAACTGGTTTTGCTGAAGGGTCAGAGTTGGAGATTTAGCATTTCATAAAAGCAAAAGATCTAAAGGCAGGAGAAATGGACAACAGTTTTTACAAGATATCAGATAAACATCCAGTAAGAGAGAACGAAATTCAGCTCTTACAAAGCAGAACAGCTCAGTGTGATCCATTTTAACTACAACCAGGTGATTGGAGCCAGCCTGCCTGCAGAAAAGTGAACCTCGCTTCCTTTGCCTCATTAGTCTGTTTTCTGTGGCGTGATGTCATGGCCAGGAGGTACTTTGCACTCACCAATGCAGGGCTGAAAAGGAGGGGTGCAACATAAGAGAGAGAAAAACATGAGAGCAAAAGTATTCCCTTGTTCCCTTGCTTGTAGATACTGCTTGGGCTGCTGCTCAGCAGGCAGCAGTAGCTCAGACTCTGACCCTGAGAAACAATCATTGACTGTGTGCTTTCCTTCAGCTTGGATAGCCAAAGTTTCTCAAGAAATGAAAAGTTCTGGTAAATATTTGTGTAAAGTACATATCTTTTGACATTGCCAATGCAAATTATTTCAATATTGTCAAAACAAAAGCCTGTGTTTGGTTTGTCCCCTTGTAGTGTTGCTGTTGCTGTTTGGACCTACCATTCAGGTTCCTCATGTCCTCTGCTCTCATCTGAGGACCAGACTCCACACCAGGGTGCACATCAGCATGTGAGCCATGACCAGAGAGCTGCCAGAGAGCTCCCCCTTGGAGGGGCTGCAAAAGCATTGGAAGAGATCTTCAGGAAGCGGCTTCACCCACCTCAGCATCAAGCAGGCTCAAGGCACACATCCCACTACAGGTTCAACATGCTGAAAAGTCTTCTTATTTAAGAAGAATGAAATGAAATGGTTTGTGTTATATAGTTCCCAAACTCAAAGTGTTCACAGAACCACCTTTTTGGCCCTAAGATTTTGGATGCTGTAAAGGGGCACGGTGCCTCTCTCTCAAGATGAAGTAGCTCAGGGAGTAGGAAGCAAGCAGTGGGATCATCAGTGTCAGTCTTGCACTTTTTCATGTGAATTACAGTGTACTTTTAGGCAGAGTTGAACATTCAGAGTGGGGTTCAGCTCACCTTAAGCAGATACCTCTTGTCTGTCAGCTGTAGGATGCACAGAGCTCCTTGAAGTTAATTTAGTGCATAAACGCAGGCACCAAGAGACAGGGGAGACCAAGAAGTTTCCTGATGTGGCTTCCCAGTGTGGTTTCCAGCTGCAAGTCTGTTTGCATGGTCTCCATAGGTCCTGCATGGTGCCACCCAGACAATGCAGATACCTCAATGCCCTTGATCATCTCTGATAGCACTAGCTGGTCACATTTAGGCAACTGACCCAAACTCTCTTGGCCACAGTGGTTGATTCTCCATTGCCTGTAATAAGAATTTAGATATCTAGTGTTCACACATCTACATTTAACTGCCTCCATGTGGGTGGCTAAATCCTGCACTGAATTCTAGGGTCACTCCTACAGGAAAAATACTGTCAGTAGCACAAATTTTCAAGAATACTTGCAAATTCAAGAGTGAATGTCCTTACCCCCAGGAAAAGAGCTGCTCCTGGGTATTGCTTAGCTTTTTTTGTCCCACAAATGACCTCTTTGATTCTGCTGTGGGTTTTTCCTACAAGATATAGAGAAGAGGGTTTTAGTAAGGGTTTGAACCTTATGGTGCTCCGACTGGCTTCATCAGTTCCCTGTTCAGCATGCCATGTCCTTCAAAACAATCACACAGGGTTGTGAGAGGCGTACATCTGGCATGAAATTAATTGAGTCTGAGGCCAAGTTCTCCAAAAGTAGGTAGTTCCCTTCAAACATACCTTTGAGTCTTCATCATTCTTACCATAATTTCTGAAGTTTGGACTTCTCAAAATTTGCCATGACTAACTTACATTTACGCTAATAAGTGCATAAGTCAAGAAATTGCAATTTTCTCCTCCATGACAGATGGAGGATGTAAAGCAGTGAATGAGCTGCTAACATCTCATTACATGCAATGATGTCATTATGTGGAAAAAAAGCACAACAGGAATGCCTGAAGCAAGATTTTAGTCACAGAGATCCAAGGTCTCAACTACTGACTCAAATTGAAACATTCAGGATGAAATTCAGTGCCTTAATACCAGCAACTCTGACACTACTATGCTGTATGGGCTTGTCATTCTCCTTGTTTCTTTAGTGTACTTAAACCTTGTTGAGGTAATGGGAGAGGCATGGTTGGGAACTTCAGAGCTGTTTTAATCCAATTGTAGCCTTGGCAAACTTTTACATTTTAACAGATCCTCCAGTAACATGGTCCAAAAGCCCATAAGAGACTGCTCAACTTTGTAGGGCCTGCCTTAGATGAAACTATAGTCAGACAGGCAGTTAATGGAAGGGTTTGTTCTTGTTTGGAATCACACGCTCACTTTGGCACACACTGAAGTTCTTCCCTGATAAAGCTAAAATCCTGTAAATTTGGCAAACCCTGGACAACTAGGAAGAAATCTGAGCACACTTAAACACCATATAACCTCAGCTAGTGTGTACTTGCTTCAACTCCACTAGGGGGAAAGAACTGGAGAGCAAGGATGCTCGATGGAACCAAGGCTGTCTGCATTCTGAGTGACAGTGCAAGGATGAGCCCAGCTCCACCCAGCAAACCACCCTGGGACCCTGACTGCCGAAACATTTGTCTTCCTTCTTCTATTTTATTTGTGTTCTCTTGAGGCTTTATATGAGGCAGAAGATGTGGATGGCTGGGTCTCTCGAGGGAGCTGCTGGGGCAGCTCAGGTGAACAAAATCCCTAAACCAGTTAATATTCCACAGGGTGAGACACAATCCTCTCCTGCTCTAAGCTGCTCTGTATCCTTAGCCAGTCCCACTTTCTCCAGGGAGGAAGAGCTACTGTAGTCCTCAGGACTGAGGCCAGCACTCTCAAGTTGTTCCAGTAGAGAGGGAGAGAAAAACGGAGCCACTGCCTAAGCACAATAAAACACAGCACCAAGGGAACAGGAACAGATTTGCTGCAATATAATCCCTTTGCTGGGAACAGCTTGGGATGCTGCCTCCATGGTAGCAGGGGTCTTCATAGCTGCAAGGATGAACTTCTGCTTTTTCTCAGGGAAGCTTTTTCTCAGGGTGTGTGTTGCTGGTCCTGAAGGGGGGCGGCCCCTGTGCGGACAGCAGGACTGCCACCACCTCCAACACATCCTGGCTCCTTTGCAGTTGGGCAGAAGAGAAATATTTACTGCTCCTTGTCACAAAGGATTCAGGCAGGGGATGGCATGGAGAATGTACAGGCCCTCTGTGCTTGTCCCTGACCCCTGTTTGGGCAGGGGACCTATGGATGGGGTATGAGTGCTGTTTATGGAGAGACTTGCAGACACAGGGCATTCTGATTTTGGAAGGAGCTGCCGTTCCCTTGCAGTCATGCATGGCCATGAGTTCTGGGCACTTTACTTACACAGGAGTCAAAATCTGGGAAGGGATATGGAGGTGTGTGTCCCAGGCCACCAAGCTTTGTCCAGAGAGAGAGCTCTGGGATGGTACCGCCACAGCTGTGACAACTGCTTCTGTCATCTCACAACACACTATTCACAGCACTACAAAAGCCCAGAAATTACTAAACTAGAGAAACATTCCTCACCAGTACAACATATTTTTGAGAACACGAAACAGGCAAATAACAGGCAGATCTTCAGCACTTTCCCCCTTTACCTTTCCTTCACACATATGCAAGATTTATTGTTATGGAGGGAGAAATCACAGAGAGATCTCTCTCTCTGCCACAGAAAGACCATCTACGAATTCAAGTCTAAATTCACAGAGTAATCAGAATTACTTTTCAGAGCAGTATCTTGTTAATGGCTAAAACAAACTGTGTAGCTACCACCAGGGGAATTGACACATCCCAGGAGAGCAGATAATGAAAAATTAAATAGTTATCTTTGTGTGGGGACACAAAAAAAAAAAAAAAAAAAAAAAAAGACTCTACAAAAATTTGCCTCAGATGGAAATTAAAAGGAGTGAAGTGAGAGAAGGTGGATTACCCTCCGAATTCACCAATTAATGCCAATAGAAGGGGAAGATGTGCTGAGCTGTCCATGGGCGCATGGATGGCAGCCGTGGGACAGGGGTTGTCCCTGTCCCTGTCCCTGTCCCTGTCCCTGTCCCAGTCAGCCTGCACTTTTGAACCGAGAGACTGAGCCAGGCCCTGCGGACCCACGGGGAGATGAGAACAGGATGACTGGAGCTTTGATGTTGCCAGGGTGTAATAGCGAGAGGAGACGAGAGAGCCTGCGCTCACAGTAACCCACTGTCTCTCATCAGCAGCAGCACATTAATTTGCCAAGTGAGGATCATGCGGGAGAAGCAGCGGAGCGGCTTGTCAGGAAAAAAGCAACAGGGAGGGGGCCCGGGGAGAGGAGGGGGCCGGGGGAAGGGGGGGTTGAAGGGGAGTTCGGAGAAAATTGCTGAAAATTACAGTATTCAGCTTTTGGTGACAGTATATCAAAGCCCAGCTACTGCCTTTATGATATTTAAATCCTTGCCGCTTCCCCAGAAAAACAGCATCGGCACAATAGAAACATTATGTGCTGGGTGGGGAGGGGGAGCGCCGCTGAAATGGGACTCGCTTCGCCTTGGGATGCTGAGCGGGACCTGGAGGGCCCGATGGCTCCACGGCACGGATGAACAAAGTGTCCATCTGCAGCGACAATGTCCCGAGGAGGCGCTTTGAATGCATCTCCTGTTACACGGTTCGGAGCGCACACACACACACACACACACACACACACACACACGCACGCACACACACACACACACACACACACACACACTCACACTCACACACACATTCACACACCGAGCCACACACACTCACACACCGAGCCACACACACATACACTCTCACACTCACACTCACACGCACACACACATTCACACACCGAGACACACACACACACACACACACACACACACACACACACACACACACACACACACACTCTCACTCACACTCACACATTCACACTCACACTCTCACACCGAGCCACACACATTCACAGTCACACTCCCACTCACACTCCCACGCTCCCCCCTTCCCTTCCGAGGGAAACGGCCCAGGCGCCGCACAGGGCAGGAGCACTGGAGATGAGGCAGCGTGAAGTGACACCTCAGGAAGAGGATTAAAGCTCCCTAAAGCCGGGGATTTATGTCTTCTCCTTGTAAAAAAACGTCGGCCTCCCTCATGGGATTAGTACTCTTTTCACTGGCTGTACCAAGTGCACCTCCAAATTTATTATCTTCCTCAACCAGTGGTTCCCAGGGGCCAGAAGGGAACAAGAGAGGAGCAAATCCCTGGACATCAGTCACGGAGGGTGGAGGTGGGGTGTCTGGGAGAGATCCCCCCACGCCAGAAGGAGGTGAACTGCAGGAGAGGGACAGGGAAACTCCCTCCAGAGAGTGCCTGGGTGAGTGTAGAGCCCCGATAAAGGTTCTGTGCCCCCAAGGGAGCTGGCAGGGCAGCCCCGAGCAGGTCTGACACACAGCCCGTGTTCACAGCTGGGCTCTGGCCGGCAGGAAGGAGCAGTGTCAGAGCTCCTTGCTGGCACCAGGTCTCAGCCGAGTCCCACGGACAGCCTGAGCGGGGTGGCTGGGCAGAGAGGTGCCCCGGAGCCGGGGAAGGCAGCCCCTCCTGGCGCAGGTTTGACATCGGGCTGGAGCTGCCTGCGCTGCCCACACGAAATTCCACCCTCAGGGATGGAACAAGTTAGCAAATGTTCGCTGGTAAATAAGTTATCCTTAAAGAGCCACGCAAACCTCAGCGCAGCTCTGCAAGGCCCTGGGAGGAGGCAGTTCCCTCCCCCTTTCTGGATGGCTGGAAAAGGTTGGAGTGCTCTCGTGGCTGCCCCCAGGAGAGCTTATCCACGCTGAGGAGATCTCTGCCAGGAGCATGGCTGGCTCAGCACTGAGCCCCCAGCCCAGGGCTCGGCCCATGCCGCCATCTATCATCTTTAAGGCGCCATTTGCTGAGAAACAACATCAAAGGCCTTTGTGTTCATAAACCTAAACTGGCTCTTTTTGAGAAGGACAACAGCATTTGAGCCTCGTGCAGACAGACTTGCTTTGCCGCCTCCCTCCTGCCCCTGTGCTCCCAGGTTGGTGACACCTTTCTTTCCCAGGATATGTAAGGGGGAGCAGGGGATATTAAGGAGTTAGGCTGGAAGCCAAAAGTAGTGCCCACTCTGTGTGCAAATCCTGCAGCGGCCTCCTGGAGGAAATGAAAGTTTCTTTCATTAGGAAAGACACTGAGGTTACACCAGAGGTACATTTGGCACCAGGATCAAAAGCCAGGCATGTATTTTAGCACTTCATTGTGTTTACAGGTACAGCTACAAGTCACAGAGACAGAGAAAGGTGTGCCTTGCCCCCTCTGAGACTCAGGGCAGGTTAACCCCTCCTGTCACGTAAAAGGGGACAAGCACACCCGAGTTCTCCTGACACAAAAGTTGGGAGGAAGCTCGACACCAAGTCCTGCTCAAGCATAACTTTGCAAAGCAGGCACAGCATAAATCCCTCAGTCCTTCAGCCAAATAAATCCAAAGGAGGATAAAATGACAGAGAAGACTTCCAGTGAGAAGGGCAGTGTCCAAATGCTGGCTTGAGAAACTGTTAAGAAATACAAAAGTATCTTTTCCCCACTGCATTTCATCACCCCTGTATATTCAAGGGAAGCTGTATTTCTATGAATGTTTGCCTTGGAAAAATAATCTTTTTTTTTCCTCTGGATTGTCTGTGAAAACAGAAGAAGGCAGTTTTCTGGCTCCATTTCCAGTCACTTGAAGGGATGGTGAGTCCTCTTCAAGACTACCAAGAAGGTATTTCCAGGAGATGTTTGTGACAGCCCAGCTGATGATCCATGGCTGACACACTGCCCTGTGAGGCTCACGGCCCAGGGAGGCTTCAGCTTGGGGGCCTTACTTGGATTATGTTTTGGAAAAAGCACTTCTCGAGCTGAGATGCTTGTTCAGGAGCAATAAGCTATCTGGAGCATATCTAGAAGTTTTACTGGGGAAAGATTTCTGTCTAACAGCACTGCTTATTCTCTTAAAATCAATAAAACATAACACAAGAAGAATAAATCTGATGATCATGGGAAAAAGGCAGAGAAGGGGCATTTCTTCTGCAGCAACCTATCTCCTGTGCTGAGGTCTCTTCCCTGCTCTCCTCAAGAACATGGTGCTCACAGAATGTCCAGGGAACAGGGTGAGCACAGAGCCACCAAGGATGGATGAGCAGAGCCTTTGAGCACTTCCCTGACATCCAGCAGTCCATAGCAAATCTGCTTCTGACCATGACACATGTTTTCATGTTTTTTTACCGCCATGGCTACAATTTCATTGTCTTAATTTGCCTTTTAGAACCCATGCAATTCTAGCACCCAGAAATCCTTTTGGCAAGGGGTTGCGCAGTTTCACTGCTCTTATGGTTTGCATGAGATGACACTGGTGCACAAATGTTAACATGACCTAATACTATCACCAGGACAAAACCAAATCTATTTTGACTTTCCTTGAAGGTCCACTAAGGTTAGGATTCAAACATCTAACATCAGTTGCGTTTAAAATTTGGCTTCCATATGGCAGGATTTCATTTTTTAAATTGTGATTGAGATTTTATAGATCAAATTTATGGGGAGAGAGCAGAAGGTAGAAGAGGTGTTAAGTTATGCAGCAGTGGTGGGCATGTACAAGAATTTGTGACAGCATTTGTCTTTGCACTTTTCATGTGCCCAGAGGCTAGAGTAGTAAGCCTTGGCCTGCATGTCTGCACATCCCGAATGCAACTAGACAAGAGACAGAAAACATTTTTCAAGCATTAATTCCTTTATTTTATCTTTACAGAGGAAGAGCTGATCTTCCACACAGCTGTCATGTCCAAGTTCATGTAAGAGCACACTGAGCACATGGGCTGGAATTGTTTTAGAAGCTCCAAGCTTCTGTTCTGTGGTTTCTTCTCTATCCAAGTACCTTTGTTTTACTGATTTCCAGCCAGAAACAGAACTTGGAGTGACCAAGGACTGTGGCAAAGCTGGCTGTCATGACATTTCCAACCTATCCAGAAGTGCAGGAAATATCCCAAGAAAGCTTGTTTTTATAGGCTCCCAGAAGGCTTGCATATGTCAGATATGCTTATCCAGACCAAACTCAGCCTTCCTGAAATTCACCCCTCACTAACATTAATGCTTTTTTTCATGTCAACTTGAGTAGTGTGAGATTTTTGGCAATCAGGGAGTAGTAAAGATTTGTTTACTGCTGTTTTGGAATGGATGTTGGTTTGTTTATTGCAATTCATGCCAAAGGAATATTTCATAACAAGTAATATATTTCAGCCTATTTGTTCTTTTCATGATTTTCACTTACTGTAGGCTTTTTTTTTGAAAACTTGTGTTGTTCAGCAGTGGCCAAATACATAAAGCAAAAGGAGGTGAGGAAAAAAACAAGGTGATTTTGTAAGATGCCAACCCTTTCTTGATAATTTCAAAGGTAAAATCTCAGACTGGTGCACAGCAGTTCAAAAACAGTGGGGGGCTGTTTAACTGTCGCGTTTTCAAGTATCAAAGTTTTAGAGAAATGGTGACTTAATCTAAAACCTTTTATTGATTCTATCACTTATCCTTATTTCTTGGCTCATCTACCTTGAGTGAATATTTTCAGTCATGTTTCCAGTGCAAATATGCATGGCAAGAAAACTGAAATGAGTTTTCCATTACCACTTAGCTCTCATCAGGCTTAAATTTTGCTACTGAGAGCTTCGATTGTTCAAAACTGCACCAAAAATACCTTTAAAGGGTTTGCAATGCCTGACATTAATTTCCTTAAATATGTAAATATTAAACAAATATTTTTGTAGGGTTGTCTGTTTTTAGGCAGTAGGAGGTTGAATAAGTATTAAGCCCCAGGTAAGATTCCTTGTCTAATCCAAAATAAAGCCACATGGGCCCACTGTTAATACAGAAGGCATAATTTTTTAAAATAAGAGAAGCTTGTTATGCATTCCTTTTTACAAGAAGATTTCTAAAGTCATCAAAGTTTGTGTCCTTGGTAAAATACCCAGAATTGGAAGATCTGCTGAGAGCTGCAGAACTCATCTCAGTAATGCAGCTCTCTGTGTCCCATTGTCATTGTCTGATTTAGAATGCAAGATATGTCCTGCATTGGAAGATACAATCTACATTTCCCAGTGTGTTAATAACTTGACCCCCTCCAAAGGTCCTGCTGTGTGTATTGAAGCTGTCTATTAATTCCCTTGTGGACTGCTGGTTTTGGTATTTAATCTCCAGGAAGAATTTAAGAAGGTCAAAGTCCCCTTCTTTGAGGAATGCCATACAAGTAATAAAACAAAGTACATTTGCCCCTCAAAGAGCTAGAAGTCTGGGAGCTGTGTTGACAAGAGACCTTTGGACTATTTACACTGCTATTAGAAAGAGGGGGAAGGGCAGGGAGATAGTTACTGTAGCTTAATAAGTATGGGAAGATGGTTAATACACATGGAGTTTCAGCCACACTGTGACATTTGATTTATGTTAAATTTAGTGAGGGCATCAAGATCTCTTTTCACACCACTGCAATCCTAGGGACCCCCTTGGTCTGTGCATGGTGGCTAGAATTTGGATGATGCCGGATTTCTTGGAGATAAGAAGTTTAAAATGTAGTAAAAACTCAGTTAAGTTCCCACCGAGGGATCTGCTCACAGAGTTTCTGTGTAGGTAGGACATCAGAACAAAGCATCACTAAGCCCAAAGACCAAACAGAAAAAATTCTCTAAAAGTTGTATTTGACAGCACTGGCTCGATCTTAAATCCCAGCTTCAAGCAGACCTTCCCCTGTCTGCAGAGGACTTCCAAGACAGCAGCATTAGGGCCTCCCCACTGCTGAGAGAAAAAAACCAAAACCCACACCAAAACATTCAAGGACTAGAATTTACCAGGTCATAACACAGAGACTCCTTGGTTGGAGACTCACTGGGCACTTCATGCCATTGTCTCAAAAGAGCCATGGAGACAGAGCCAAAATTTCCAGAGGTCATTTCAAAGCATGCTTCTGTTGCAGTGACTCTGGGCACATCTGAGGCTGCTGCAGTGCTCTGGGCTCGTACAATGCCCATGCACACTCACAGACTAGGGCCAAGAGGGTTCCTGATGTAATACATGGTATTACCCAGATCTCTGAATAGGTTACTGGACTTTGTAGCTCTGCTTTCCAAGAAAAACAGTAAGTGCAATAGCACTGTTTGTTTGTTTGTTTGTTGATCCATCTGTCCCTTCAAGCTTGATGGCCAGTCTTTGTTGGGTTTTGGCAGTGGAAGACACTTCTAGGCATCACATTCCTGCAAGCTGATTTAAATGCATTGGGTAGAGAGACCCTAGAAATGCCTCCGCAAAATAAAGGCTGCTACATAACCTTAACCTATTCAACTCCAGGAAATGCAGAAGGAAAGGACACCAAAACTGAGACTTTGGTTGGTACAGTGGCTTGTGAAGCTACTTCCCATGAAAGAACACTGGAGGCGAAGGACAGCAGTAGTGAGCAACCTTGTGAAAGCCTGCAAATTATCCCAGAAAAGGTGTAACAAAGTTTTCCCAATAATCTGGGAAGAGAACACCTTTTCAGCCCAGCTTTCACAGGGAGATGAAAGTTAAGGCTGCCGATACAAACTCTTTGCAATAGCTCCCACTGCAGTGCGTGGTGAGGAGGTGATGGCAGGGCTGCACTCCCTGGGGCTGCAGGACAGTGTCCCCTGCAGCTCAGCAGAGCAGCATCCTCCATCCCTCCCTCCATCCCTCCCTCCATCCCTGGGTCCCCCTGCCGTGCCCCAGACCCGCGGGGCGGGCGCTGTCTCTGCGCAGCACCCTCGCAGCCCAGGTGTGGGCAGATAATGGCTCAGGCTTCCCTTTTACTGCTGCTCTTATTTTATCTGCCCTGAGATACCATCAGTGACAAGGCAAGTGTGGGGAGATTTCTTTGACAGTCCTCTCATGACATCTGATTACAAATGGCCTGGGCTTATCCAACGCCTCCCCTGGCTGATAACTTCAAAGAGACTGGCTCTCCCTTCTCTTGCTTCAGCTGCCCAAATAGCTCCTCTTCCAGGGCTCTGATTTTGGCCAGGCTTTTCATAAAATGCATCAGTGTCATTGTGTTCACAGGGCTGGGTCTGAGGAGGAATCTGGGCTTCTGGCCTGACAAGACTAAACTTGGATGGGCAAATCTGCTGAAAATTGAGGTTTTATGAACTTTTCAAATTATTTTTGTGTGTTCATGGGGTTCAAAAACTCGATTGAGGTCATGAACCTTTCCTCTCCTCCTCCTGTCACTTGAAACTAGTTTTTTTTTTCCAAGAGTGATTAGTTCTATTAAAAGAGTACTTTCCGAACTGAATGGGAGTTCTGTGCTACTGCATGTCCAGACAGGAGATGTGATGAATCACGAGATGGAAGAAAACTTTGGAATGAAAAGCCCATCACCATGATTAGAAAATGTGGATAAAATCCTGGCCCAGTGAAGTCAGCAGCAAAATATTATTGCCCTCTGTAAGACCAGGTTTTCATCAACTACTTTTTTGTTTTGTTGCAGTTTTCTTCTCTCCTCCTCCTCTTGGGATCTGTGTTTGTTTTCCTTCAGCCCACTCAAAGGCTTTTTTTTCCTCCTTATTTTTGAATAGCTTTCATATTTCTTTTATCCACAACTGTTTCTTAGACTGCTTCCCTTTGATAGAACTCATTCTCAGTCTGCTTTGAGTTCAACTAAGATGTTTCAGGAGCCTAAGACAAAATAAATTTGCCTCTGGAAACTTTATTCTTTACACAATTTTCTGTGGCTTTCACCACCATGCCAGCAAAAACTGGATGCTTTACATGTATTTTGAAATTAGCTTGGTTTGCAGGGTGAGTTTCCCACTGCCAGAAAGGGTAACTCCAAAGCACAATGCACATGGATGGCAGGAGGCAGTGTTAGGGATATTTTTTTCCCATTAGTCTGGCTTTGCATGGCAGTGAGAAGTGATGGCCACTGGAACCACCCAGAGCTAGTGTGGACATAAAGGTTGGCACCACTGGAACTGTCCCCAGGACCCAAAATTCTGTCAGTGCCAGAGTTGTGACCCTCATGAAAACCAAGCGTGGGATTTCTGCCTCCTCCCCATGATTCAGGAGCTCTTATTTTTTGCCTGTTTATCTCTCAGTGGAACTGAGACCCCCTGCTGACAGTGCATAGCTGCACTACCAAGGCACACAAAGGCACAACCCGGGTCCTTGATAGTTTAACAACTTAGCTTAGCTGTTAATGTCTCAGTTTAACAGCTGAAAATTAACATTGCCGTGCTATCAGTTACATTTCCTACTATCCCACGGAGTGCATTTATTGTTTGAGGCCTCAATTACACCTTCTGAGATGATCAGTCTTCAAAAGAGTTCAGTGTAAAAAAAAATTGCAAAAAGAGTAATTTTGTACATCGGTTTTGCTTCCAAAATTATTTTATGTTAGTGGCTGCTGCCCATAATTCCTTGTGAGTATTCAAACTTTGGAAAGACAATATTTTTTAGCTGATAGCCTGAGAAGTTCCTGGGGTGGCTGTCAAAGAGCCTGAAATCCTCTGTGCATCACGGATTAAGAAAACAATTCCAGCACTTCTCCAAATCCAAAGGACACCTCTAACTGTGCTCATTCATCCCTTCATGTCCCTCTGGAGGTGCGGGGCCCTCCAGGTCCTGCATGCTGGCTTCTGCAGTAGAGAGGGATGTTCTGAGAGCACAGCTCCACCAACCACCCTTGTCAGGTGATGGATGTGGTGTGCTCCAAGCTCCCCTCTGCTGGGGCCTGTTTCAAGTACCCAGGTTATCAGGGCTCTGCTATTATAAATGTAAACTGCAAATGGAACATCAAACAACAGCCCTGTCCTGCACAGCGTCACTGCCACGGCTTGGACAAGGAGGAGCTGCCTGATCATTTCCAGCTCTCAAACTGCTGGGGAAGGGCTGGGGAGTGACCAGGATAAAGAGCAGCATTCACAACAGCCTCAAACCCCTTCTGCAGGAGGGCTAAGGTCACGCTTTACTCCTACTCCCAGCTTTGTTACATTAAGTATAATTCTCTTTACTTTATGAAAACAGGTTAAAAAGAAGAACTGGAGATATTTGGATTAATGTACAAGAACAAGGGGATTAAGAGGCCCTGTCAATTAAGGTGATCCCTTTAAGGCTCTGCCCTTTCACCCCTGGAACTTGGCTTTAATTCCTTCTCAGACTGATGTGACTAAACCCCTTCTAATCTGACAGTTGATAGAGGTCAGAAGTTAAATGTGTCCAGGCAGCAAAGACACCATTCTCATGGTCTCTGTCCTCAGGAGGCATTCTGACATGGCACTTCCAGGCATCCCTCACTGAATGAGAGTGGTTCTGTGAGTTTTTTGTCACCTTGTGGTGCTGACTCTCCAAATTTGGATTCTTGCAAATCTTATCCTTCATGGTTTTGTCCCCCCTGCCCTTCATAATGCTCCCCCTGAGGATGAGGCAGGGCAAGTAGCATCCTCACCATAGGGCTTACCCTGGCCCCCAGAGTGATGATTTTGGTATTTTCCACATATGGCTATGGTGTGTTACGGCAGGCACCATTTGTAAAGCAGCGACCCTGGTTCAACTGCAGCACTTGTCGTGGATGGAAAGGAACCAGGCTGTGCCAGGCAAGCAGGCTTGGGCATCACCCCAGCCTGGCCTGCAGTCAGAGGTGTAGCTGCCATCGGTCCTGCTACAGAGAAGATGGGCAGATTGCTTCAGAGATTGTCCATCCACCTCATTTAGACGCCTCTGTTGGAAGGGGTTGTGTGTAAGTGTCTGTCTCACATGCTGGTGGTGGATGGGGCTGACAAGGGGTTGCCTCACTCCCCTCTCCCAGCTGCTGACCAGCCCTGAGGCCAGTGGGATGGATCTGCTTCTTGTTACACAGGCTTGCAAAACCTAAACCAAACCAGAGTCTGTTGTTATCTCGAAGTGAATGTCATGTCCTAAGGAGGATGCTGGAGATGGTTTATGAGCTGTGAGATCTTCCAGCTTGCACAGTAAACCACCATCAAAATCCATGCCTCAGCAGTACTGAGATTAGTGATAGCCAGGGCTGAGTGCTGAGCAGACTAACTTGAATAAATGTCTTATTTCTCAGCTGCATGAACAAAGGAATTGTGACTCTCTGAGACTGTGTTTTACCCTGCAAACAATCCCCCTGGGCTAGGCTTGGGAGCTTTCTGGGATCTGTTTTCTCTCTAACATTTTGCACTTGTTCTGGTTCAGAAGAGGACTTTGAAGTCCAGCAAGACTGAGCAAGCAGCTCTTTCAGGCCAAGCATCACTGATAAAATTCACAATGCTTATGCTGAAAAAGCAGAAGAGCCTTGTTCCATCTCAAGTAGTTAAAAGATATTTCTGGGTCAGAGCCATGCAATGGTTTCTTTCTGCTTTTTCTGTGGCTGGGCATAGCAGCAGCAGGGATGGGGAGACTGGGGAGCTACAGGAACAAAAGCAGGGAGCAGCAGAAGTCCGGGCCCCACATTCCTCAGAAGTCCTCTTCTACTGGTCTGTTCCTACTTTTCTGCTTGTGACTGCTTTTCCCCTTTTCCCTCCTCTTTTCTGCTTCCTGGGTTCTCACAGCCTTTGCAGTTAACAGCCAGACATTTGTCCCTTCCCTTCAGAGCCATGGAACTGCTGTGTGCCTTCACCAAGCCCACCACACAGGCTCTTTTTTCTGCAGCTGCAGGGGCCAAAGCCCTGCTTGCGGCCCTGTCTTCTGACAGGATTAATTTCAGCAATGCATCAAGTTGCTTTTCCTGAGCACCATCCACAGAAGCTAGATGACTCTGCATGCCTGGCCTGGCTCAGGGGAAGTGCAGGGTTTGCCTTCTCCACCTTGTACCATAAATGCTGCAGCCCTAGAGAGAACTCCTTGGGTAGCCCTGGGGTACAAAACTCAGTACATGTAGGAGCGTCTGACCACGAAAAGAAAGCTTGGATCAGTGCTTCAATATTTAAAGAACAGGGAAAATAGGAAGACAGATGCCATTTCTCAGCCACACAGATGTGGAAAAAGAAGTCACTGTAGTCAGGGTGGGTTTGCCTTACTCTACCTCCATGCTCAGCAGCTCCTCTCAGCACATGGTCTAGATTAAGCCCTATTCTCTTTTAAGCTATTAAATCATCATGAGCTCTGCAGTCCCCCAGTGGGCTCATCTTGGAAAATCTTGCAATAGCTCCAATTTCTGCCAAATCATTCAGATCTTAGCTTTCAACTTGTCTTTCACCCCAGGGCTTTGGCTTCCCCATTGGTAGAAGGATAAAGGTCTTGCACAAAGGCCTCGGGAGAGATGTGCGTGGGCTCACTGCTGCTGATCTGGAGCAAAGACAGGGTTTGTGTGGGGGTGTAAAACCTTATGTAAAACTCAGAGCTCCAGTTCACCTCGGGGCCACCCACAGACTCCAAGATTAATTATTTGCTCGCACATTTTCCCCACAATAAGATTCATTTGTGGGGAGGGGAATGCTGACTTTGGGGACAGTGAACTTGGCTGTTCGAACAGATGTTTAGTTCGTACTCAAACCTGGTGCAAACCCACTTTTGAATGGTTTCACAGAGGTGAGCTGATGATCTGGACATGACCTGATCTCTTAGCTCATCTGTGCTGTACAGAGAAAGTGGTCTTCTCAGGGTGTGATATGGATTCCTGACCCTGCCCTCAGTTTTACGTTCTTAGATTAAGGAAGTCCAGATCACATTTTAGTCCTCCAGCAGGCCAAGTGCCAGGATTGTCCCATGTGGCTGTGACCATCTCACTAGAGGTACAAGTGATGAGTGTAGTGTCTGCCAGCCACCTTGGCAAGCAGCCCATGGGAGCCAGTTATCCCTGGGCTTGGTTTGTGTGTGCTCACACCACAAGGTGACAGTTTCGTCACAGTAGAGGAGCTCAGGGAGCTAAGACATGCAAGTGGAAGACTTAAAGCTCATGCACAGCCATCCTTGCCTTGTCCAGGGGAAGCACTGGGATCACACCATGGCTGGGACCTCTAGGCCCAGGTAGCTGTGCTAGGGGTACTCCCTGTTATGCCTTTTCTCATGGTGATCCATCAGTCCTACATATTCCCTGCAAAGCTTATATTAGAGTCACAAAAATGCTCTTAAATTCATTAACAGATGTACCATATTTTTCAAACAGATCCCTTAAGACT
The DNA here is from genome assembly GCA_024362935.1 of Setophaga petechia. Lineage (NCBI taxonomy): Eukaryota > Metazoa > Chordata > Aves > Passeriformes > Parulidae > Setophaga > Setophaga petechia. Next base: position 7,529,632 of record JANCRA010000015.1, on the reverse strand, counting down.
AACTTAATTGTCCAGCAAGCTGTGGGTCCAGCCTTTCAAGTCCACATTAAACAAACAGCTGCTGATCCAGACAGAAGCAAGTCAGAAGTTAATAAAACCTTCCCTAGACTAAATGGTGAAATGCTGCATAGTGTGTATGTCATCTCATAAATACACCTGTTGAGTGAAGGGGTGGGCAAAGAGGAGAAGGGAAATGTTTCCTGAAACCTCCCTGGGGCTGGGTGCCAGCTGCTGTTTGAGCAGCACATGCAGCTGTGAGAGCTGGGGAAGGGAAGGGAAGGGAAGGGAAGGGAAGGGAAGGGAAGGGAAGGGAAGGGAAGGGAAGGGAAGGGAAGGGAAGGGAAGGGAAGGGAAGGGAAGGGAAGGGAAGGGAAGGGAAGGGAAGGGAAGGGAAGGGAAGGGAAGGGAAGGGAAGGGAAGGGGGGTGTGGGAGAGAGGCTTTTGCCACTCCAGCACACCCTGTGCTAGCCTAGGTCCTGCTCCAAGAGCCCAGGCTCTTAAACTCACCCAAACAGTCTGAGCACAGACAGCCCCTGTGACTTTGCAGCCCCAGTTCCCTGGAGGCTGGCCAGGGAATAAGTCAGTAAATAAAAACATTGCATTTCTTAAGTTTTGGCAAAGAAGATGAAAACAAAGGCCCAGCATTTTGCATGCAAGGATGAGATTACTTTTTTTGAACTTCTGCTGTCACCACACCTTCACTGTGTCTGTGGAGAGGAAGTCAGTGGATGAGGAGCTCTGCCACCCCAGTTTCATGGGGCTGAATGCCTCCACAGCAAACAGCATTCTCACAAGCTACAGAGCAGCACTGCCGCCTGATGCCACAAAAGAGATAAGAATGCATAGACCACGTTGTGAAAAGAGGGGAAAAGTATTCTTGAATACTTTGAACCCCTGATGTTGATTAGGACACATTGTCAGGGTCTGTGAAAAGCTGAGGTGCCTCTCTAGAGAAACTTGCCATCACATCCCTGTCTCACTGGTCCTTTAATCTCATGCTAAATCCCTTCTTCCCAGCCCTTTTGCCATTGCAATGTCCCTAAATCTGAGTCCCTCACACAGCACATGCTAAGGAGAGAGTGTCCAAACCTGGCTGTTTGTACAATACTGCATAAAGAAGATTAAACTATATTCCTTACACATGCACATTTTCCTGTAAAAGAATATTCCTAAAGTGCTTTGAGATCCATGGATGAAAAGTTCTGTTAATAATAATAATTTCTTACTGCAAAGTTATTGCTGAAGGTCTGTCAGCTTTTCCTTTGTGATTACATACATAGGAGCTTTCTGCAATGTTACAGAACATCTCCCCAGGCTGATACTTGGAAAACTGTGTCCCAATTCTAAGCCATTTAATTTTTTTATTAGTTTTCTGAAAACTTGTGTGGACCAGTTTTAACCTGAAAAGTGAAGAAACAGAACCAAAACAATAATACCTGGACTGTAAATCTGCACCCTGGTGATTTACAATGAAATGACTGTCTGGATTAGACCAACTATTGTTCTAGTTACACTCCTCATCACCACTGAATGGGACAGAAAAAAAAAAAATAGAAGGTTAGAAGCGATATTTTCTTTTTTATGAGGGCATGGAAAATCATGGTAGCTTAGCACCCCTTCTCAACTACAACTTTTCCCCTGGAGCAAGTATGAATCATGTGGACAGGAGCACAAATAAATCTTCCTGCAGACAAACTTGTGTCTGCAAGGTTTTCATTTAGTTTGCCTTTGCCAACCAGTCAGAGTGTGAAAATACAGTAGCTGTTCAGTGAGGTGAGGAATGATCACTTTTTTAACTACAAGAAATTAATTTGTAAAAACTGGTTTTGAAGAAAGAAATAGGGCTTTCTCATTCTGGCAATACGACATGCTCTGCACAGGCAGTGTGATGGAGATGCTTCCTGTGCGCTGCTCTTCAGTGCACTCAGTGCGTTACTCACATGTTCTTTTCCTGAGCAACTTGGCTTGGATGTGCAGTTTCTACAAGGATGAGGACGAGGACTCTCAAATGCCTGTGACCCATCAGTGACCACAGCAGGTCATTGTTGCACATTGCCTGTCCTGTAGGGAAGTACATCAGATCCAGCCACACAGCCACATTCCAGCAACCTGGCCTGGCTTTGGAGCAGCACTTGGTAGGACATGGAAGATACTACTCCAGGCCCTGAGGCAACTAGAAGCAATTAAGTAGGATTAAACAGGGACAAAACAGGAATGGGAAAACTGTTTCTGTTGCTTTTACCAGCAGTGGAGTGGAATCTGATTGTGATTGTGTCCTGTTTACTGTCCTGATCAGATCAGAGATGAATGTCCAGATAAAATAAAGACACTTTTAATAAACTGTTTCTAATTAAAAATAGGAAGGTTGAGGATGGAGGAGCAGGCCCTGAGTGCAGCACTGTGTGTCACTTGCTGATGAGTGCCTGGACTTGCTCTGCAGTGTCCAACCTTAGCTCAGTGGCATGCCCTCATCCTCAGCCATGCAGGTACAGAGCAGCTGAGAATGGGTCCTCTGTGCCACCTCAACAGCTCACACAGAGTAGTAAAGACCATGATCACCCTTCCCTAAACTGCTCCTTAAATTTGTTTTCCTCACTTGGTGTGCCCCTGCTCATGGCAGGAGGGTTAGAACTAGATGACCTTTAAGGTCTTTTCCGACACAAACCATTCTGTGATTCTGTGATCCTATGATTCCATGACTTTGCAAAACCATCCCAATACTTAATTAATTTCTGGGAACACCCACCAGGACCATATGACTGGTCTCTCTGAAATTACATTTTCTTTGCAGTACATTTAAACAACTGGACCTTGGTGGTGGAGAAAAATCAGGAGACTTTCATGAGAGAGTTTTCAAAAAACAACATAAAAATGGCATCTCCTTGTTAACCAGGAGATTCAGAGGGAGCATCAGTCAGACTGTGAGGTACAGGTAAAGAAATAACCCTCAGAGGTATTTTCCTCAATATGAAGAAAATCCAGGATAAGGACAATAAAATATGAAATACAGTAACAAATGGATAGCATTACTGAAGCCTCAGTGCAGAATTTTAATAAATCAAACCATTCTGCATTCATGTTCAAAAATAAGTCCGTTATTGTAACACACTATGGCACTACCTTATGGGATGTTTGCCCAGATTTCATATCTGAAAGAGGAAAATTATTTAAACTTACTGTAGGGTTCAAAATACTGCAGAATTCTCTACAGCATTCTGGAAAGCCAGAGGTCAAAATTACACTGAACCAGAAAATGGTTGCCATTTCAGCAGCCATCATTCAGAAAGGTATCAGTACAGAGATGAAGAGAAGTCTAATTTCATTGCAATGTACTGTAGGACACAATATTTCTCCACACTGACCATTCACAATATTCTTACAAGATAAACTGCTCTGGGACTGTAATATTGGAGAAGTGAATGACCTCATTATTTCTGTTTAAAATCAATAATTATTTAAGTTGTTGGTATGCTTGGAATAATCCAAGAAAAAATGGAGTAAATATATCAACAACAGCAAAGCTAATGACTGCAGGAGTCAGCAAAATCAGAGAAGCCAAATGAGAAGGAAAACTGAAAATTCAGTATTTGGGAAAAGTGACCAAGAAGGTGACATGGTGAACATCAAGGCTCTGGGCTGACAAAGTCTGCTGAAACCAGGAGTCTGCAATTGCTCTGCCAACAAACTGCAGCCTCAGCAGTGATGGTGCCAGAAGGAAAACCTCTGGCACAATGGGTACAGCATTTCTATAAAGGATGGAAATCGCCCGAACAAACTGAGACTGGTTGTGGCGGTTTCACAGGAAATATGTTTTTTGGGATTTCTGGGATATGCTGTGGTCAGGCCAATGGGTGCTCAGATTTTAATATTGGCACCTGGTGCAGCCGCTGGGGATGTTTGGACACGCCTCTGAGAACACCCACGCAGGGGTTAAAAGCAGGGCTCTCCCCCTGAGAACTCTCTTTGAATTCCCAGCGGAAGCGTTGGATCTCTGCCCCCGGTCCAGCTGCTGGCTGGGCGGGGCGAGGGGAAAAGCCACGCGGCCCTGGGAGAGGTAGGCCTGACCCCCCTGAGGGTGGAAGGGTGGAAGAGAGAGAGACTCCAGGAGCCACCGGACAGCCCCCAGCCCCCCCAAAAAGAGAGAGAGCGCCGTGCTGGGACTGTTGTCTTGGAACGTGATACCATGTGCTGCTGCCGCGGAAGGCGGTGGGGGGGGGGGGGTGCGGTGTGGGAGGAGCCCAGCCGCTTGTGAGAGCTTTTAACCTTTTGTGGACAATGAAAGCTTTACAGAGCATTAACCCTTCGTAGAAGTGAGATAAGAGTAGAGGATGAAGAAGGAAATGGGCCAGTGGTGGGATCTGGCAAGTGGGAGAGAGATGTTGGAGGAATGGAGAAGATGGAGTGGCATTTTTGCTGGGCTCTTTTTTGTATAGCCATGGACTGTTTCCTTGTGATACAGAGACTGCATCCGGGGGGAGGCAATGGTTCAGAGCCAAGAGAGTTCAGTGTTGAGACCCCTCAGCCCCAGGGGGTGTAAAAGAAATTGGGGGGACAGAGGTCCCAGAGATGAGACTGTGCTCTGTTTGGAATGGGACGAGGCATCCTTAAAAGGTCCACCCTCAAAGCAGGCCCCTGCCCCATGCACGGTGGTGGGAACACCGGGCATGGAAGGAAGCTGTCACAATGGCAAAAGGCTCTCTGGGCGGTGCTACATGTGACAAGGAGTCCATGGCACAAGGAAGGACTCCTTCTGCTCTTGATGAACTGAGGATTTGATTATCCAAAGGGTGGTAGCGGACCAAGAGTTGGTGATTTGGGAAATGTAAATGTGTTGGGAATTTGGTGGGAGGAGGAGGGGGAGTGTTTCTGTGCAGTTTTCATTTTCCTTGTGGTTTTTTTTTCTTTCTTTGTAGTTTAGTTTTTGTAGTTTAGTTAATAAAGTTTTTTTCCTTTCCCCTAAGTAGGAGCCTGCTTTGTTTATTCTGGGTACCACCTCACAGCAGACACCAGGGAGAGGATGTTCTCATGGAGGCACTGGCATTGTGCCAGTGTCAAACCATGACACTGGTTCTAGCTATAAAATTACAATTAAATTTAAAGAAATACACTCATTCTACTAGACTCTGGGCAGCTGGAATGTTACAGTGACCCTTGGAGCACTCTGATTTCTACCAGAACATGGACCAAAAATCCTGGTGTTTCAACTGAAGGAAGAGTGCTTTCAAAGACACTGAACTTACACTGAAACTGCTAAAATGGCACTAAAAGTTCAACAGTATAAACAAACTAAGTATGTACGGAGCTTGATTAGGAACATCGCCTTTAAAGATTAAATATCTTTTCTCCTTTTTCCTGAATCCTCCCTAGGAATGAAGAAAAATCAGGCAAAAACAGCTGAGAAAAAGGGTGATGCACATTCTGTTTTACATATGTACCCAGACTACATTTTTCAGTAAAACGGAAAGATTTCTTCTAATCAAACCAAGTATGTAATTGGAAATACCTCAGTCATAAATTGAAAATAATCATGTTTTATACATATATAAAATCAAAGCTGCTCACATTTTGCTATGAAATATCTGAAGATAATCTGGAACTTCTAAAGACTCATGAAATCTCACAAAAAAAAGCAGAGTGATCTGGACTTTGAAGCACTCCAGAAAAGATTAAACTAAGTCTTGGTCCTGTTAGCAGATGAGCCACATTTCAGTCAGAAACAAAATATAATTAAACAACTGAGAATGTCCTAATGTTAAGCTTCAGCTGTATTCACTGGCAGAAATTGTACCTCCCATTTCCAGTAAGCTATGTGAGTGCTGAAAGAATATTTTCAGGACTCAGATTTATCCCTTCACCACAGAGGTTCAATATTACAGAGCAAATATCAGAAAATGTTACTTCAGTTTTCTCAAATAAATTTTAGGAGAAGCATATTTGTTTGACATTTGAGCATTAGCATACATTCTGCAAAATTACCATGCACAATTGAATGATCAAAAAGATATTAAAATATCAAGTTCTTATTTATACTTCTATTAGGATTAAATCCTACTTGTAAGTACAAATTAATCCTAAGTTTTTATTTTATTTTCCTACCAAAGTAAGAAAAGAAAACCAAAGGAAAGGCAGAATGAAATAAAACCTTGATGATTTCTGGATATATGTCCTCCCCAGACTTACCAAATCCTGCAGTCCTGCAGAGGGAGACCACAGACCTCTGCTGCAGCTGTGATCATGATTCCCCACACTGGGAGGTTCCTGCTGACCAGCAGGGCTGAAGTTCACCTTTGCATGGATGAACCTGCTCACAAGCCAGGCAGAGCAGCTAGAAAGGTCCCCTCTCACACTCCATCTGGAAAAATAAGCTGTACAGTTCATCTCAGTAATTCTTTTAGTACTCAACACAATTACATTACACTAGAAAGCATCCAGAGAAGGAATGATAAACTAATGAGGATATTCTTTAGCTGGAAACCACTTCACAGTAATTAATTCCGGGTCTGTGTTTGACCAGTGTTACTTTGTGCATAGACTGAAAGTTAAAAGAGTATTTGCATCAAAGCACACAGGTCCCTCAGCACGCAGACCCCACTAAGCTCATTTCCTATCCAAGTGCAGTGCTCAGTTTAAAGTTAATTCCTCCCCTACAGAGCTTATGGGCTACAGCAATATTCCCTCCTTTAACGAGGGGGAATACTGCTGTGCTGGGAATATTTCCATGGCCAAATTAAGTTCTGGAAGTACTTACTCCCAGCCCAGAGCCCAGTTCTGTGACCTTTCCTTACTCCTCTTTATGGCCTGACCTCACCACAGCAGAGTGGAGCCCATGGCTGAGAACAAAGCCTGGGGCCCAGTGCTGCCCTCAGAGGTGCTTAAACAAATCTGCTTTCTTGAGCAGCCTACTCAGGTACTGCTGAAAGTGTAGTTGGACCTCACTCTGCAGTCTACCAAAGGAGACTAAAAATTATGTATGTTAAGGGAGTCTTTTACCTCAGAGTATCTATTCTTTTTCTTTTTTTTTTTTTTTAACCTTATGTCTTTCCAAGCCCTCAAGAAAGTCTTTTCAGAGTAACACAAAAAAAAAATTAAATTAAAGGGAGAAGACAGAAAACCTCAGACATTTTTCTTTGGATTGAATAAGTTTGACTATCCCTTCATGCTCATGATAAAATACTAAAAAATGATGATAAAAGAAAGTAAGGCTTTCTTAGCTGAGAGAAAGAATGCCAGTATATTTAGGAGAAAAAAGGAGTTCTATAAACAGATTAAATGATGTGCACTTTGTTTGAGAGCTTTCAACACAGTACACAAATTAAATATTTCCAGAAATTCTGTTGGGCCTACGTAACAGAGAAGTATTGTGGGCTCTTAAAATGACCTTTCAAATTTAAAAAAACAGAAAGGTCTGTATACATAATGGAAAATGTGCCTTGATAAACATAAGGTACTTTGTTGACTGTGGTTGAAAACTGACTATTGAAGGAATCTCACGGGGACACAAAATGCGGCCTTGTTTTACTATTTTTTTTCTTTTTCTTTGCTTTCTTTTTTTTTTTTTTTACTTCTCTTGCAAGATCATGGGTTGACAGACATCTGATGTGGAAAATGGAAACTTGTACCTCATCACACGGGCAGCGGATGCAGCGCAGCTCTCTGCCACAATCGCTGGCCAGCTCTGTCCCAGTTCTCATGGATACATCTGCAGAGCAATGAGCCTTCTCTTCCAAAGGCTTCATTCACAGCATGACAGGGTTTTGGACCCACCTCATGGGGACCCTGCAGAAAAGATGCAGCCCAGCCCACCTTCAGTTCTTGCAGCTCTTGGGCAGCTCAGTGCATCAGCCTACCTTGTCAAGCCCTAGCATTCATCCCAGATAGGCTAAAGAAATGCTTGGATTTTTCAGGGTTCCAGCTTCTCCTGGGAGGGGCAGAGACAGATTTCTGTATACACAAAATCCCCACTTCAGGGGACAGGTCTGGCCCTTCACCACTTGAAAAGAGAATAACTCAGGAGTCACATAGATAGAGGACACCTTGCATGACACCCCCAGTGCTGATCCATCCCTCACGCTTCGAGACCCTTTTCATTTACTCCTTGGCCTGGAAAGGAAATGTTTATCTTTCTCCACACAGTTCAGGGATGCTTCCTGATGGTTTCTCTGCTCAGCCTTATGTTTTGCAGAACACACTACATTTTGACTCATATTTCGTTCCTTGTCTACAGCAGCCTTTCCCCTCCTCCTCTATGGCTCCAGTGTGCTGATACTTTGACAAAAGAAGTGTAAGCGCAGCTTCATCATCTTGTTCTGCTGTAACCCCATAATCCTGGCTCTGACTCACTGTCACACTCAGGTGTCTTCTCCCAAAGCACAGGAGAAACCCTCTTGGTCCACAGTGCCTTGAAGCGCAGGGCTTTGCACAAGGAAACACAATGAGTGCTTTATGAGTAGCTTGCCTTGCTGTGTCTCCATGTCACTGTCTTTGAATGACAACTTTCATAAAACATATTGTTGTCTGCCCACAAAAAATATTGCAGATAAGGGAGGAAGAACCACTGTCAACTTTCCTGCAGTTCTGGGAGGAGCAAAGAGCTGTCTGAAGTGGGTTTATATTCCAAGGTGGGGGTTGGTTTGCCACTGTGGCAGCAAAAATGCATATTCAACAAGATCAACTGTCCAACTCATGGTTTTATTATTAAATTACAGACCCTGAAGTACTCAAAATAAAAACTGATTAGATCAAAAACTACTTGCTTTGTACATTACCATGGTAATTCCACTTTCTCCATCTAGTTATTTATGATGATTATGGCCTCTGCAATAAACCTTGAAATAGATACAAAGACACAACTCAGTCAAAATAAATTACAGAAAATGAGTGTCTTAACTGGCAGCAAGTCCATCTTCCACACACTGTGCTCCATCACACTCACAGAGCTTTCCCCAAAGCTCACATTTCTGTGTGTTTGTACATGTGTACCCAGTTCCAAGCAGGGCTGCTCTTGGGACACATGCCCACATAGGCAGGCCAACAAGGATCTTCACAATCAAAGAAAAGCATTCACAGTTTGTCTGCCTTTATTTCACTGTTTATAAATACCCAGTTAGGAATCAGGGGAAGACCACTGTGTGGTTTAAGTAGCCAGTCTGCTGCCACAAAAGATGAATAGTGAATAGCTGACGCAAATGATTCCCAGAAAACTCATAGTCTGAAAATGGTTTGCCTGTGTAATTCATCAAATGCTTACAAATAAGGAACAAGAAGTAAGGACATGACCAGAGGCTAGATTAAATTAATCAGGTTTTTTCCCACATGTTTAAATATTTATAAAAAAAAATACATATGCATACTGGGGGGAATTTACACACCTCACACTCCTGTGCAAGCATGCAGAAGCCAGAGCACTGACAGCAGTGCATCATCCATCAGATGGTCATGAGCAAGGCTGATGGAGGTGCAGGAAATGACTGTCCATGGCTGTTGGAGTGCAACACCCCTATGTCAACATTTTACTTTCTTGTTCATCTTCCCATATGCTACAAGCAGGTTATGATCATGACCAGTAGTCATGGTGGAAACCTGATGGGTGTGCATCAGCAAGGCACACAGGCGTGAAAATGGGCAAACCCTGACAAACTTCTTCACAGTGTTCCTTGTGATACTGATGATACCAGAATGGTATTTTGTTTTATGAGCACTGCCACTGAAATTTCCTGGTCAGAGACTGTCAGAGATGTTATCTACAAGGAATTCTGCCTCTCATCTTACAGATATTCTCCTCCTGATGCTGTGATTTATCAGCCCACAAAGTTAATCTGGTAGGCATGGTCACCTGCATAACAAATGACAACAAATTGTCATAACAATTTCTTCAGAGGTACCATGCAAATTACAGGACCCCTGTTTGCAAAACCCTTTTTAACAGCCCTTGGTGAGAAGCCATCACAGAGCCAAAGACAAATAATACAAAAATATTTATTTTATTAAGAAATAATAAAAGAATTAAGACATTTACTGGGTCACCAAACTTCGGCATAACTGGGTGAGAAGTAGCTTTTTTCTAACTGCTAACCAGAAAGAAGAATGTGGGGCTGATTTTTTAAATTTTTATTTTTAAATATAGATTGGTTTCAAAACAAAAATATATCAATATACTTTCTGGACAGTCACACCATTTTAATCAAAATATCTTATCAAGTTTGACATTATTTGATTAAATTATTCTAAAACTGCTGTGAATTTACATATTAACTAAATATATTTTCTGCTCAGCTCCATCCAAAACATGTATAACACTTGTAAGAACTGGTGGAGGAAACTGTGACTAGGATACAGAAATATTTGAACATCAAATAAAGTGTAAATGTAATGGACTCACTATTACAGAAACATCTTGGCATGCTTCCACCTGGAGCCAGCAAGATGATTAACTGGCCATATGCACTAATTATTTGAGGTTGATGTTTGCATCAGTACTGTGTAAGTTGGATGCTGTTCTGCTCACAAAAAAACCCCAAACCAACCCACACAGCTGAGGCCAGGAGGCTGGATCTTCTGTGCCTGATGAAGCTTGAGATAGGTACAACAACAAGAGCCTCTGGGATTTCCAAGCACAGGTTTGGGCAAGCATAAGTAGCCAACAGCTCAGTAAGGGAAAGCCCTTGCTGTGCTGGCTCCAGGAGCACACAGAGAGCTTCTCCAGAGCAGGAATCACTTGCACACAGGCTCCCACCTTTCCTGTTCCCCTGGAAATGCCTCTAACAATCTTCTCAACAAATTCTGCTCCAGAACTGAGTGGCTAATACGTCTACTAAGGCAACTTCAGCTTCAAGACCTCCAATTCCTGGCCCTGTGACATAACCTAACCTTTGGTTAGAGCCCTGTGCCATGAAGAGTGCTGCCAACACTACAAGGACAGTTTTCTCCTACATATGTCTTTCTATGTATGCCTTCAGACAGAATCTCAATTTGAATCCCTCCCTCGGATGATAAAAAAGTATGTTTGTTCTTTGCCCATACTTGGAGTAGTCTGAGCAGGATCAGGGCTGAGATTTTGCTGAAAGGTGCTTATTGGCCTGCTTCTTCCATATATACTGAGCAAAAATGATGTGAAAGCTTAGTTGAAAGTTCATTTGCCTTCAGTGCAACCTATAAACCCAGTTCCAGCTACAGGAGCACTCGGTGGCCCCAGGTACTCTTGCTGCTCACAGTATCTTTTCATATATTCCTGTCACCTGTGGCCAGACATTGTCTGTTCTCTGTTTATGATTTGTGCATTTTAAAACAAAGGGGGAAACAACCACCAAGAAAATCCTGATGCATTCTTGGAGTGTGACAGCCATGTTATAAATAACAGAAAATTAATGTTTTTTTTTTTTTTTATTGCTTTAGTTTGGGTTTGGGGGTTTGGAGGATTGTGGGGTGGTTTGGGGAGATGGGGGTTGTTTGTTTTTCGTATTTATTTAGAGCTGGCTTTCCCATGTTTTTCAGGCAACAAAATTAGACCAGTAGCAGCTTTTTTAAACTTTTTTTTTCCTTACAACATATTCACTTTCCTTCAGAGTCGGTCAAGTTCCCATAAAGGGCTGAGATCTTCTGGTGGTCCTCAGCAGCACTGTGCCTGCAAGAAGGTTCCTGTATCTGCACATCACTTTGCAAAACGGTGCCGGTAAGGAATGAATGGGAGAAAAGCGCAGAGATCAAATGCAGACTTGGATCGCTGTTTGTTTGAACCTGCAACGAGGGGAGAGCATTCTGCTGAGCTGGCCTGGGGCCTGGCTGCCCACGAGATGGTGCTAGAAAGCTGCGGATGTGGGATGTGCCCGGAGCGCCCCTCTGCGCTCTGGGGACAGCAGGACCCGCGGGGGAAGGCATCCTGCGGGTTGAGGGCATCCAGCACTTCAATGATCTCGCTTGTATTTTAATAAAAACATTTCAGGTTCATTTTCACTTGAAAAGTTTGATCATTGTGAAGGCATGCACTTAATACACAACGATTCTCACTTACATGTAGTTAAAATCCAGGGCACTGCTTTCTCATGGGCACACAAGGAGATGAGCTCCCATTTCTAAATGTTACTTACTTATTTCCAGCTTTCTTTTAAAATTGTTTTTTCCCTTGCATTGTTTTCAATTGTTTGCAGAAATTAGTCACTCTTGCTATTGGACATAACATGCTGGATTCAGATCTAGATAATCCAGAATCTAGATTCAGATAGATCCAGAATTACTTTTTCTAATGAAAGAGAGCTTCCCTGACAGTACATGATTGACAGAGAGATCAATTTTTGTCTCTGTTTTTTTCACAGTCACAGGAAAATGACAAGACAAACAGACAAGACAAGCTATAAAGTGAGGAATCCAGCCCCTAGAGCTGCAATCTTGTCTAGCCTGGAGAAGCTTTCTGGGTAGAAAGCACCACCACAGGTCAGATAAATTTCTGTAGCAATCACACCAAGGCCAGCTGAGGTCAGGTCATCCATAATAAGCAGATATTTCCATGCTGGAGCACTGGGCCCTGACACAGTTCTGTTCCAAACACACAGCCAATATTTGCTGTTACAGATCATTTATTAAATCTTGGCCAATCATAATAGGAAATTTTATGCATGTGAAGATCTCTATATTTTGCCAAATGTAGCTCATGCATGAAAAATATTACATAAACTTTCTGAACATATATCAAAATAAATATTACAAACTACAGGAAATATGCTAATATGACTCCCATTGAAATTTCAGGATTTGTTTAGGATTACTCTGATGGTTATAAAAGTGTCTCCTCTCATATCCTTCAGATGAAGGAACAGCTTTGCCTTGGTCATTTTCTCCTCTTAAAAGCATGCCAGATTATTCTTACATCCAGCAGAACTAAAGGCACAGCACAAAGTCTAGACACCTGCACATGCCCAGACCAAGTACACTACTGAGCTGGATCCCTCCAGGTCAGAAAAACCTTCTGAGCCAATTTTCCAGTGCTGATTGATGCTGCTCCTGCATAACTGTGCATAGCTGAGCCTTCCAGCCACCATCTGCAGCGGTCACCACGTGTCTGCTAGTTGTGCCAGCCCTTTAAAGGCAGGTGTCAACACTCTTCACTGAGCACGATGACAGCAGGGCTTGAACTTCCACTGTATGTGGCAAAGAGGGATGAAGTCACATATTTGCTTCCCTTGATGTCTGTCAAGCTGCCCTTGCTGTGTTTCTGACTGTACTCATTTCACAGCACGGTAGTGGCTCCAATATCATGACATGCTCACAGGGTTTATGGTCCTTTTAGGGTTGGAACTCAACAGAATGTTATTTGACTTCAAGGGGTTTGGGATTTTGCCCCATGATGGATGAAAATGTCATGATATCACAGATAGAAACATCATCTACTACAAATAGTCATCGTTCACTCAAAATCAACAAGAAAGTGTTTGAAAATGTTCTGAGTCTTAAGTCTACCCTGACAAGAAAATTTGCACAGCTCCATCAATCTTTCACAAGAAGTGATACAGAGATGGTGAGAGCTGAAAGATGGGAAATGAAAATGATGACAAAGGTAAGAAAAAAAGAGCAATGGGCAGCACTGGAACTGGGTAACTCAATGAAACAGAAAAGTTACACATTTAAGAATTTTGTTAAAATGAACAAAAGGGTTTTTGTAACACCTTATCTCTGGCATTTAATGCCTCATTATTGCATTGAAGCCCAGTATATATCAGTTTTGCAAGAGGGCTTAAATATGGATAAACAAGATCATATTAAGGCACAGATCATTAGAATGAGGGGGGAATATTTTTTTTAAATAATAAATTCTTACACGATTCAAAGTATCCCATAACTTTGTGTGGTTGGACTACCTGTACTTCCCATAAACTACTAATTATTTGGCATGGAAACACTTTCCTGTTGCCCCCATGGCCATTTTCTTGGAAAGAGTGCAGGAGAAGTAAGATGTGAAGAAACCTGCCTCCAAGTGATGCAAGCTTGGTCAAGCTTGGTCAAGCTGACTTTGTGGGATCCATCCCAGTGAGATCCTGTGGAAAACCTTGAGGTTTCTGTGGAAAGCCTTGAGGAATCCAAGCTCAACACAGGCAAAAGCTCAGCTAGAACTGGCTACTGCTGTGAAAGATAATGGAAGTGTTTTTATGTTAACATTAACACCAAAAGAAGGGCCAAGGAAAATATCCATACTTTATTGGAGTGATGGGGAGTATTGTCACCAAGGTGGAGGAAAATACTGATGCACTTAATGTTCCCTTTCCCTCAGTCTTTAACAGAAAGACTGTTTATTCTCAGGGCAACAAGCCCCTTGAGCTGGTGGACAGAGACAGGGAGCAGAATAGATCCCCTGCAACCCAGGAGGAAAACAGTTAGTGATCTGCTGAGCTGCTTAGACCCTCTATGAGGCTGGGTGGGATTCCTCTGAAGGTGCTGAAGGGGCTGGTCAAAGAGCAGAAGAGCTTCCCAAGCCACTCTCCATCATTTATCATCAGTGCTGGTGAACTGTGAGGTTCCAGACAACTGGAGGTCAGCCAGCATGATGTTCATGTACCAGAGGAGATGGAAGGAGGATCTGGGGAACTACAGGCCTGTCAACCTGACCTCAATGCCAGGCAAGGTTATGGAACAGGTTATCTGGAGTGCCATCACATGGCACATACAGGACAACCAGGGTTTAGGAAAGGCAGATCCTGCTTGACTGTCCTCATCTCCTTTTATGACCAAGTGACCTGGTCATAACAGGGCTAGTGAGCAGGGAAAAGGCTGTGGATCTACCTGGACTTCAGTAAAGATTTTTATACTGTCTCCTACACCATTCTCCTAGAGAAGCTGGTAGCCCTTGGCCTGGGCAGTGCCCTCTGTGCTGGATTAAAAACTGCCTGGGTGGCAAGGCCCTGGGAGTGTCGGTGAATAGTGCCACATCCAGCTGGCAGCTGGTCACCAGTGGTGTTCCCCAGGGCTTGGTGGTGGGGCCAGTCCTGTTAATCAATGGCACAAAGAGGTCAAGGGCACCCTCAGCCAGTTTATGAAGGATGATTAGTTGGGTGGAAGTGTTGATCAGCTGGAGGGCAGGAAGGCTCTGCAGAGGGATCTGGATGGATCCATGGAGTGAGGCCAGGGGTATGAGGTTCAACAAGGCCAAGTGCTGGACCCTGCACTTGGGTCACAGCAACCGCTGCAGTGCTACAGGCTGGGGGAAGAGTGGCTGAAAATTGGCCCAGGGGAGAAAGCCCTGGGGGTGCTGGTTGACAGATAGCTGAACGTGAGCTGCCAGTGTGTCCAGGTGGCCAGATGGCATCCTGGCTTGTGTTAGAAGTGCAGCATGGCCAGCAGGACTAGGGAAGTGATTGTCCCTCTGTGCTTGGCACTTATGAGATGCCAAAGTCCTGTGATCACTTCTGGGCCTCGAGCTTCTCTGTCCCTGGAGGTGTTCAGAGAACAACTGGATGTGACACTCAATCCCATGGTCTGTTTGACAAGGTGGTCATCAAAGTTTTGACCCAAGGATATTTGAGACCTTTTCCAACATTAGTGATTCTATGATTCTGTGATCCCATTGTCTACAGTCTTTTGTGGATGGGAGGTTTCCACAGAAAATTCTAATGTGCACAAAGGACCCAGCACAGAAAGTTTAAATATCTCCTCCAAGGTCACATATCAAATCAAGGAGAACCCCCTGGGCTCCAGGTGTGTATTTTTGCCAGTGCTGCCGGTCTCCTGACACGGAAGCACAGCTAAAAAACCTGAGGGTAGCACCCTGTGGGGCTTTTCTCCATCCATGCAATCAGATATGCCTTTTATCCCTCTCAGCCCACTTCAGACAGCACGTTGAGCACCTTCTGTCTGGTGTCTGTCCTACCACACCCCAGGCCCAGCATGGGAGCCAGCAGAGAAAGGCTCCTCTGCCCCCAAAGCACTGCTTGGAAAAGCGACGGGCAGAGGGAGGGAGGCAGTGCTGGGGCAGAACGGAGACACGGCAATGCCCAGAAATCCCCAGGAAGATGCAAAAGGGGAGATGATCCCTGATGGGTGTGGGGACAGCATGGTGGCACTCACAAAATACAGAGGAAGAGCAGAGCTGGGCCTGCAGAGCTGGGCCTGGTCAGGGCTGAGGTGCAGTGCAGCACAGCCCAGAGAACACCACGATTCTCAGTGCAGGCAGGGCACCACGATTCCCAGTGCAGGCAGGGCACCACGATTCTCAATGCAGGCAAGGCACCACAATTCCCAGTGCAGGCAGGGCACCACGATTCCCAGTGCAGGCAGGGCACCACGTTTCTCAATGCAGGCAGGGCACCACGATTCCCAGTGCAGGCAGGGCACAATGGGGCAGCTTCCCAGCCTTTGACAGCTCAAGGTACACAAACTTCACAGCAGTGGTCTCATTTCACACCCATCTGGACTATTTTTAAATAAAAGCAAAATTTTCATAAGTATTTGTTGACTCCAGCAGTCACAAAGTGTAAAAACCCAAGCGATTGCAGAATTTGGGATAATTTGCAAGCTTTAGTGTTGCAAGAACATAAATAGAGAAGTGCTGTTATTTAAGGAGGAAGGAAAGGTGTATAAAATGTTTTAGAGGATGGTTTAAATGTCTCTAAATATAATAACTAATTTCCCTGTCTGAGGATTTTCACTTTAGAGTCACACCAGACAGAAAGGTTTTTTTTGCAGGTATGCATTAGATTATCAGATCCTAAGGTTTCTTTTAGCCTCTAAATAAATTATTTCATGTTAGAGATTTGTAAGCTTTATAAAATTTTAATTTTTAATGAAACATTATCACTGTTTAGTCTAGTAAATGCTTGTATATAGAAGAGACACACAAGCATCCTGACAAAACCAGTTCCCAAACCCAGATTCCCTGGCTGGTGAGCTTGTCTATGCAGAAAATGTCAACAGGTATTCACACAAGATCCAGCATGAAAACCACCAGTCTCCCAAGCCCCCAAAGCCTGCTCTTCTCCACTTTAATCCCAAACAAAAAATTTAATGACAAATGTATTATTTTCACTTACT
The DNA here is from genome assembly GCA_024362935.1 of Setophaga petechia. Lineage (NCBI taxonomy): Eukaryota > Metazoa > Chordata > Aves > Passeriformes > Parulidae > Setophaga > Setophaga petechia. The sequence continues at coordinate 7,512,622 of JANCRA010000015.1, read as the reverse complement.
CTTCCATAGAAATAACAATTTGTGCTCAAACAATGGAAAAAACTGACCACCTTCCTCCAGATCACAGGAAATACAATGAAAAAGATTCATCACGGTGAAGTTTGTGAAAACTTTAATGGATTTAAGACCTGCCTCTAAAAGCAGCTGCTAATGACAGACTTAGAGACCCCTAAACCAAGTTACAAAAACATAGTTGCAAAAAATATTAATAGTGGAAAAAAAAATCAGAAAACTGCAAGTGACTGAGGACTCTTTTTGGTGGAAACCATAGCAAGCTGCTGCTTTGCTAAGATGGCAGTGATAAGTGGTTTGTGCACAAGTTTTATCAAGATACATGGTCCAGGCTCATAGAAGACGGGACCAATGGCTTGTACCGCAAGGAAATGACGTTGTACACTGATGATTATTTTTATATGTCTTGTTGTTGCTATTGGAACATGAAAGCACTTATCTTTATGTAGTTTCCTCTATCTCTATCAACTAGTTGTAAACTCTGTTTGATTTTCCAGATCTTTTTAGAGTCAAATGTTATTTTAAAAGGACTGTAGAGTATAAAGAGCAGAGCAGCCAAAGGGCAGTTTTAAATTTGCAGGCTGAAAGTAGCCGTATCATTGTCAGGCAGGGAGGAACTCACTGGCCAGTTTTTTATAAACTAATAAAAATTTTGAGAGAAGGCAGCTGATCTTCTTCTTGCTATATGAGTTCTCTTTACCTGGAACAGGCATCCTTTGCCAAGAACAAAGCAAAGCTGTTTGCAGAAAACAGCTCTGCTTGGCCTTCCTATTCCTGTCTGCAGAGGAAGGAGGGAGGCAGCAGGATATGTTACACATGTGTTCAAGTCCTTGCATTGTTGTCAAGGAAGCGAAATGAACTTCTGGGAAATCCATAGTTCCTCTTTAATATGTCAACAGGTTAACAGTGTTGTGCAGGCTGTATCTGTCTGTCCAAGCAAGGTGATGTTTATATAGTTGGATAGTGATAATACCTGGATAAATTCTGATTCCTTCTGGAAATATCATCTTTCCATATGAACATAAGCACAGGTATTGACTTAATTTGTCCTTACTAGCATGCTTTTGTTACAGGACACCAATTCATTCAGCAAATTCAACCTGTAAGAGTGGAATGTCTTCATCTTTGCTCAAAACCCAGTACAGTACTTTTCCTTCTTACCACATTTTGAGCTTGAGAACAAGTGCTTTGTTTAAAATCCTGTCCTCAACAAATTCTAGAGAAATCTTTGAAAGCTTAGAAGTCCTAAATGATGCAACATTTTTTTCTCTTTTTCTCTACCTGGGAAGGGCCACTTGGCTGCAGCAAGGTTTTGAGGTGGGTCTCCAGGAAGTGCCTGTGGGTGCTGCCCTCCCTCTCAGCACCCACACAAGGAGTGGGTGACCACAGTGAATGTCAAGGACCTGCTACAGAGCAGGTGCAGGGCAGGGACTGTGTGGGCCACTAGTGAGAGAGGTCAGAATAACTTCTTATGCTACTTTTTGTCCTTTCAGTCCTCTCCTAGGGCATATGCTCTAAAAAAGCCATTATGTTATCGCACAAGAGAGTGCTGCCACCCTGGGAGATGCCAGCACAGCTCAGGCCTTCTTCAAGCAGAAGGAATAATTAAATTACTCTTCATTAAATTACTATTCATGGGGCAAGAGCCAGGGGCAGCCCAGTGGTCTTACCAACAAGAATTGGATCAATACTCAAGAAAGACTTGGAAAATCATTTTTTCTCATTACAAAGTCTTCAGAAACAACTGGAATTTGCAAGGGAAAGGTATTTTCTCATATCTTGAGGTTATTTGCCAAATGTTGAAGGAAGGATCCTGTATAATATTCAGTCTGTAGGTTTTCTCCTGTGTCTTTCAGAATGAATGCACCACACCCAAGGTTACAATCCCTTTGGCCCAAAGAGCAATTATCAACATTTGTGTTTTGAGACATTTCAGTGAAAAATGGGTTGGGGGTTGAAGCTACCTTTTTACATTGCTCCTGCACTGCTGGCTTGGAATGCACAGGAAAACCTCTGCACCTATTGGGCTTTTTTCTGGTCATGAACACATTTCCCAAGTACTTGATATGATGACAAAAACTGAGAATAATCCCAAAGTCCTTGTTTAATACTTTTAACTAAGATTAAAGCATAAATAAATTAAATCCATGACTGTTAACTGGGAATGAACTTCTTTTACAATTCTGTAGCTCTCTGTTGCTGTCCTTGTTTTCAAAGGCCACTTCCTTCAGTTTATTTATTTTTATGCCAGCTTTTGTGGTTTTGTCCCTTGCACTGCACCCTGAGTGATCTCACTAGAAATTCCAGGTATGTCTCAACACAAAATTTGCAAATTCTCCCAAGTCTCCAAAAAACCTTCTCCATGCCCTACTTCCCCAATTACTTTCCATTTGGTGATAAAATGTGATTCTGTCAGTGCTCTTTCCAGTGCTGTCCCCAGGCAGCAGAAACATTCTGTGGCCAGTCTGATGTCAGCCTACAAGAGCAAATATCTGCTTCCTCCTGTGCTGTGCAGAGAGAACCAACTGGGGCTGAGTCACATCTGGTGAAACTCTGGGTGGTGTTATTATAGGAGAGAAGTCATTTGGAGGAAAGTGAGACCAAAAACTCAAGGGAGAAGTAAAATGCTGTGTATCAGCAGAGGTGCAGAGAGCAGGGAGTGCTGGTTGGATTTGCACAGCAGTGCAGTGAATCAGCATCAGGGCTGTGCCTGGAAACCTCTCAGTGCCACCCAGCCAGCAGCACAAGTGAGAGCTCAGAGATACACTTGGGTACCCCATGGGGAAATAGATGAAGGAAGAGACTGGAATGCAAGAAGAGAGGATTCAAAAGAAAATGGAATTGGGCTCTAAAATAGGATGGAAAGCAAGCCACAGTTTTCAGGGTGTCCACCCACAGCACGTTGAGCCTGCAGGGCTGGGATTGGAAGCTCAGCAGCTGTGCAGCAGAAAGCTTTCCAGTTCCCTATCCTTGTGTTCATTCTTGTATTCGTTCAATGTTATTGTGATGGCATTTCAAAATCAGATCTAGTCCCAGGAAAGAGGGAGACTCACTCTGCATGGGGATAGGGACAAGTGCCAGGGGCAGGGCCAAGAGCTCCTTGTTCGAGCTTTGCCACAGGGGTGTGCTCACACTCACTGTGTGAACTGCACCAGGTGAGGTAGCATGGAAGGACATAGCAATGATGCTTTTATTGAAGGTTTTTTATATTTATTTTTTTCATCCTGTGAATCTAGATCCTCTTGCTCCTACTGTGCAAATATCTTGGGTCATCTCTTAAGAGTTTTCTGTTTAATGAAGTTCAGTTGTAGTGGATTAAATTTACATCACTGGTGAGTTGAGAAGTGTTTGCCATTTTCTAATTAACAGCTTGAAGAGTTCTTTTTGCATAGAGGATATTTATGTGCTTTGCAGTTCATCTTCCCTCTATGAGTCACATTAATTCTTGTATCTGAAGCTTGTTCTCTATTTCGCAGCAGTAATGCACATAACATGCTTGTAACACCAAATTGCCAGGATATTTGTATTCCTAATTTAATCCATGAAACACAAAGGAGGCCGTGCTGCGCTTGGGGTTTAAGCCGAGCACTCGGTAGCCCTTGGCGGGGGAGCTGTGATTCGTGTCCCTGGGCTGTCACAGCCACAGCTCAGCCAACAGAGCAGAGTGTGACAAAGCGCCAGCTGCAGCTACCCGCTGGCAGCACCTGTGCGGTCCCTGTCACTGTGCAGGCTCGGCACAGTCTGGAGGCACAGCCTGGAGCATTCCCGGGGGGGAGCGAGGCCGCCCGCCCGCTCCGGCTGCTCCAGGGGAAATCCCGGGCTCCGGGGGCGGCGCTCCGCTCCCGAGCGAGCGGCTGTCGCAGCGACATCACTAGATGGCGACAGAAGCTTGAAAACCGAGTCGGAGCCTCCTGAGGGTTAGCACAGGGCTGCGGGTCAGGCCTTAGCAGGACCCTAAGGGGATAGGAGCTGCAGCCTGGGCTGCCGAGGGGTCTCCTTGTCTCTGGCCATCTCCCCTTTCCTTCCCAGGGAGCCAAAACGCCGCGTTATGCTGTGCCTTTGTTCCCAGGTGTAATACATATTATGAAATGATTCATGCTTAAAGAGAGAGTGTATTTTATAAGATTGTAAAATCCAAAGGAGTCTCTGACCACAAGCAGCCCAGAGGCAGATGTCTGCTTCGGAATCTTGAGATTCCTGAAGGCGGCAGGAGAACAATATCCAGTTTACCTGTGAATAGACCCCCAGGAACGATCATCGCCCGTCTGATAACCATCGATCGAGACAGCAGAAGTGGCCAGAAAAATACATCTGAATATGCGACTTCCCCTGATGGCCGCCGCTCAGGAAACAGCGATTGTCCCGCTCTGCTCAGGGAAAGAAACTCTCATGCATAGGCAGAGTTACAAAAGAAACCGGGATTCCTCTGCCTCAGACATAAAATCTGTATAAAACAGCCTCGCTGGAAGCGGCACCCGTGAACAGAGGGAGATCTGATGGGATCAAGGTTGGATCCAGGTTCACCCAGCGCCGATCCCGGGCTCGACGCTGTCTCTTTGGCTGTGGGTTTTTGAGGACCGTATTTTCGTCGCGGAAAAAAAATAAAATCTTTTCGCATTTTGGTAATTTGGCTTCTCGACTGATCATTTATAATGCAGGCAAGGATCCAGCATGTTGGGCTGGAGGTACAGAGGTGCTGGAGGGCCTCTCATAAGCCAGCGAGGCAATGCAAGGTAATCACATCCCATTACAGCTGCTGCTGCTGTTGAACTTGGCTGAGTAACCTGAGCTTGGTCAGCGGACCAGAATAATAATGCTGAGGTGCCCAGAGTGGCATCTGCCGTGTCATTGGGGAATATCAGTTGTGGGGCTCACCAGCCAACCTTCTCTACAGTGCATCTCCTTTCTGTGCTCAGGCTTAGGGCTTAGTTTAATTCCATGCAAAAAGGGTGAGGAGAAAAAAAAAGAGAAAAAATAGGCCAAAAGAGGAGAAGCCAAAAAAATTAAATTAAACCTTATATAAAATAAAAGCCATATTCAGGGAAGTCTCTTGCCATTCTGGATGTTAAACTACTCTCTGAGGAAGCTGTGGGAAGCATATCTCCTTATTATATGCTGTAAACAGGATTAATTTGCTTTTCTGTGTGAATGAACCCCGTGATTCATTGCTGTCAGACAACCTGCTGAGAGTTTCAGTTCCAACTGAATTTTTAAAAAATGGGCTGAGCAGATTGTTGGTGTTTCCTGGCCCATGAGGCAAAACTGTAAAGTCACAAAAAGGTTCATTTTTGAAACAGCTTTGGAATATTACAGAGGTTGTTATATTACTGCTGCTTGCTATGCTCTGCTGTGGGAGCAGAAGTGACATCTGTAAGTGATAATCAGGTCACCACCTCACAGCAGGGACAGCAGGACCTGTTGAGGCACTGGAACTTGACCCCTGCTCCTCCAGTCTCCATGGCACATCAGCTTCAATGTGATATTCACAGACCTGCAGGGACATATTTTGACAGCCTGTATATGTGCCCATGCTCCAGATTTCTCCAGGAACCTCAGGAAATAGCTGCCCTCCTTGAGAGCAGATTGTCTCTTCCTGGGAGTCCAGGTGGAATGCAGGCACAGGGAGGGTCTGGCGGCCTCTGCAGCATGGAAATGTGTCCTTTCAGTGCCAGGGTGAAACCAAGGGCAAAAGCAATTTCCCAGGGGCTTCATGTTCTTGTACCACCATCTAAGTGGCCTGTCTCTTTTATATACCCTGAATCCCCACATCACACAGGTGGGTCTGGATGAAATTTGTCCCAGTGAGCTAGACAGAAAGAAGAGACCATGGTCTAGATATCAGTCTTTTGGTTTATAAGTGCTAGGTCTCAGCCAGAGAGTGTATCTGCTTAGACTTCCAAGTTTTTATCTTCTCAATGGCTTTGGGAGCAGGAAAGTGCAGATGGACACCAAGGTGTTGGGAGCAGAAGTGACTCACCAGTGTCCTGAGAAGCTGCTGCAGAGGAGGGAGCTGCACCAGGTGCTGAACCACCCTTTCAGCCATGGCTGGGACATTTTCAGGGGAAAGAGGCTTTGGTGGCACTGAGAACAGAGAAGATAATTGTCCCTGCAAAAGTGGCTCAGCCACTGCACTGTCCTGCAGGAAATGCATCAGTGAGCATCTGCTGTGCTGGGGCAGACAGCCTGGCATGTGCCCCATCACCAGGCTGGTATCAGGATGGCTTTTTTTATCAGGATGGTGCTCACAGGTGACAGCCCAAATAGTTGCTCTGTTTTTCCCCAGAAGTGTTAACCCAAACCACATACTCCCCCACCCTCAGTCACTGTTCATAAACCAGGTGTTTCTTTAGAAAACATGTTGTTGGACTGTTTGAGAGAATTTTATGGGTTTTTCTGGTACTGTTTCTCACCTCTTGTGGTAATCCAGGTTTGTTAGTACCCACCAAACCTCTAATTGTGATATAGCTAAATGTTGGAAATCCTGGAACATCCCAGAAGCCATTAAAAACACATTTCTGTGTTTCTATTGTGGTTTATGAAAAAAGAACGCAATCATGTTGTGTCATTCCTGACCTGTTCCTCAAACTGGAATGGGAGCTGAAACAACCTGAGAACAGGAGCAGGAACAACCTGAGAAGGGAGCGAGGAGAGGCACAGCCCAGTGGTGGGAGGGCTGGGTGCAGCAGAGGAGCCCTTGGTGGGGAGCACTGAGGAGACAGAGGGCAGAACCCTCAGGGCCCATCTGGAGTGGGTGAAAGGGCAGAATGTTACCTCAAAAGGCAGGGGCTGGTGCACCAAAACCTCACCCACTGTCTGGGGTGGGTCCCTGCCTGGGCCAAGGGTGTGCTTCCCATGGTTCTAGAGGGTTGTCTGAGTGAAGGTTGGAATTGCACCACCTGCTTTTCATACCAGTGGAAGCCTCTCAGAAACCCCTGCTTACCCTGGCAGGACTCAGGCTGACCGAGCAAACAGTGTTCTGCCAAAACCAGGGGCTTGGGACCAAGGCAGGATCCTGAGAATTCCTCTCTGAAGGACATGTGTATCTGGGAAAAAGGGAAAAGGAAACTCCCTCAAGCTCCAAAGCTGTGTTTTTGCCATTCACAGTCAATGTCAGTCACTCAGACAATCCCTGCATCTAGGTGGGCGCTCCCCAGCCAGACTGGAGGCAAATAACCTGTCTCTCAACCCGTACAATGGCAGAAATAACTGCAGTGACACCAGCCTCCTCCCTTCAGGCTCCACCGAAAGCTCAGGCCAATCCAGGAAGTTTCAGGTTATTTTTTTTCCATTGGTAGTTGAAAGGAAGGAACGTAATTCTCTTTCTCCCGTCACTGCCGTTTTCGTGTGTGCCAGAGCTTCTGGTTTCCAGTTACCACTGAAAGCAGAAGTGAAAAACAGAAAGAAAAGCTCTTCTCAGGGTTCAAGCAAAGTCAGGAGGTTTTAGAAACAAAACAGGAGCACTATGAGATAATTTGGTTTGTGCTTAGCTAAAGGCAAATCAAACTTTGACGTTTGCCTATCCTGTGAATTAGCCACAAATTCTCCTCCCTCTCAAATGCCTGCTCCATATCAGCATCCACAGCTCAGTACCAGTTTTGCCTAGCAGGTGTTTATGAATAATAATATTTTGCTCTTCAGCCAGAATTTCTGTCTGAAGGTCTCAAAAGAACTGCAAAATTTAAATTTTTCAAAGTAAGAGCTGAGTAACAACAGAGTCACTCTTTTGTACAGATATGTGTTAGCCACTCAGAGCTGCAGTGGCAGAAATGAAAACAATGCTGAAGTGCCTCAGCTAGAGGTACAGCTGTGCTTCAGCAGTTCCCCAGCTGTCCTCCCTGTGTTCTCCCTGTTGTTCTCCTATTACAGACCAAAGATGCACAGGGGGACCAAGTCTTGATACAGCCTCTGGTAACTTCAGTCACTCAAATATCATGGGAAGTGTTGGAATAGATCAGACAGGCTCTGATTTTTACTGTTGCTCTAAATCAGCCCGGTGTAAAATGCTGCCATGCAGTGATGATGGCCTGGACCCAGAAATCAAAGATGAACAAAGAGGTTTCAGGAAAAAAAGCCCAAAAGAACAACTGGTCAGGATGGAGATATGATACCCAGGCCCATATATCTGCCTTCTTATGAGGGGGGATGACAAGTTTCTGTGCAAAGCAAACATGTTTGGCAAGAGGAATGACACCAAGAGAAGATTTGAAAGTGCAGAGATAATCAGAGAGCAGTGAAAGCTTGAGGGTTTTCTTTTTTAGACCAAATGACTGTCCATACTGGAGCAGGTCAGCACAACTACAGCAGACTCGCAGCAAAGAAATCTAGGTGATGTCCAGTGGAGTTTTCTGGCCACAGAAAGGAGTGTGAAGCCCTGACTGCAAAGTGAAAACAAAGAGATATTTCAATACTTCATGCTGTAATGATATTTTGGCAATGTGAGAACTTAAAAGACATTCACAACATGAAATCTGTGTAGCTGAAAGACTAAATTTTAGCGGCTGGATCTGTCCTAGCTGATCCTAGATGATACTTCAAGTTAAAAAATAAAAAAAGAAAACTTTGAAACTTAGATCTGGACAGGGAATTATTCTTGCAGCGTCTGACATATCATCAGAGGGACTTTCCATTCAGCTCCAAATTTCAATTGTTGAAAAACTTAAATTTGCTATGCCTACTCTAATTAGACAGGAAGAGAATAGTAAGATAGAGGGGCTGGATATACAAGTATAGAGAGTGAGAGAATGTGCATCAAGGAGAAAGGAAGTAGTCATGCTGATAAGGACAACTATTAAGGAAATGTTACAGTAAATGAGAGGATTGTGCCTGTTTCCATTAAGAAATATGGTGATGAAAGAAAGAAGGAAAAAAAGAGAGAAAGACAGAAATAGAGAGAGAAAGAGAAATAGAGACAGTGAGAAAGAGAGAAAGAAAGAGAGAAAGAGAAAGAGAGAAAGAGAGAAAGAGAGAAAGGGAGAAAGAGAAAGAAAGAAAGAAAGAAAGAAAGAAAGAAAGAAAGAAAGAAAGAAAGAAAGAAAGAAAGAAAGAAAGAAAGAAAGAAAGAAAGAAAGAAAGAAAGAAAGAAAGAAAGAAAGAAGAAAGAAAGAAAGAAAGAAAGAAAGAAAGAAAGAAAGAAAGAAAGAAAGAAAGAAAGAAAGAAAGAAAGAAAGAAAGAAAGAAAGAAAGACTCAATCATACATACATGCAGTCAGCCCAGATAATAAAACAGGAGTATCTTGATTTTCCAGTGAAAGGCATGAAATCAGCTAGTGCAGAGATAACAGCAGGGTCAGTATTAAGCAGAGAAGAGAATAGTACAGGGGAAGGGATGGAAAGATTTCCTCTCTTTGGGAACGGGAAAGAAAATTTTTTGATGTGTATAAAAATCAGTTTGTTGCCCTGGTCATAAAGAAGTTCTAGCTGGGCAGTGTTAGGAGTCTGTTATAAATTTCTTAAGGTTAAATTTGCTTTGTGATAGAACTCTCCTGAAAGGGGCAACAACAACAATTTTGGAGACCAGCAGGTGTTTTCCCTTGTGTGCTGGATGTGCCAAGGAGCAGGGCCAGTGTGTGACATCCATCCCTGCTGTGGAACCAGACATGTCACTGCCACAGTTAACCCCTTCTTCTAGGGGGAAACTGTTCCATGCCCAAGAGGTGTCTCTTTGGTTTCATGACAGATGCTTACAGATCATGAAGGAGAGAAAAAACACAGAAAAACCACAGAGCCTTTGGTAGCCAGAGCAGCAGAGAACGGGCTGTGGGCTGGCAGGGCAATTCCCTATGCAGGTGGAAGTGTTGATGTAGGCTATACACTATCCAAACCTCCAGCAAGCAGAACATGCAGAAGCTGTTTGGAGAAGCACCTCTTCAGAGAAATTAGAAGGTGTGGAAAGATTCCAACCCTAATGGGATGAGTTGGTAGCTGAGTGAGAGTTTCAGGTGTAAGCGGGAGCCTACAGAGGCAAGGAAAAGGCCCTGAGCAGACGAGTTCATGCCTTGGGCACCTCACAGTGCAAAGGGAAAATGAGAGATGTCGTGAGGCATGCAAGATCAGTCAAAAGATATCAAAACAAACAGCAAAGTATGGGTTAAATGAAGTGGAGAAAGAGCTCCCTGGTGGGAACTCTTCCTCTTTTGTGCAAGGGCTGCTGTGTGGTGCAGCAGTGCTGGGGGTGTTGCACAAAACCAGCACTACTGCACAGACATTTTCTCTGGCAGTATTTTCACTACATCCTCTTAGTTTCTCTGTAGTTCTAGATTTCCTCCAGTTTCTAGGGAAGTCTGGGCATAAAGAAAAAATAGACATCATTAAGACATGATCAAGGGCTGGCATCAGCTGATCAGGTGCTGGACATCAGTTCCTATGTCCAGGATCTGTCTTCAGACACCTTCCTCCTTTGAGCTGTCAGGAAATCCCCAGGCTATAAGGGTTGAAAATAAAACTAGCCTAGATTTACCAGAGTACAGAAGGACACTTGAAAATATAACACAAAAAAAATTATCTGCCTTTAGCTAAGTCTGAAAGTGGTTTTTAAAGCAAATTTTCCTCATTGCCACCTCTCTTCTGCATTTATCTCATGCATAAGAAAACATCAAACCTGAAAGAGATTTTTCCAAGAAAATTGTCAGGAAGGTGCAAAATGAAAGCAGCTCCTTGCTGAGGGATCACGTCCTTTGCTCCCTTCATGTGGGCCCACAGTGTACAAGAAATGTTGGTGGTCAGGGTGGGCAAGTCACAGGGAAGGTGGGCAGGGGAGTACTTACACTTTGGAGCCCATGGGTACTCAGTCCAGCTGCTGCAAGAACAGCAAAACCATTGGGGCATCAAGCAGCAGCCTGGGAGAGAAGGCAAAGCCTGGATCTCACTGCTCCATACAGGAGAAGGTGTTGCGGTGCGCCCCCGCAGTCTCCCTCTCCCCTTCTCGGTTTGGTTAAGCTTTAATTTGTGGTATTGTATTATATTAGTTTCTATTGCCTAAGATGGCGCTTGCCGGGTTTCCCCTCCCCCTGTTTTTCCCTCTGCAGGGCTGTCAGTCAGTTAGTTACCTTGGTTACTCCCGCCTTTTTGTATCTTTTAATCTCCTCCCCAGTTTTTTGAGTTGCCAGCCTGCCTGCCCGTCACTCTCTGCCCCAGCCTGTTTCTCCAGAATCTTCTCCCCAGGGCGGAGGGTGATTGGGCAGGAGAGGGCTGTCCCACCCCTTATGTGATTTCATTTGTTGTCCCCCTTTGTCAATTATGTTGTAAATTAAGTTCATTGGCCAGGGGAAGGGGTTAGCCTCCCCCTGGTCTCCCTATATAACTTCTGTTCACCCCGCCCCTCATTGCAGTTCCCTGCAGCCTTCCCTCCTGTCACTACCCTTCGCTCCCCTTAATAAACTTCCCTGCTGCTGCTGAGAACTGTCGCCTCACGTCTGATCTTTCGCCTCCATCTCGTGCGACCGCTTCTGTTCCTCGGCCTGCTGGAGCTGCCTCCTCCACCACCGACGTGGAGGGAGCTCCAGAAAAGGGCATCGGATTTCCCCAGTCTGCTTCCGCTGGAAGGTCCTGGGACTTTGCAGCTGCCCGTGCCCACAACAAAAGGCTGTTGGCTGTGCATTCTGTGGAGCCAGCCGGGCTCGGATTCCGGCACCGCCACAGCTGCTGGCGCCCAACGTGGGGCTGCTTTGCATCGTTGTCCCCTTGGACTACGTCGGACCCACGTTCCGAAGATATCCATCTTCATTGGGCGCGGCAGTACCCTCGTCGAGCGGACTCCTGGGCACTAGGAGTTGCGCTCCGAGGGATAGGACCGTTGACCTCCGGCACCCCGGATCGGTCCTTGGAGGCGATTTCCCAGCACCCGGATCCTTACTCTACCCCCAGGTGTGGTGAGTACCCCCTCTGTTTTTTATCTGACCCCCCCGGCCGTTTCGTCTGTCGGGAGGAGGTCGCTTCTTCTTTCGGGGCAGAGGGCCTGGGGGAGAGAATTTTTCTTCGAATCCCCTTTTTCGGTTGTTTAGTTTCCCTTCTTTGGTTTACCGGGTGCTGGTTGAGGCTGCTCGGCCACTCTAACAACAACAGTCATGGGTGCTAGACTGTCGGCTGAGCAGCGTGAGGCAGTTTTAGTTGTTGTTAAAGTTTTGGTAGAAGCAAGAGTTCTCGTTCGTCAAAATGAAATTAGGAGCCTGATCCGGTGGGTCTCCTCTCAGTTTCAGGATTTCTCCTCCGATCAGTATAGGAGCCTCCAATTTTGGGAGGAGGTCTCCAGGAAATTATCCTATTTGGCCCGATCGGAGGAGATCGCTCTTACTAAGAAATTGAAATTGGCCAGGCACCTTAATTGGGTGACTCAGCTCCTGCAGGTGCTGAGGAGACAAGAGACGAAAAAACTGAGAGAACGCCCCAAGCTCCAAAGTTCCGTTTCTGTCCCCAGTTCTGTCTCGGTTGCTTCCACCCCTCAGCCCTGTTCCCCTTCGCCCCATCCTGTTAATTACCCTGAGCGTGTTCCTACCCCTCAGCCCTGTCCCCCTTCGCCCATAAGACCTGGGATCCTGAGGAGGGCAGCCCCTGTCCACAGCAGGCAGGAGTCTCTCCACCGCCCTGGCTCTCCTCAGGATTGCCAATCCCCCCGCGGTCGGAGTCCGGGCCCGTCTCCGGCCGGTTCTCCCTTTCCCCCATCTTCCCCAGCACCCTCTTTCCGAGTTGTCAAATCCCCTAAATTAACCTCCAAAGTTCGCTTCATGGTCCCGACACAAGATGGCTCCTGTGGAGCTCAAGATGGCGGGAACCATGAAGCATCCCAGCAGAAGCCTTTACCCCCACCTTATCCCTACCCGAACCCTTCTTGTTATCCATCGTCCAATCCTTTTCTCCCCAGTCTCAACCCCTTTCTTCCTCCCGATCCCGCCTTCCCTTTCTTCACTCCTCCCTCTCCCAGCGCTCCACCCTCCTCCTCCGTGGCTCCTCCTCCTCACGCTCCGCCTCCGCCTCAGGCCTTGCCTCCCTGCCCAACTCAGTGGGCGGGCTCTTTCCCATCGGTCCCTGCCCCGGGTTCCCACGGCACCCCTGACTCCGCCCCTTCCTGTCCACTCCCCCTGGGTTCCGGTTCCCACGGTCGGCCATCTTGGCCAGATTTTTCCCACGGGCCGGGGACCGGGATCGTGGGGGAGGAGGGCCCACCGGAGCTTGCTGAACCCATCATGGCAGCTCCGGTGACTTACCACCGGAACAGAGGCGGGGGAAATCCCCGCATCCAGTGGTCCCCAGTCCCCCGGTCCCTCATCAAAGAGCTTGTGAAGGCTCAGAAGGAGCTCGGGGGACAAAGCGAGTATTTCAGGGGACTGCTGGAAGCTTCCCTCTTGGAAACTGAACTCGTTCCTGCCGATTTACGGCAGATTTTTAGATGCTTGTTGAACGGAGTTCAGTTTCCAAGGTGGGAAGCCGCGTGGGAAAGAGGGGTTGCTGAAATTTTGCCCCAACTTTGGGACAACCCGGATGTGGGGGAGGATACCGATGGGGAAAAGCTCACGGTTGAACATCTGTGTGGGTTGGGCGATTGGGACAAGGCAGAGAAACAGGCCACAAAGATCCCCACCGAGGCGTTGAGCAGGAGCGCACAGGTGGCCTTGCGGGCCTTCCACCGGGTGTCCGCTGGGGTGCCTTCGGTCCCGGTCTCTCACATCTTTCAGGGGCCGACGGAATCCTTCGATGACTTCGTGTTGCGGCTCCAAGCGGCGGCTGAAGCTGAGCAGCCGGACGAGAAGGCGCGAGAGGCCCTGGTCACCCTCTTGGCATCTACCAACGCCAACGCGCCTTGCAGGGCCGCCATCCTCAGCCTGCCCCTGCATCCTCGTCCGGTGCTCCGGGACCTCCTGGAAGTGTGCGCTGTGAAGGTTCCAGTAGCGTCAAAGGCACCCGGCGAGAAGTCCACACCATCGACGCGCCGGGTGGCCTTCGCCGACCTTCCGGAGGCAGCCGCCGTAGCCGCAACAACCCCGCCGGCCCTTCACCCGGGACCCAGCACCCCCAGCAAAGGAAGATGCCACCTGTGCCACGCGGAGGACCACTGGATGCCTGACTGTCCGCTCCGCAAGGAGTTTTTCACTTTTCGGAAGGGGCGACAGTCAGGTGTCCAAGGAGGAGGAGCTTCAAAAAACTCGTAAAGGAGCGCAGCCCCCCCCTGCGCGTGGACAGAAGTTCGGGCGGGCCGTTGTCATCTTTAGCCAGGGGGAAGGGGTTTCCATCATATTTCCGCTCGCCGCCAGCTGAGCCCAGTCCAGCAGGGCTCCAAGACAATTTCATCATCGGACTTGACCACAAATCGGACTTGACTTCAGGCGTGGATGATCCTCGCCTTTGCCTTTCTAACCCGGGACCTTCATCAGAACCAGATCTAACCATCTCTCCTTCTGGTTTCTCTTTCAGGTTGGAGACAACGCGAGCCTTTTATTTTTCCAACTCCGATTTCCACGCGTTGCCCGTCTGCCCGAAGGCCCCAGGTAATTGGGAAACAGACCAGCAATTCATCATTGTGGGAGACACCGAGGTGACTCCACCTGACCTCCAAATTCTTCCAGCTTTAGTGTCCGCAGACCAGCGTTCATTCGTCGTCAGGTGCAGGTGTCTGTGTCCCCCCCTGTTCCTCCCTGCCGGAAAGGTGGTGGCCCAGGCCATTTCAATAAAGTCTTCCATTCCTTCGGTTGCCTGGGCCGAACACCTGGGGCGGGCTAAGCCCCGCCTCGATTGTCAGCTGTCCTGGGGGGAGGACACCATTTCCATCAGGGGGATGCTAGACACCGGAGCAGATGTGACGATCATTCCCACTCGGGAATGGCCGTCACACTGGGAGCTGCAAAACGTGGATGGGCGCATTCAAGGTGTTAGGGGGACCCAATTGGCACGTCAGTCAAAGAGCATCGTGCAAATTAAGGGACCGGATGGGCAATTGGCTAGTGTCCGCCCATTCGTTTTGGATTATGTTGAGCCTCTCTGGGGGAGAGATACCCTTGCCCAGTGGGGAGCCAAAATTGACTTGCCGGCTCCCCAGGTTTTTCGGGCAGCGGTCACTGAAGAGCGCCCTACCTGGAGACTGAATTGGAAGTCGGATAAACCAGTCCAGGTAGCTCAGTGGCCGCTCAACAAGCAGAAATTAAAGGCGCTCGTGGAGCTCGTTGAGGAGCAAGTCCGGAAGGGCAACCTGGTGGAGACCATGTCTGAATGGAACTCCCCAGTGTTTGTCATTCGCAAGTCATCTGGCAAGTGGCGGCTCCTCACCGACCTCCGCAAAGTGAACGAAATTATTGAAGATATGGGTACTCTCCAGCCAGGGATGCCGTCCCCAGCGATGCTCCCCCAAAATTGGAATTTGGCGATAATTGACATCAAAGATTGTTTCTTTCAAATTCCCCTTCACCCGGATGACGCGCCACGTTTTGCGTTTACGGTGCCCACCTTGAACCGTGAAGCTCCCGGGAAGCGCTACCACTGGCGAGTATTGCCTCAGGGCATGAAATGTAGTCCTATCATCTGCCAGTGGTATGTTGCTTCTCTGCTCCAACCTATCCGCACCGAATGTCCCAATGTAATCATCTATCATTACATGGACGACGTGCTGGTCTGCGCCCCCGATGATGACCTGCTGGTTCACGCGCTCTCCCGCGTAACCGATTGTTTAATTGCCGCAGGGTTCGAGCTCCAGAGCGAGAAAATTCAACGGATGCCGCCCTGGAAGTACTTAGGCCTGGAGATCACGAAGCGGACCATTGCTCCGCAAAAATTGGCCATTCACCACAAGGTGAGAACCTTAGCGGATGTTCACCAACTGTGTGGGGCGTTGAATTGGGTGAGGCCCTGGCTAGGCATTACCACCGAGGACCTAGCCCCCCTTTTCAATTTATTGAAAGGGGGAGAGGAGCTCAGTTCTCCTAGGGAACTCACCCCAGAGGCAAGCACTGCACTCGAAAAGATCAGACACCTAATCGAGGCAAGGCAGGCCCATCGTTGTCATCCGGGTCTGCCTTTCAAATTCATTATACTCGGGAATCTGCCACACCTCCATGGCATGATCTTTCAATGGGACGAGACTCGCAAGTCCCTGAAAACCACCGAGGGAAAGAGGACGGACCCAGGCTTGAGTGACCCCCTCTTGATTATAGAGTGGGTGTTCCTCAGCCATCACAGGTCCAAGAGAATCACAAGGCCACATGAGCTGGTGGCAGAACTGATCCGCAAGGCGAGATCGCGGATCAGGGAGCTGGCAGGTGTGGACTTCACATGCATTCATATCCCAATTGAATTAAAATCTGGCAAGTTACGATCTAAGGCTCTAAATCAGCTCCTCGAGGAAAGTGAAGTTTTACAATTTGCCCTGGCGGAATACACCGGAAAGATTGAGATCAGTCACCCTCAGCATGCTCTTTTTAATCAAGACATGCAATTCAAATTTTCACTCAAAAAAATTCAGAGTCGAGTCCCCCTCGATGCTCTGACTGTTTTTACAGACGCGTCCGGAGGCTCCCACAAGTCAGTGATGACTTGGAAGGACCCTCAAACTCAGCAGTGGGAGATGGATGTTGCCATCGTTGAGGGTTCCCCTCAAGTTGCTGAGTTGGACGCAGTCGTCAGGGCGTTCGAGAAATTTAAAGATAGGCCTTTCAATTTGGTCACGGACTCGGCTTATGTTGCCGGTGTAGTCGCCAGAGCTGAGAATGCTGTCCTCGAGGAGGTTTCCAATCCGGTCCTGTATAATTTGCTCTCGAAGCTGATTAAACTCATCTCCCACCGGGAGCAAAAATATTATGTAATGCATGTGAGAGCCCACACTGGTTTGCCCGGGTTCATTGCGCAGGGGAACCGACTGGCTGATAGCCTCGCTTCCCCGGCCGAGTGGGCACTTGCCCACGCGGTGCAATGGGCCCCGCTCCCAGATGTGTTCAAACAGGCTAAGATCAGCCACCAGCTCTTCCACCAGAATGCGCCTGGCCTGGTCCGCCAATTCCAGCTTACGCGCGATCAGGCCAAGGCCATTGTGGCCACATGTCCCCATTGCCAGCGGGATCAGCTCCCATCTCTGCCCGCTGGCGCAAACCCCAGGGGACTTGCGAGTTGTGAGGTGTGGCAGATGGATGTCACCAAGATCCCGCAATTCGGCCGCCTCAGGTACGTCCACGTCTCGGTGGACACTTTCTCGAGTGCCGTCTTTGCCTCTGCCCACACAGGGGAGAAAGCCAGGGATGTCATCAAACACCTGCTCCAGGCTTTCTCCGTGCTGGGCATCCCTAAGGTTTTGAAAACGGATAACGGGCCTTCGTACGCGTCCAGGGAGCTCAAGAGCTTCCTGCAGCAATGGGGAATAGAACACAAAACTGGCATCCCCTATTCCCCCACGGGACAAGCCGTGATTGAGAGGACCCACCAGAGCCTGAAAAAGGTTCTTTCCCATCTGTCCCCGGCAATGAAGGTGGAGCCCCCTCATTCCCAATTATCGCGGGCACTTTATACCATCAACTTTTTAAATTGTTCTTTTGAGAATCTCAATCCGCCCATTGTGCGGCATTTCGGGCAGCACGGCAGTCTCCGCCTGAAAGAGAAACCGCCGGTTCTGGTGAAGGACCCGGAGACCTGGCGCTTGGAGGGACCATTCGATCTTATCACCTGGGGCCGAGGGTATGCCTGTGTTTCTACCCCCACAGGTCCCAGGTGGGTCCCTTCACGCTGGGTTCGGCCCTTTGTGCCAAGAACGGCAAAGGCGACAACATCCACGCCTCAAGTGCAGGTCGCAAGCTGGCGGCGAAAACGGAAGGAGGAGGAAGAATCCCTCTTTTACCTAGACTTACTGTTCCTCCCTGAAACCTGAACCCTTCCTCCCCTGGCAAACCCTTTTATCATTAATAAGTTTTTCTTGATTTTAGTTTATTCCAGACCAGCCATGGCCCAAGGAAGGAGTGCTGCCTTTATCACCATCGCAGTCATTCTCCTTCAAGTAGCCCCCGGAGAGCCCGACCAGAAGTCCCTCACGGTGAACAACATGTGGACCTCCCTTGCCCGCTCTCTTGGCCAGGACCACATTTGCCTCCACGCCGATGCAGCCACAGACCCTCTGTCGTCCTGCCTGGTGGGGATCCCGGTCCCTCCCCGTGATTTTCCTTCCCCTCTTAATTTGCTAACCAATACCCGAGATCAAGACTATACAGAGGCTTGGAGGAAATCCATCAACCTTCTCCCCTTCTCCACCGAAGAGCCTCTGAAATTCGATCTGCTCGGTTCCGCCAAAGCTCCTTTTTGTGTTCGTTTTTCAGTCCCTTATAGTTTAATTAAATCAGTTCGTTCCAATGATCCTCAGTAGACCCTGGTTGAGGGGGAATCAGAACCCCAGTGGTGTGCTGAGACCCTCCCGGCCAGAGGTCCAACCACCCCTGACCTCAAACCTCGAGCTTTACCCCAGGGTTTTTATTTTATTTGCGGAAACCGAGCATGGAACGGCATCCCCTCTCATCTGTTAGGAGGCCCATGTGCGATCGGTCATGTGTCGCTGTTCACTCCCAGCACGCCTAAATTAGAAAATTGGCCTGCAAAAGTTCCTGAGAAAACAATTAGGCAGAAAAAGGACCTGACGGAATTCGGCCCAGACTGCAACTCCGAAATTTATCATTGGAATGAAGGCAAAAGGGTTGCAGTCTCGTTGTTTTTGCCGTGGGTTTCGGCCGGGAAGGCCATCGGCGAATTGGGCAGATTAGAGTGCTGGTCGGTGAAACAAGCCAACCTTACGTCCACAGCCATCGCGGGACTCCTGGCAGATGAGAAAATAACCAGGCAGGCGATGCTGCAAAATAGAGCAGCAATTGATTACCTATTACTCCTGCACCATCATCGCTGCGAGGAGTTCGAGGGTCTGTGCTGCTTCAATCTAACATCTAAAGCACCGAATGTGCAGAAGGCGTTGGAGGAAATGAAGGGCCTGGTCAGCGACATCAAAAGAGAGACGGAGGACTGGTTTGGGAATTTGCTCTCCGGGCTTGGGCTCTCGGGCTGGGCTGGATCCATTGTAAAGGATATTTTGTTTGGAGTTTTTATTGTTTTAGTTGTCGTCCTCAGATGCTCCATTGTGTTGGCAGTGGTCCGGAGAGTGGTCTCGAGACTCTTCGCCAGCAACGTGAATGTGGTCAGCTTCCCCGTCAACGAAGCTGACCCAGAAAATTCCGAGACCAGCTCCGGCCACCAAGAGATCATCCCATCGCCGGAGGAGCCCGAGGACGACCATGAAGTTTAAAATTTTGTGGACTTTTATGGACACTTTTCCGTTTTCTCAGACTTACCTTTGTTTTTCTTTTATTTTTGTGTAAAAAAGAGGGAGATGTTGCGGTGCGCCCCCGCAGTCTCCCTCTCCCCTTCTCGGTTTGGTTAAGCTTTAATTTGTGGTATTGTATTATATTAGTTTCTATTGCCTAAGATGGCGCTTGCCGGGTTTCCCCTCCCCCTGTTTTTCCCTCTGCAGGGCTGTCAGTCAGTTAGTTACCTTGGTTACTCCCGCCTTTTTGTATCTTTTAATCTCCTCCCCAGTTTTTTGAGTTGCCAGCCTGCCTGCCCGTCACTCTCTGCCCCAGCCTGTTTCTCCAGAATCTTCTCCCCAGGGCGGAGGGTGATTGGGCAGGAGAGGGCTGTCCCACCCCTTATGTGATTTCATTTGTTGTCCCCCTTTGTCAATTATGTTGTAAATTAAGTTCATTGGCCAGGGGAAGGGGTTAGCCTCCCCCTGGTCTCCCTATATAACTTCTGTTCACCCCGCCCCTCATTGCAGTTCCCTGCAGCCTTCCCTCCTGTCACTACCCTTCGCTCCCCTTAATAAACTTCCCTGCTGCTGCTGAGAACTGTCGCCTCACGTCTGATCTTTCGCCTCCATCTCGTGCGACCGCTTCTGTTCCTCGGCCTGCTGGAGCTGCCTCCTCCACCACCGACGTGGAGGGAGCTCCAGAAAAGGGCATCGGATTTCCCCAGTCTGCTTCCGCTGGAAGGTCCTGGGACTTTGCAGCTGCCCGTGCCCACAACAAAAGGCTGTTGGCTGTGCATTCTGTGGAGCCAGCCGGGCTCGGATTCCGGCACCGCCACAAGAAGGATGAGAGCAGATGGGATCAGGGACTCCAAAGCCATGGAGACATGAGGCAGATGCAGCCATAGACAGGGATGTGGTTCCCAGAGTGACCAGCACCATGCTGGGAGGAGCATGGAGTGGACCTGACACAGGCAGCTCCTGAGTCCTTCCAACACAGCACTTCCCACTGCCCATCAGCCGAGGCAGGAGAGGACCTTCTGCTGCTCCTGCCGCAGCCCAGGGGTGCTCACAGTGCCCACACTGCCCAGCCCTGCTCAGTGCAGGTCCTCCTGCATTCCTGTGTCTTGGCAGAAATCCACAAATCTCATGTCCATGAGGTCAGTTCTTACAGCTGGGGTCCCTCAGCCATGGCATTTGGATCTTGTATTCCTGAAGTATTTCAGCCACTGGTCTCCATCCCTCTGCTCTGGGGGCAGGAGATGAAGGAGTTTCTGCAGGGAGTCTTAGTTTGTCTTATGCAACAGGTTAGACAAAAGCATAATTATTCCTTTCATCTTTTAGGGTTCTGAACCATTTCTACTCTATCTCACACATCTATTCCATTCATTTTGCCCTACACTAGAGCTTTTTCTTCTGTCCAAGCTGCAGCAAGGCCTGATCCCCAGGACATCTCCACCAACCCTCAGGGACTCCCCAAAACCTCACTGTGGAAAGGCCCTCAGAGGCTGGGGATCCACACTGGGCAGCTGCAAGGCAAGGGACATGACAGGATCACCCTAGCAAAGGTGTGTGTCTCAGGGTACCTGATGGCAGAGTGGCACAAACTGCACCGTTCCTTTCCTTAGAGAAGACAAGGTATTTCAAGTGAGGAACACTTTAGCTCAGCATGGCACAGAGACCTGCTAGCTGGTGTCCTGAAAAGTAGGCAGTGCTAACTAAAGCCTGAAAAGGTCTTATTTCAAATAAAAAAGAAACGTATGTGGATATTATTAGTAAATGCACCAGGCAAATAAACAGACTCAGACTACATCCTGTGTCTCTGGTCAGCTTCTGCATCCCCATTTCCTTTTGGTGCATGCATCACCCAATGGCTCTGACTCACATGCTGGCACTGGAACAGCTTTGGATGTACTGTCTCGTGTCCTGAGAGGAAATGAGACACTGACATGGCTTGGAAAGTGGAAATAATCTTTAATCATTCTACTCTGTACAGCCAAGGGCTGGTGCCCCCGCAGGAGCCACGCAGGGAGCCACACTCAGCACCAGCTGGAGGGTAGCACAGGACTGATCCCAAAACCATTGAATTCCCAAAGTATCTGACCCCCAAGCTAGCCCAGCACTGTCAGGGCAGCTGTCTCAGGGCAAGCACAGGGCACTTCTGCTCTTCTGTTTTGGTACACAGTGCACCTATGCCAAGGACTCTACCTCTAGCTTGTATCCTTCCAAGATTCCTGCCTGCCTCCTCTCCCAGGAAAACCCTGCAGAGAGAAGAGAGTGGCTTTCATGCCACAGAACTATGATGTGGGCTTTAGTACTCAGAAGGGCACTGAGGTCCTGGCTGTGCCTCTCCCAGAGACTTTAGGGGAGAGGGGTCAGAAGGTGACAGAGCCAGCAGAGGAAAGCACAGGGAGCAATGCCCCACAGCATGTCAAAACTTTCCTGAGTGGCAGAAACAAATCTCCTTCTGTAGCTTCATCCAGGCACAAGGAAAATCCTGGAAGAATTGCAGGGACAGAGAATAGAAAACGCTGTGTCTTGAGAAGATGAAATTTATAAAATCCATTCCTGAGATCTTGCAAGATGGTAGGAAGCTGAGGTAATGAAGCACATAAGAGGAATGGACATTAGACAGAGGCAAGATTGCAGGCAAATGCTGAAGGAAGACGAGGTTTGCCTTTTTGTGCTTGCTTTTTTTGTGTGCCAGTCTCTACTCTGTCTCCAAAACATAGGTCAGTAGGGAACAGTGTGCAGGGTGGCCCAGCTTTCTTCTGCTTCCCCTCAGGGTTCAGGTCCATATGGATCAGGAAGTGTCTCTAGTCCAAGCCCTGCTCCACATGGGGCAGACTGCAAGGTCACACTCAGTTATTTGGGCTGTTCCTTTCAAGCTTTGAAAATACACCCCTATGTTTGTAGAAAATAAAAATTTCCAAACTTAAAGCAACTTTATAAATTAGGCTTGAATTTGTGTCTGCAATCTTATGCACCCAGTTGTTTGTCTGTATTTTCAAAACTCTAGTGTGAAACTGTTATGTCACTGTCAGTGCATGACTTCAGCTGAATAATCCCTCAAGGGACTTGGGAGAGGAGCACCCATCCATCTGGGAATGTTCAGGAGAGGAGTCATCCTCAGCAGGCCCACATTTAAGAGCTGGCCATGTCTCCCTGCTGTGTAACCTCTGCCTCATTGCTTCATCTTTCAGGGGCAGAGGTGTTCGTGCTGGGACAACATTTACAAACACAACACCAAGAGTATCATTTCAGAGAAGGTGATCTATCTTCAGGGCTTCTGGTACTAATTACTCCTATTAGAAGCTTGACCCTGACATGAAGACTTTTCTTATACCAGCCCTATCAAGTTCAGTAAAACACTTCCTAAATATGAATAAGAGCCTTTCTTATAAAAAAGGCACAATGAAGTCCTGTAACCAGAACTATTGCAAAACCTGGAATAGTATCTACTGACATGCAAAGGCTGGGCATGCAAAACATTAGAGTCTAAGGGAAGGCAAAATTCCAGCACACAACAGCTGGAGTTAGCTGAAGTTTGCAAGGAGCTGAAGTTTGGAAGGAGCACTGCATTTCCTTGCATAAATACAGAATTCTTCTCTTTTCCCCAGGCAGCTAAATGGTGAAATGCCTATCTCCAGCAGCCTTCCTAACATGCTGGTTTCGTTTCCCATGTGTCCTAACAAGTGATCTAGAGGGAAAAAAATAAAAGTGTCTCTGGCCCAAGACCTGCCTCTGGAGGGATTTGCTGGGTGCCCCTCCTGTCCTCTGGTACACCAGAACAAGGAGTGTGCAGGGACAGGGACGTGCACTAATTCTGGGTTCGGGGCTCTGAATGTGCAGTGCTGCCCCAGCAGCCACCTGACAAGTTAGCTCTGGAAGTCATTCCCCCTCCACCATGCAAGAGGGAATGCTTCTACCCCCATTTACAAATTTCATGGGTGCAGAAAGAAATACCACACCTCTTTTTGAGACACGTGTGCTCAGAGACACACCTCCTTCCAGGTAATTGCTGACTTCTTATCAAACCTGCACTTACCACACATACTACAGAGAAGGTCAAGAGAAGGTGCCACAGTTAATACTAAAGTCTTGCTGCTGGAAAGTAAAACCTGACTGAGGTGCTGCTTGCCTAAAACAGTGCAGAAAGGGAGACAGATCTTCCCGAACATTTTTGACATTATTTGGATTATTTCCCTTCCTGGAAATGTTGCTCTTTTGGCAAAATGAGTTGCTGATATGTTGTAGCCAAAGATGCTTTCATATTTCTAAGGAAAAACCAACTTAACCTCAAATGGTACTTGTTGCTTGCATTAAAACAACCTTTCTTATGCAGAAAATGGTCTGATTTTCCCTGAGACAACCCAATGTGTACTTGGAAATGCCATGGTGTTTGGCCAGCCCTGCCTGAGACAGTGATGTCTGGTCTTCTGGTCTTTCAAAACCACCTACACTCAAACCCACAAAGATGCAGCATATGTGTCCCTCCTCAGAGGGTCTGCAGGGTGGCAGGGAGCCAGTTAGACTAGACATCCCATGGGGTCTTTACACCACTTTTCAAACACATCCCTTAGTGGAAGCCTTTGCTGGCTTCTCACCATCTCTGTATGCCAGAAAGTACAGCCATGGTCCTCACATGGCCCAGCCCCAGGGTCCCAATGCTCCCACGGGTCCAGACTGTCCTTGGGCCACCAGCATCTGGGGACGGCAGCACAGTGTCACTGGTCATCCTTGGAGCATGGCTGTGCTTCTGGCTCTGCTCAGGACACCAGCTGGAACCAGCCACCTCCAGGCTCTGTGGCAGGAGCTCAGTGGGAGAAGGAGCCAGAGGTCCCTAAACACCCTGACCTGTGCCACTTCTGGCAGATGCCACTGAGGGGCTGGTGGCCCAGTGAGAGGCAGATCCATGTGCCAGCCTCCCACAGGTCCCTCTGCATCTGTGCCAGAGGGCCACCAGGCTGGCTGGCAGTGCAGGATGTGCAGTGCACAAGTGACTTGTGGGGACCAGGCAGAGCTGCAGACAGAGAGCAAGCACTGTGGGATGGGAGGGAAGCTGCATGGCTGATGGGGACACCAGCTCAGGCTTGGAAATGATCATTATGCACAAAACTAAGGAGAAACAGTTAATTTGTTTGAGGGGATCTCTATCCCACTTTGTGAATACAGGTTTGTGAAGGAGCATCTGCAGGGATGGTGGGATACAGGCTCTGCTCAGGGTCAGCACTGCCATGAGCTTATCTGTACCAGGACCACATGCAGCAGCTCCTGCTCACTCGCCATTTGAACAAGCACAAGAGGAATTGACAAAGGGAAAAGACCCACACTGGAAATTCATACCGGTTTTGTAGACTTCCTCTTTGGGCAAACTGTGTTTTCTTTTCTCTTTTTTTTTTTTTTTTTATTATTATGGGGGAGGTGTTCTTGTTTCAGCTGGAACAGAATTCTTTTTCTTCTTAGTAGAAGAAAACAGGTGCTGCTAAGTTCTTCTTAGTGCCATGTTTTGGATTTAAAATGAAACTTGTGTTGATAACACACTGATGTTTTGGCTGTTGCTAAGTAGTGCCTACACAGAGTCAAGGACTTTCCTGTGTCTCATGCTCTGCCAGTGAGGAGGAGCACAGTCAGGGGAGCTGACCCAAACTGGGCCAAGGGATGCTCCACACCACAGAAAATGATGCTTAGTGTATAAATTAGGGGGAGCTGGTCAGAAGGTGTCAATTGCTGCTCAGGGATGGGCTGGGCATTGGCCAGCATGTGGTGAGCAATTGAATTGTACATCACTCATTTTTTCTTTGTTTTATTTTTTTTTTATTACAATTGTTATTATTATCACATTTTATTTTGCTTAAATTATTAAACTGTTCTTGTCTCAACCCGCAAGTTTTGTTTTCTTTTCCTTTTTCTTTTCTGAGTCCCCTGTGTTTTTCCTTTCCCTCCAGGGATGGGGAGGGGTTGAGCAAGCAGCTGCAAAATACTTGGGTGCCAGCTGTGGTTAAACAATTAGGGAAGGGGGAGGAAAGTTGACCCTGGCTTACTGTGAGAGGCAGAGAAGAAGGCAACCCTTTGCACTGCCAGCAGCCTTTTTCATAGTGACAAAGCTATGCTTAATGTCACAGCCTGCAAGTGTGGCTGGTCTCTGTGCATGGACACCATGGTAGAATCCCTTCTCTGGCAATGGCTTCTACAGGAACAGGGTTCACACATTTGAGGCTGCCATTGCATGTGGCTTTGATGAGGATCAGATACAGCCATGTTCTCTTGCACACCTCACTCTGGGAGCATCCTCCCCCTCACAGCCCCTCTCTGGACCAACCCACCTGCCCCTGGACACGCTCAGGCTGCTCCTGTGGCCAAGCTGCCTCCGTGCTCAGGTGCCACGTGCTGCTGCCTTGCCAGGAGCTGTGGGTGCAGGTGAGCAGAGCTGTCACAGCAGCTCACCTCCTTCCTGGTGAGTCACCACGCCCCAGTATCTGTCAGCATGGCTGTGTCTGGTGACCAGCCTGAAGCAGCACGGGTGCACCCACGGCACTGGAACCAGCCACTCCCAAAGTCTGGCTGGAATTTTTTTTGGGCGTTGCTGATTTCGGTCAGCACACAATTTATAAAGACTTGTTTTCACCTTGCCTGAATTGTTAGTTTTGGATGGTACCAGTTTTAGAAATGGATGTTGCTGGGCCCTTTCTGTAAGAAAAGAAAAGGCTGCTTGGACTCCAAACAGTGATTTGGTGCCCTTGTGTAGGGAATTTACAAAGTCCCTGGGCATGGGATGCAAAGCAAAGCATAGGAAGCAAAGAAAGCCTTCATGGTGTCTGAGCCTGCCTTGGAAGCTGTTAGTACAGCCCCAAGGGAAGCTGTTCCCAGCCATGCCAATATTCCCAGTTTTGGCCATGCACAGCACCAGGCATCTCCCTACATCCCAGTCCTTCCCAGACAGCCAATCTGGCCTTCCCAACTGTGGCAGGGTCACACCACCAGTGACTCTTCCCCAGCTGCTCCTTTGGTTCTGCCAATCAGCCAGAGCAATGCACTGTTTTCCCCAAGGTCCCAACAAAGGGATTAATGCTCGTCCAGGGACCCCTTCCCCATTCCCATGAGCTCTGCACACAGGGAGCGCTGGCAAACTGCTCTGTACTGCTCCTGCAGTTTCTATCAAACTTCCAAACCTCAGGAAGCCTTGCTGAGGAATGTCACAGTGATCTCAGTCCCAGGGTCACAGCTGAGATAAGAAACCTGCAAAGCCCAGGAGAATAGAAGGTACATTTGACTCCCTAATTTCATCACTGTTGTGATTTACCCTCAGCATGCAACCAAATCCTGCACAGCCACTCACTCACTCCCTTATGGTGGGATGAGGGAGAGGACTGAAATGGTACAAGTGAGAAGACTCATGGATTAGATAAACATAGTCCAAAGGGTAAAACAAATGCTGTGCACATGAGCAAAGCAAAACAAGGAATCCATTTACCACTTTCCATGGGCTGAAAGGTGTTCAGCCATCTCCAGGACATCAGAGCTCCATTGTATATGTGATGGTGACTTGGGAAGAAAAACACCATCACTCAGAATGTTTCCCCTCCTTCCCCCAGCTTTATCCACTGAGCATGACATTGTACAGCCTGGAATATCCCTTGGTTCAGGAGCGATCAGCTGTCCCAGCTGTGTCCCCTCCCAGCTGCTGCACCCCCAGCCTCCTCCCTGGCAAGACACTGAGAGAAGCAGAAAAGGCCTTGACACTGTGAGCCCCACTCAGCAGTAACAGAAACATCCCTTGTTATCAACACCGTTCCCAGCACAATGCTGAAACAGCCCTGAGCTGGTTACTGTGAGGAAAATTATCTCTACCCCAGCCAAAACCAGCACATTCAGTTATTGTGAGCAGTGGGTTTCCCTGTGCTCTTACATTTTCCTTTGCAGTTTAGCATGAGTCTCAATATTCCCTCAAGAGAAAATGAAACTACACAACCAAAATCAACATAAACAGAGGCAAACCCTTTGCAAAATCCCATGGCTCAGCACTGACCAGTCAAACCCTGGGACTTGTGCTACTAGCACAGGGTTTTCCCACCCTCCATTTTCATTCCCTCCCCCTCACCTCCAGCTTCAGTTGCTGTGAGTACACAGCTGCTCAAGCAACCAGATTAGAGGAGTAATCTTCCCCCTCCCAGGATATTTCTAACCCAGTTCATTTCCCTGACCTCATTCCCCAGGTGCTGGTGTAAACAAGTGGACCTACACAACTCAGGGATCACTACTGTGGGATATGCTTGAGGGATGTGGGATGTTTGGGATGTGATGTATTGCTCCAGAGAGAAATTCCTGCTATGCTGCAGCCTAAGGCTCACCTGAGAAATAGTCCCCAGCTATTAGAAAGCTGACAGAGCTGGAAGCAATGCTTGGTGTTCAACATACCTGAACAGCTGCTTGTTGGTTGTGTACCAGTCCTCTGAAGTGATAATTATCCTGAAGCCCTCATGCTGTTCAGACATGTGGATGTATCTATAAAGAGCTATTGGTTCACCCAGCCAAACCTTATTACTTATGTATGGCAGTACATACATTGTAATTATTTTGGGTAATCTGGTCAGTTACTACTTTCTTAGTAAGAAGATATATAACAGCCATAACTAAACCCAAATATGAAATAGTGAGCTTCCATTAAATAGTGTCTCCATATGCAGATTTCCATGCTGAAACATTTAACTGGGTGGGGGAAAGGAGAATGGCATTACAAAAAAAAAAAAAAAAAAAAAGAAGAAAAGTCAGTGTAACTTTTTTTAAAGCAAAGCTAAAAGACCCCTAGCAGGCTGCAATTTTGACATGATCTCATTGTTGAAGTATACAGGCATTTGATAAGAAT
This sequence comes from Setophaga petechia, assembly GCA_024362935.1. NCBI lineage: Eukaryota > Metazoa > Chordata > Aves > Passeriformes > Parulidae > Setophaga > Setophaga petechia. Next base: position 7,484,501 of record JANCRA010000015.1, on the reverse strand, counting down.
TTACATAAGCCCTAGCCACTGTCTGGTGAGAATAAACACCTTAATTTTATAGAAGGGAAACTGGGGGATAGATTATAAACCCACCTCCAGTTATGTGAAAAGCTGCTTCCTACTAATTCTATTAATCTCCTTAAAGATCAAGAGCTATCAATAAAAGAGCATAAAATGGAACACAGGTCTCTGAAACCAAAGGTGACCATCCAAACCATTAGGTCATGTTTTCTTTAATTCAGCCACACTGGAAGTCTGATCCCTGAATATCCTGATCACTACGGTCAGTATAAATACTAAGAGGGCTCCCTCATACAGCTCTCCTCCAAGCAACTTGTTATCTAGAGATTTTGCACCAAGCATTAGAGCAAGTGGGTTATTTCCCAACAGCATTTTTGGCAGCAATTAACATCAGGACTGAAATGCTCCATGTTGTACACAGCTACTGTGTATCATCCAGGCAGTCCAATGCCCGGATGTGAGAAGGAGCAATGCTGGGGTGTGAAAAGGAGATTCTGCCAGAAATACTTACCATCTACTACCAGAGTCCAAAACCTATCAGCAATCACCTTCACCCTACTTCCCAACAAGTGTGGTGATGCCTGAAGTGTACCTGGGCCAAGTAGGGGTCTTGGCCCAAATGCAGCTGCAGCCCCATGCTGCGCTTGAAGATGAAGGAAGAATGAACACGTCTTAAGGCACTGAGCTGGATTTATTCACTTGACCATATCAGTATCAAACTAGAAATCATATGTTTAAGACCATGTGTTAGAGAGGAGCAGCATTAAATAACAGACATGAAAAAGAGACTGTGCTTCAGAAAAGAGTCAGTGTACAACATACACAGTATGCCATTTAACACAAATGCTTATAAAGAGTCATCCTAAGCATCAGAAAGAGTTTTATAAAAGTTTACGTTCTCATCCCATGGGATGTACAGAACTATGCAGTTTACATAGTTTTACTATCATCCAAAACATCATGTTTCAAATGTATGAGGCACAGCAAGAACAATGTAATTCCATTTCCATAGGAACATAAACACTGCTTGTCACTAATGACACGCTTTCCAAACCATAGCACTCAGAGCAATTATACATGTGTGCAATTTTAAAGTATTAAAAAGCAAGAGTTTGGAGCCTGCCCACTGTTACCAATAGGGAATAACATTTGATCTACCCTTGAAAACTATGATAGATACCCTTGCAGTAGTTGTAACATAGTAAGGAAGTCACTGTCCTACTTTGCCAGGGCCACCTTGTTGTGCAAATCCCAAAGCTGACTGATACTGCCAGTGAAAGATTCCCTTGACCTACAGAGAAGGGGACAGCCTCCTTCTTAGCTCCCACTGCCCAGGGAAGATGCAAAGTTAAAACACATCTGCAAACAAGTGATAATCTGACTCCACAGACATTCTTAATTTTCATTAAGAATGGCTAGAGGCTGACCAAATCTTAAAGACCAAGAATGACCAAGTCTTAAATACAGAAAAAGACTGAACCAGTATTTAACTGGTCAAAACAAGGACTTATTTTTTCCTTTTTTTTGAGGGGGTGGGGGGTGGCAGGAATGTTTTTTCTAAAGACAGCTCAGAGAAGACTGAATCTTACAGCCCACATGCTAAATTATATTATATTTTTTCCTGACATTATTTGCAAGCATTTAATACAAGTTTTACAAAAGTGCAAGGCCCAGCACAGGAAGATATCCTGGATTAAGACATTCCCAGCAGCAGTGTTCTTTTTGACATCTTCTTGTTGGTCAACCAGCAGACACACAAACATCACTGCTTGGGATCAGCTTATCAGACCCCCTAAGGGTTTAGCTTAATCATCTGTGCAATTAAACACTATTCACATTTGACAGCCTATAATGGCAATAGTTTTATGTACAAATTGGAAAATCAAGTCTTAAAATCAAGTTTTAAGAGGTAGAGGTCCATTTCTGACTCATCAGCATAAAATGTTACTGAGTCAGTCATATTCTAAGGCTGGTGGTCCCCTAACAATATTGAAGTAACCAGCTAGAGCTCCAAGGTCTATGTAGAGAGATCTTTGCCTTTTTAGCAGGTCTGACTCTTCCATGCTCCCATTACACAATGAGGAATCTAAAAAGAAAATAAAGAAACCATGTAATTACTGCACAAATAGCTGTGTCAGTTCATTTTCATATTTGTCAGTATTAATGGAATATTTTGCCTATTATTTGATCTTATCAATCTGTGGTTTAGAAAATTTTTCAGTACAACATAACTCAAACCTCAAAGAAAATAAAATCTATCAAACCAACCCACAGTTCTAGGACAAAGAAAGGGAAGCAGTTTGCAATTGCAAACAGCAAGTGTGCTCGACTACTTAAAAAAAAGTCTCCATCAGCTGGGACAGTTAGGCAGAGCTTTTTCATCCTCTGAGCTATAGTGCTAAAGGAGAGTTTGGTGCAAGAAAAAGCCTGCTAAAGTTCTGGCATCTGAGAATTCTGCTTCCTCAGAATTTTCATCTAAACACGGGGCATCATCTTTGTCTGGGTTTGACCATAGAGAACAAATACAGGACCATTCGTTTCAGATTTTTTACTCCTTTTAAATCAAGGTCTGAAAAGACAGATTGGGTTTGCAATGGCAGAATTCCCCTGAATACTTGTATAATGAGTGTCTTGGAAACTCAAGCACCTGTAATATAGTCCAAGTTTAATGGTCCAACATTCTCTTAATTTTCAAAATAATTGATTCAGATGGTCTGAGCTGGTCAAAGGATTATGCAACCCCAAGGCAAAATCCAGAAGGTACAATGCCATTCTAAATTCAAAAACTGTGATTGATTTTTTTCAGTTAATTTGTTGCAACAATTATGCATTACAGTACCCAAAACTTTGCACAGATATCTTTCAAAATATTTATTCCAATTAAATGAACCACTTGTCTGGGAAGAGTCTTTCAATGCCTTTTGTCAGAACCCTCCTAATGTATTAAGTAAGTAGAAGAAAAACATTTTGAAGCCTGTTGGTAGGTTGTTGGCACTAAATCTTGCTTGGGCTTGAAAGGGCTGTTGCCTACCTAGTTTGTGTATTATCCTTCATTGAGCACTGACTAATGCACAAGGGCAACAGTATTCCATCCCACAGTCATTTTTAGTTTTAAAACAAAGGGCTTGTACTGCTGACACTCAGCAACATTAGTTATGGTTTTGTGTGTGTGTTTTTACTTAAAAAGGCAAAAAGCGTTGGATTTGCTGGTGATTGTCGGACTTTGTCATTGCTTACAAATCAAGTGTCCATAAAACCTCTCTAGTAACGCGGCAAATTGAATCCATTTGGGACAGCAATCTATACCTCATGCACTGCCCTGAATGATTGCCATGACTATTCCAAGAGTCAGTCCTTCAGGAGCTCACAGAAGTTAGGCTAGGTTCCTCCTCACTGGTCAATCGGCGTTTTACAGACCACTTCATGACCTCGGGGCCTGATCTCATCTGGTTGAGATTTTCACTGGTCACTTTCCAGATGTGCTGTGAGTTTTGTTGGTTCCTTACCACTCACTCAAATCAAGATTTGACACAAAGTAAAGTCTACAAAGTCCAAGGCAGGTGATCCCATTACCTGTGATATTTTCTGGCAGCTGCAGATCCTTCCTGGCGAGCAGCCTTTTCCTTTCAAAGAGCGCCGAGTCCAGGCTCTGGCACCGCGGCTGCTCCTCCGGGGGTGGGTGCAAGGCCTCGTGCTTCAGCAGGTCTGCTGCAGACAGCCTGTGGTTAGGGTTCCTGTCCAGAGCTGCTTCTAGCAACTCTCTCATGGAAGTGCTGCAGTCCTCAGCAATATCCTCTAAGGGGGGAGCTTGCTTGTGTATCTGTTGGAATGAAAAAAGACCATGGAAACAGTTATTCCAAAAACAGTGAAAGAGGAAGTCATGGATAACCACATGAGTGGTCTGGGAATTCCCCAGTTAGGACTCATCACCTCCCTAAGTAGGGCTGATCAACTAGAACAGAACATGCAACTACACAACATCCACTTGTTAAAAATGAGATTTTATAATAAATTAAAAAACTCGAAGAAACTTCAAGTAAGCCTAAAATCCAGTGCAAGGCAAATTCACCAGATTTCTATACCATACTAGAAGAGTTAGAGAATCAAATCTGCCAGGCTCCAGTTTTTAACTGCAACTTCTAAGTTGCAACTTCTACTGCAAGTAGAAGTCAGATGGGCTTGTTTCAATCAAGTCTCACACTGATCTAACCCTGTCCTTCCAGTAAATCCAAGGCCTGTAAATTGAAACACAAATCACAGAGACAACTCCAGCTCAGTCTCTGTCTTCCCCTAAGAGATCAAAACCCACTTCTTCTCTCCCTCCCTCCCACCCCTGAAGCAAAAAGGATGATATCATCTCTCTGACAAATATTTTGATAGTTTTTATACGACTGGAGCTTTCTCAACAAGAGTACAGGAAACCCTGCAGCTGATACTGAGCTGGCTCTGCTAAGGACACTCACAATGTAGAGGTAGGAGGGGTATGCAGAACGAGGGTATCTGTTCACCCAGGGTGGGATGCCCGTTTGCATATGAATAATAGTAGCTCCCATGCTGTAGATATCTGCTTTTGTCGTGTGGCCTCTGCAAAGGATAACTTCAGGGCTCATGTAAATCTGTGAAAAATAGTTTTAAAAAAAAAGATTACTCAACAGGGGAAAACAACAACCAAAGATGACTCAATGGCATTTTGTGATCCTGGAAACCCCGCTCTGAAGGGATGCATAGTAGTGAACCTGCAAGCACCATTTAGGAAATAAGATTGTTCTGCTCTGCATATGAGTACAGCCAAAGAGACAGCACCTGGACAAACTCATATTCCAGGTTTGCCCTCCTCAGACAGGCCATAGGTCAGTGGCTATGGGCCTTAGCTGAGCTGTGAAAAGCTGAGGCTCAAGCCATGGCTCTGCCTTGCTCAGATGAGTAGCAGAAGCCTCATCCCTCCACAGCAAAAGGAGGTGCCTGAATTGCCAGTTTGTTTTGTGGGGCACTGCTGGGACTGCTCCATCCTGCTTGAACAATGGCTGGGCATGAGCTAAAGAGAGAGGGTGAACTGTACTGACAACCACCCACATGGGGTAGGAGTTCTCCCCTCAGTGAAAGAGGAAGTCATCCCTGTTACAGAGAATACTACACAACCCTTCTGAGCAGAACTGACAGATATATACCCTCCTGTCTTCTTTACTCCTCCTTCTTATCCACTAACCTGGACGATGGAGCATTATCCTGAGAAATGGGATGATGAGGAACAAGCCAGGTCTAGGCAATGCATAAATTAAAAGTTAGGTGCTCTCTGCACCAGACTACCCCCAGAGTAGCTATGAAGACAAGAATCCCTCTTCTAACCTTTTTCCAAACCAAAAATTCTAATCTTTCTTGATGGAAACCAAAACATTTTCCATCCAAACATTTCACTGAAACATTTGAATTTGTCAAGAGTCTAAAGAAGGATCTTGGAAGCTCCTGTCAGCAACAGGCAGCTCAGAGTGCAGCTGGAGGAGAACCAGACAGGCAGGATGCAGAAGGCACACCCTGCACAGCTCTGCCACTGGCCAGGGAGCAGGTTTCAACACCACATGGGCACAGCCCACAGCACACTGGGTTAGCAAGCTACCACATTTGCTTCTGGTTCCTACTTTTCCCTCACCCAATTTCCCTCTAAAGGATTCAAACAAACTTTAATTAGTTCAAGTCATCCTGACACAAAGAATCACATTAAAAGCCATTTAACTGACACAAGGGCAGGAAGTTAAGTCATCACCACATGGTTTGACTGCTTATTACCACAGGTTGAGAACGGCTGTAGGCCTCACCAAATTCCAAGGAAAAATTCCCAGTGAATTACATTCCCTATGTGCAAATAGAACTTGTGATTGGAAGTGTTTGCAAAACCTCAGCAGGTGAGTGCAGCTGCTATTGACTTATCCATTGCTTTCCTCAGGGCTACGAGAGAATCAGTGCATCTGTGCCCTCCACCTTTAAGTGTCATCAGGAGAAAAGAACAGAAGTTCTTATTTTGTAGAAAGAAGCCTTTGGCAAATACAGTGCAACTTGAGTGAAATCTACATAAGCAAGAAGCAGCTGCCTTCAAAAAAGAATGCTGGTACAAGATCCTGTCTGCAGTTAAGGTGAGAAAATGGTCAAGATGCACCTTGATTGCACAATGAAAAAAATCAAAAATCAAAAATGAGCTCCAAAGTTCTGATTTCAGACTGGTCTAAAGTCTGCTGTCACCAAAGCAGACAGCTTTGCCATTAATAACTTCCCATTCTCATTCCTTCTGACTGGTGGGCTGGCACTTGCCTGCCAGTCAGACCAGTCACAGTCCAGCTAAAAACCAGTCCTTTCTTCATGCTGCACTAGTTTTAGTTTAGCATTCCTGAAAATGAATCATACCTTCCACACTCAATAAATTTTAGCAGACAACTTTTTACCCTCAAATGGTTATAACTGAAGCTTACATATTTTAACAAAGTGACAGAAGCATAACAGAAAGTGTAGCAACTGCCTAGGAAAAGTATTTCCTGCAGAGCAGTTTCATAACAACCACAGTTTAATGCTCTGCATGACTTGTACACAAAAGCAGGAACACCATTTTTTTCACACTACACCATCTAAACAAAATTTAACTATCTTTCAATCCCATTGCCCAGAATTGTAACTACTCATTTTTTTATAAACACAAAGAAGATTCATCACATTCAGACTTCCTGTGCTACAGAAGTGAATAGAAATCCTAACTCCCAGAGAACATGCACAGGACAAAGGTTACTCCACCTGCCACTTCCCTCAAGGACACAAGTCCCTGCCAATAGCAGATGTAAGAGAAACCAGCCAGCTCACTGGCACAATGCTGCTTGGCAGTGACAAAGCTCCAGCCAGGGGTTGCACAATTACATGCAGGAACAGCAGGACAACTTCACCACTTCTTAAGGCTGCATAATACAGGGTGCAAAACTCAAGAGGACTTTGGAGAGTTGGATTTTTGAAAAAAAAAATCATCAAGAAAGCCAGACTACAGAGGGCATTTGTGGGTGACATGATTAGGCACTGTGGAGAGGAAGATGCCTAGAATCAAGACTGTGAACAGAAAAACCTATAGAAGTACCAGAAACATTAGCTGAAAGTCTTTCACTGGTATCTGAAAATCTCCTTTCCCAGTGCTGTCTTTCCAACTTCATTTCTGGCTGCAATGCTGCAGCAGGATTGCTGCTCCCCTGAGACAGCAAACACCAAACATGGCTGTATTTCAGGGTTGGGGGGATTATCAGCTCTCTGAGAAAAGGACTGCAGGTGTTAAAGTGCATGGAATTCTCCTCCTATTAAATGAAAAACTAAGTAGTTTTTCACTTGGCAAACACTGAAATGTTTTCACTTTTCACTTGTTCTTACTAACACAACCTTAACCTGTCCTTCAAGACCCAGAAGTGAATCCTCACTAGTCTGCTCCACAATCATGGAAACGTTCTGTTTACACACATCTCCATCACTGGGAAATACCCTACCAACTCATACCCACCACTGTTCTTATTAACAGCACACAAAACCCCCTTGAACAAACAAAAAGCCCCAAACCAAAGTAAAAACCCCACAAAGTTCATGCATGAAGTGCCAGAAAGCACGCTGCTTCCAGTTCAGCAAGCATTTTAAGCTCTTAACTGCCCTGACTAGAAAGACAGTGAAAACAAATATTCAAGTGCTTTCTCAATCATCTTGAAAGAAATAAACAAACAAACCTGACCTTCTGTGAAATCTTGATTTATCCTCCCCTTCTAAAAAGTGAAATGTTTTTTGTCTGTTACACAGGGATTTCCTCTTTACACATGTGGAAGACTATTAAAAGGGTAAGTGCAAACATCTCAGCTAAAGCATTTCCTGTAAACACTCTCCTCCAGCAATGGAGAGCACAAATGCCACATCTGCAGCAGCTGGCCAAGCTAATTGTTGTTGCTTGGTTGTTTGCCAGAACTCCAGCCTTGGAAGCACCTCAGCAGGAATGCAGCCCAAGGGCTGTGCAGAATCTCAAAGTCACTGAGACCTCCACCTCCATCACTGTAATGTTTAAGCAATTTTACCAGATAATCATGAACCTTGCCATGCACAACCTCTGAAGAGCCAAAGAGTTACATGTAGATGGGAAACAGAGCTTAGAAGGGCTAAGAGATGAAACCCAGACATCTGTAATTTCTGTGGTTTTGAAGGAGGAATCCAAGTATGGTGTTGAACAGGTCACCCCAGTCCATAGTATCTCAGAAGAAATCTTTGCTAGAGCAAAGAACAAATTCCTGTTTGAAGTGTCTCTGATCAGCAGCTGAAACATTGCAAACAACCTTCCTCAGAGTACTGTTTGACTTTGGTGAACAATTGCTAACAATTGAGACTGCAGAGAAAGTGACATGGCTTTCAAAGCATTCCTTTCAGCAAGTTGAAAATAAAATATAATGAGACTTTAATAATGTTTGCAAGTTTTTTATATGTTTTATAGTAACTATTTTACCCATGCTCCTAACCCTCCAGCTTCAAATTTGAGCCTAAACACCACAACCATAGGACTAATGCAATATAAGGGCTTTTGTCCCTTCAGCTTCTTACCTCTGTTCCTCTAAGATCTTTGGGATAGTAAATGTCTTCAGTCATTTGAACACTTAGGCCAAAATCCACCAAAACAGCCTTAGTTGACATAAAGACAATGTTGCTTGCTAAAAGAAAACCAAAAATTACATCATTTAAGTGTCTGGCATGTTTGGTATTTATTTTTCAACACTCCTGTTTCATTCAGATGCCTGCCTGAAAAGTGAGAGAAATTAGTACAACCACTCTCTACAGCCTATATCCCTCTAGCCAAAATCGGTCTGGTAACGATTTGGTCCAATTTTAAATCATATCTTAAAAAACAAACTGGTCTGGTTTATGTAAAAGAACCAATGTTTTGTCATTTTTTTAGCTTAAAATTTTAAAAAAGACAAGGAGAGAAAATAGCTGAGGGTAGAGGAGGAAGGCAGAAGACTGGTAGGCACCACAGCACAGTGCTCTGAAGATGTTTAAGGGTCTCCAAGAGAGAGATCTTGCTGTGTAGCTCTGGCTAGAAGCAGCACAACTGTTGTCACCTGCACTGGTCCGTGAGAGCAGCTCAGCATGACAACAGAGGACAGAAAAAATGGCTGTAAAATTAATAGAAGACTGAGCATTTCAAACTCCCTCAGAACTGCAGCAGTATCTAGGAGTGTAATTTACTTTCCTTCATAAAATTCTGCCTAAGGCACAACTTTGTACTCAAAGGCTTTGTTTGCATCTGTATTTCTGATCAAATATTTAAGAATGTAGTGCTCAGTGTGAGCCTTGAAAAATTCTTGTTTGCTGTTTCAGAAGATGTGGTAAAGTGAAGTCTCCAAGTTACACAACAGAAACACATTTCCCTTACAGGAAACTTTCTGTCTTGATAGCGCCTACCATGACCACCCAGTGGGAGGGCAGACTTGATTTCAGCAGTACTGATTCCTGGAGCAATGCTTCACACAGCTGCCTCCTTAGCAGCACTGTAGACTACATAAATTTGTCACTTTAGGGATTACTTTGAAGATACGGATTCAAAACACCCCATAATGGATCATCCAAAGGGCCATACTGCCACAGTGCAGCAGGATCTGCTTACTGCCTGGGACCATACCCAGCCTCAGCTGCAGCTAATTTTGGACTGAAGCTCCCCCAACCAAACAGCCTGATGGTTTAACTGCTCTCCAACCAAGGGTTAAAAGGAGAGGCAGCACTGAACACCTCCCAAGAACCAGAATGTCTTCCTCCCCTTCCTTGTTCAGGGCATTTTTTAACTCTCAATAAAATCCTCATCTTCTGTATCAGCAGAACAGATTCAATTGCAGCTCAAAAGCAGCAGATGGAGTGAGGAAAAAATCAGAGGTTTTGGGAAAGAGTCTTTTCTATTCATTCCACCTGAGGAGGGAAAACACATAATGCTCCCTGCATGGATGCTGCCTTGCCAGGCAGTGGGCATGGCTCCACCTCAGGCCTGCTGTACCCAGCTCACCCTGGCACCAAACAGGCAGGAGCAAGGCCAGGGCTCACCCCAGGCACCTCTGGGCAACCACATCTGCCCCAGGCAACCTCTGCCTCATCATCTGCCCTGCATCCACCAACATGGGGAAAGGCTGGAAAAAGTGAAATACACTCATATCCACCATATTCAAAATGGGCTGGTTCTCCTATTCACTACCTAGATGTAGTAGGCTTTGGGCTGGTTTGGTTTTTAGATTGTTTAATTAATGCCTTTGTTACTGCCAATTAAAATAAACCATAGTAAAGACTCTTAGTACAAATGAGAAAGAAAAATAAAGGAAAAAAATAAGCAATTTTGTAGCTGTCAGAATCTCAAAGGCTTACATCTAAAGTACTGACCCATACTAAATTTAAAAAAACCAAAACCACAAGTGCAAAACTGAGCTAAAAATTTAGCAATTCCTAATAGTTCACTTCTGTGAACTATTGTAATGCTTCAGTCTGAACATTTCTACTTTAAACCCTCAAGTTTAGCTAAATAAACTCACAGAGATGCATCTATCTGCAGGCCAAGATGGTACTGGGAGAAACAGCATTTAATACTAATTTAAATGCAACACATTAAAATTGAATTTTAAAGCATTTCAACACCAGTGTTTTTAATTTGGACTTAATATCAATATGTTTGATTATTTATAGATGTAATATCCAGAGTTTTTTAAAAGCAAACATATATTAGAATTTGCTGTACTTGTTGAAAGAAAAAGTGTCTGAAAGTGAGGAACAGCAGCGTAGAAATGCAAAACCCAAAAGAAGGTGCAAGATGAAACATTGAAGGTGAGCATGGAAACATTCAGGATGAATTTATATTAAGAGCAGGAAACTTCCAGCTGAACACAGACTGATAACTTCACTCTTTAGGTTTTTATGTAAATTGAGTTGCTCATGATGGCATAGGATCTATGACTTTCTAATTACCCTCTCTGCTGGAGTGAATTAATAAATAGTGTAAGTAACTATTACCTCCAGAACCTGACCTTGCCATTTGTTAGGCATTATCCATCCCTCCCACTCAGAGATGTAGGGCTATGTGCCCCAGCTCAGACCCAGGGACTCTTCCACCAAGCCTCAGCCCAGTCAGTACCAGAAAGCACCCCAAGGAACCCCACAGACGTACGTTTGATATCATGGTGGATAATCCTCTTCGAGTGGAGAAAGTCAAGTCCTTTCAGAATATGCTTTGTCACCCAAATTATTTCAAACTCTCTCATAGGCCCACAGCTCTCCAGCTTTTCCATGACAGAGCCTCCCTCTCCAGCCTCCATGAAGAGATGGATTGTCTCATCCCACAAAATAGCGCCGTATAATTCAGCAATGTTTTCATGACGGAAACATGCCTGTATTTCAACATCTGATGGTTTGAACTGCTCCACTGGGACCTAGGACATTGGAACAAAACCACAGTTATCCATAACAAAAACAAGTTATCCATGTGGACACTAATTATCCTACAGATTAACAGAAAAGGAAGTATAGCACTTGTATCCACTTGTTAAAATACTGAGCTTTACTTTGCTCCTGTGAATTTTCTTCCTTCACAGCTGAGAGACATCCTGTTAAAAGCTGAGAGACATTTTGGAATCATGCCCAAATAAAAAGTGCAATCTTCCAGAAAAAGCAGTGTAGCAAGAGTTATTCCCGTCAAAATCCAGTGATTACGCAAAAGCTTTATGCAAACTTCCTGGTGAAGGAGATAAAATTCCCACTGCTTTTTCCATTAGCTTTGTGCACTCATCTGCACTACCAGAACTACACACCCACCTGACAGGTGGATCAGTGCTTGCAGTGCTCAGGTCCATTACTGACCTCAATTCAGTCCTTATCAGCACTGGTTTATGGCTTACAAGAAATGAAAGCTGCTTTGAAGGGAGTGCCAGCAGCACGATATTTCTTTAAAAAGTACTGACAGCAGATTGCTGAGACAATAAAAGCAGTGTTTGCTTACACACAGAAAAGCTACTACTGCTCTGTTTAGTTTTCTTCCCTTGGACTTGTGTCTATGAACCAAATAAGAGGCTCATTTATTTCAAGGAGAAATACTGTTTGTATTTGCAGAAATATTAGGATACTTTAATTCTGCTGTGGGCTATGCAGGAGCAGCTAACAATCTGTCCCCACGTGGACACACAGGCTGCAGGGGAAGGACACACAGCTGCCAGCCCAACTCTTGGACACACAGAATTATTACAGGTACTAATTCATGAGCTGGGGGATATAGAGCAACGTCCCAACTGAGCTTTTACTGGCCCTGAATATTTACTGCTCAATTCCAAATAGTATGTTAAAAGGCACAGTTGAAAGAAAATGTTGGCTTGCATAAAAGTAGGACAGCACTCAGCAGTTCTTTTGAGGCATCTCACAACCTTAACCCCATCAGTGCCCAAAACACAGTAAGAGTTGCACATACTGAGTTCTCAGGGACTTTAATGGCACTGGAGTAAAGAAAACTGAAGTCTGAGCACCTCAGTTAAAGGACAAGAGGCTAAAACTTCTGCAGCAGCAGCGTTTTGCTACCCCCTTCAGCAGAGACAGGATCTTGCTCTGATATTTCACCCCAGGAGGACAAGTAGAAAATCCACTCTGCACAAGAGGCCACATGCCAGTTCCACACACTTCTAGATACTTTTAAAATGCTGAAAAATTTGCAGCTTTAGAGCAAAAAAATTTAAACAAGCAAACAGAAGTGTACATTTTTCCCACCTTGTTTAGGTCAACAAAACCAAGATGATCATCAGCCAACAGTGGAATTTGATGCAGACATATTTGAAAATAGACTGTAAGTAGTATGTTATACAATATTTGCTCAGAGATAAAACTACTGGACTAACATACCAATTTGCATGCCATTCGTTTCTTGGTCTCTCTGTCTTGGGCTAAGTACACTTTCCCAAAAGCTCCCCGAGGAATAAAATCAGAACCAATATTCCTGTAAGTCAACTTCCATGGAAACAGGAGCACATCCGAGTCAATTTGATAGCGCCCATTCTTGGGTGTGATCTGGGGAGTTAAATGAATAACAAAAAACCACAGTGAAGTTAAAACCACTACAAATCTAATTAATTTTATATATATATAGTGGGAAAAACCCCATATCACTTATGTGTATGATGCACATGATCTGCTTAGCAGTCTTTATTTAGTAACACCAAATGGGAACAGCATGTGAGGTGTGGCATTCATTCACAGCCCAGGCATCCACGTTTCTCTCCAGTGACTAACTTATGAAGTGTAAGTTGCAATTAATTGTCTTGAAACAACAACAACAGCAGCTGGGTTAATGAAATTACCCACCTCTTGTTATTAGATTTACCTGCACATGTTTGTCCTTCCTGTAATCTGTTAACTTGTTATGCCACATACCTGTTACTCATAGGTTATCTTATACAATGTGAGCAAGAGTTTCAGCATTTCCTAATATCACATGTACTGCTAGGAGTTTAGTTTCCCATCTTATACTGGAGTTTCTGCTGCTTAGTAAAAGGTCAAAGAAGTCTGCCTTGATTTTACCAGCCACTTTCCTCTAGTTTGATATCATAGTTTAAAAAAGAACAGTGGGAGTAACATTGCCTCCTTTAGGTGGGTAATGTTGGGAGCTTTGCATCTTGTGTATCACCAACTAGGCAAGGAGGGGATTCAGGGCACCTAGGTCAGTATCTTCCTCTAAATCTTTTTCCCAAACAGTTCCCTCCCTCTGCACGTGACAGAGAGAGTCCAAACGCCCACCTACAGCCATGTGAGTACTGCTTGATCCCTCATGCTGCTTCTTCAGTCTCTCAGCTACAAAATTAATATTATTTCCAATGAATATGTTTCTAATTATTTCAGCCAATATCTGGAATATCATTAATCTCCTTCCTGCTACTTTATTAAGATTCTTGAAGAGATGTAAAATCACATCAAGGATAATTATAATTTCATGTCTGTCACACAGCCTCAAATAGTCAGCTCTTCAGCTACTCTTTTTAAGATAACAGCATATCAGGAAGATTATTTGTTTTAGATTTCCATTTAAGGTGTAACATATTATCTTTCACTCTTAATCTACCTGCATGCTTTTCGATAAGGAAAGTACCTTCTTGACTGCTAAAATTGTCATTTGTGATTTGTGCTACATGAAATAAATTAATTCTTCTAAGTTCCTAAATCTGGGGAGGATAAGTTCTTAACCTTTGACCAAGGGGGCATGGGGGGCTGTCCTTCAATAAAAAGTATTCTGCTTAGGATAGAGAGAACAAGCCTTCCCTCTACTTATTAAAGCCAGGGTAAAGCAATCTGTACATGTCTAGCAATCTGTATATCTTGCTTGTCTACTTCTGCACTTCAAAGGATTGAGACTAATCCATATGGGTTACACCTTATCCTGGAAAGGAAGAGACGCTGAGCAGACAGTGACAACCACCACACTACTCATGTTTTCAGGAGGCTTTTAGGACTAGTTCCTAGCCTGACCCTGTGAACATTTGTCTGTGGCCGCAATGCATCTTTCAGTTCAGTTCTAACTAGAAGAAATCCAGCTTGTGCACTTCAAGACCCTTTGTGATGATAGCCATGGTGCAGCCAGTGAGGGTCACCAGGCAGTCAGAAACACTCCTGACCCCAATCAAAATGCTGTAAATATTTTGAGAGCAGTGCCCCTGCTGAAATGCATGCACAGGTAAAACCTTGCCTCCAATCCTCAGTTGCATAATGGGATCACGTGCACCTAATAGTACTGGGTTCATACCAATTGTATGCATCTGTAGAAACAATGCAAGCAAAACAACCACGAGTTTGTAGAACAGTGTCTACCCTGAGCATAAGAAACATTTAATATTACTAAGTGTCATTTCAATGTTACAGAGTTGAAAAGTGATTGTTTTGCAATACTGCAACGCTCCCTCCAAATCAGAATAAAGCAATACCCTGTGGTACTTTGCACCTAAGTAACCAGTAAGCCTCAAGCAACCAGTGTTCACATATAAAATATATGATATACAGGATATTTAAGAAGATAGATGTAGAGTATCTAAGGAAAATACAGCAGTGACACTAACATGCATGAACAGAATTCCATTGCAACACTGATTGCTTCCAAAGCAACTGGTCTTAAACAAAAGTTTAATGACACTAATATCCAGAAACACTTGTAGAACACAAACAATTTTAGGGAAAAAAATAAAATCTCAAAACAACACATCTATGTACTTGAATTTAGGAGTGTGAGATATTACATAATATTGTAACTCTAAAATCACACTTGATAGTATGTGCTTTCTCTCCTTACATTATTACTATTGACATTTTGTGCAGATAGAGCAAATTTAGGAACTATATTGTCAGATCCTAGATCTTTACCTTTAGGAGTTTGTATAATTAATATTTTACTGCATGAATACAAGGCACTAGAAGACTCTTACTGTCTCCCAGACCTGTAAACCATCATAGTCCATAGAATCATAGGTAGGCTTTGGTTGGAAGGGATCTCAGCTAGCTGTAACTCCTCTACTATGGGAAGAGATGTCACCCACTAGGTCAGGCTGCTCAGGGCCCCATCCAGCCTTGCCTTGAACACTTCCAGGGATGGGGTATCCACAATTTCTCTGAACAGTCTGTTCCAGAGCCTTACCACCCCCAGAGTAAAGAAATCTCTACACTTTTAGTTTAAAATCATTGCTCCTTGTCCTATCACTACTCACCCTTCTAAAAAGTCACTCTCCCTCTTTTTTATGCAAGTTGTGGATTTTTTCAGCCCCATTTAAGTACTAAAAGAACAAAATGAGTTGTAGATTTTGCTTTTTGACCACTTTTCTCAAGTTTGTATTCAACACTGGGAAATGTTTTCTAACCTCCAGGGATACTAGGAGATAATAGAATGTATCCTTCTGAACAACACATCTTTCTCCATAGCTGCCCGAGACTGCAGGGGCTAGACTTGATAGGCTCAGAGACCCCTTCCAGCCCCAGGGTTGCACAGGAAACCACAGCCTGTTACTTCTGCAGCTGAGCTTTATTTAGAATAATTAAAAACTTCTAATTCCTACAGTTTATGAAATGCCAAGTAAAAGGAAAACAGATGTACATACCATATTCAAGAGGATTCCAGATTCCTGCTGTCTGCATCCTTTAAATTGCTTTGCAGTGTTAGACACCTGATTGGCAAAAGCAAGCAGGTCTTCCACAGTCCCGTATTT
Source organism: Setophaga petechia (assembly GCA_024362935.1). Taxonomy (NCBI): domain Eukaryota; kingdom Metazoa; phylum Chordata; class Aves; order Passeriformes; family Parulidae; genus Setophaga; species Setophaga petechia. The sequence goes on along the minus strand of JANCRA010000015.1, from coordinate 7,468,248 downwards.
GACAGAGGACATCAAAGAGACCTCCCCTTCACAAAACAGTAATGATTCTCCTCGTTCATCATTTTGATTTGCCTCTTCACACATGGTAATTAAGCTGTCTTCATAGACTGCAATGTCTTCACCTGGATAATGGTTTTCCATGATAGCTATCACCTCAGACATATTTAGATCACCTAGCAACAAGTCAATCTCCTCTTTGCTATCGCTACCCGTGCTCATATACTCCATTACTGTCCACTTTGCAAAATCACTCCTGGAAAAAAAAGAAACAAACTTGAAAACACTTTTCAACTATATTTATTTTAGCAAAGTAAGAATGAAAAGGAGTTATCAGAAGTGACCAGCAGCTCATCATTATGCAGATTTAATATTAATAACTTGTATTATGAAGAAAATCATAATTAGGATCCTGGGTGAAGACAAAACAGAGACGTATTTGCTAATCAAATTTATTTAGAAGTTACTAATTAACCTCCCCTGTCACTCACTCTCAGAATTTTTTATGACAAAGCTTTCCCTAAGAGGAACAGGTACAGTAAGAATACACCACTGTGATAGATATGCAAAAATGAAGGAGCACCCTCAATACAAACAAAGGAATTAATTGTTTAGAAAAGAATGACAAAGAGAGATATTAACATTCTCATTTAGTTATGTCTAAGTTTGCATTGACAATTTATGTGATGTATCCAGAAAGAAAGAAAGGTCACAAAGAAGGTCATTCCACTAGTAATAGGCATTTGTTAGTATCATTGTTCAATGCACAACTGTCACCACCTGAGATACAAGATCCATATTTTTTTTGCTATTAACTGGTCAGAACTAGACTTGAACTGAAATTTTCACCCTGACTTTCAGAAGAAAGTCAGAAACTGAGCCATCATAAAAGCAATGAGCTTTAGAAGTGGTTTCCAACACTTTGTTCTGTTCCCACTAATCCTAACAATAACTTTTTAGGTTACTATTGCAACTATTTTGCTGGAATGGATTTACAGCAAGCTGGGTTCAACTTCCCAAAAAGTCCCTTTCTATTCCAGAGAGTTATGTATTCAAGTTTAAAACGTATGCATGGTCAGTCATTAAAATACTGACACAAATAGTTTCCAACACATAAATGTCAAGAGCACTTACCTTGTATTTAACCTGATTACATCACTCAAAACCATTTAAAAACGTCTCAATAGAATCCCTGAAGTCATCACGTTTTTCTGAACCCGTATTTACCACTGATGATAATTTCACAGTGTTCTGTGGCAGTCTATTAAAAAAAGCAAAACAAATAAAGCCATTGCATACCAGCTCAAGCAGAAGGACTGGTTTGTACTCATATAGATCATTTGCTTCACGGAAAGAAGAGCTAGTCACAAGGCTGAGATAACAGGGGATTTTTCTGCAGAAAACAATGACAACTCAAGAAGGAATCAAGCTACTGTATCATGCAGATTTCCAAGTAGTAGTGAAAAATAGTTTTTCCATGGTTAGGTCCCGAGTTTTATTCTCTCTGTCTTATGCTTGCTTAAGCAAAGAGTAGGACCTCCTTCTCCTTTAGCAGAACTGACTACAGCATGCCCTCTTTAGAGAGCTCTCACTTCCCTTTTTCGTAATCCACTGCACCATCTATTTTGGGCAAAAGATAACAACTAGGTAAAAAGACACTTTAAAAAAAAAAAGGAAAAACGAAAAACAGCAAACAAAACCTTATCTCAAGGACAAGCAGCAGACTTGGTCCCCTGAGGCCATGGAGCAATGTGTTTACCCAGGTACAGTTTCTGGTTATGATCACTATCTTTCTTACCCCCACCACAAGGACGTAGAAGCTTTGTGGCACATATTTCTCATGGGTTAGAGTATCTACGTCAGCTCTAATGTGAAGAAAACCAAGTAAAATGACGTGTCTGAGTTGGCAAAGAAGTCAGACCACGTGCTGAAAATTCAAAAGGCAGGACAGGACAGCAGATTCAGCATCAGAAACTCGAAATTGAGTGCCTGTTCCTTTTAAAACTCAGACCCAAACCCTGAGAGTGATGGTGGCAGAGCAGTGCTCTGCCAGCCCCCATTCTCCAAGATGGGCACAGTGACTTTCACCAGCACTCTACACCAGCTCACCCTACCCTGATCAACCCACACCCCCAGCACTAGGGCAGCCAGGTTGGAAACTTTGTGGTCACTAGCACTATTTGATCGGGGAGCCCCCAGGCTTTGTATCCTGGGTGCTCAGAGAGATCACAAAAAGGAAAAGATACTGTGGGTGTTTTCTAGCCCCTATCACCTCAACTTGCTCCATGACCAAGCTATAGGCTGTTAACAAAGCCTGAACATTGTTACTTTTTAATAGAAATGAGATTTCTATTTTTCCCCAGAGCAGGACTACCATTCACTGGTTTGTTGGTTTTTAGGGTTCTTTTTTTGTCTGAGTTTTTTTGTTTTTGGGGGTTTTTTGTGTGTGTGTGTGTGTGCTGAATTAGTGGGGTTCAAAAGAGAAGAAACAGTGCTGTCATAAAAGGAACCAAGAGACCACATGCGTAAAATCAGGTAAAGTTACAAACTAGTCCTGAGGGACTTTCTGAAGAAAAACATGAGCCTCTAGATGCTCTGGTCTTTTGCGGATAAAGACAAATATGTGGCACAGTTAAACTAATTTACTCTCTGACAGCATTTTCATGCACAAAGCATCTGTACAGATTAGACCAAATGTAGCTTTCTGGAAGTGCCAGCTCTGCTTCATTCCTCAAAATGTTCCCAAACTGGAGCACAATACTAATAATACTCTTGGCAGTTTCATGATTACTCAAAAAGTTCTGAATAACATGAAGAAGCAACTATAACCTGCATATTCACAGTTCTTTTACTGCTTGAGAAAAGCTTCAAACCCTTCACCTTTACAACTACCTGAAAGGAAGAGGTAGTGAGGTGCTCTCTTATCTCAAATAACAAATGAAGGAACAAGGGGAAGTGGCTTCAAGTTGTGCCAGGAGAGGCTGGATATTAGGAAAAATTTCTTCACTGAAAGAGCTGTCAAACACCGGAACAGGCTGCCCAGGGAAGTGGTGGAATCAGCATCCCAGGGGGGATTTAAAAGACATACATGTAGACATGACTCCGTTTAGTGGTGTGCTTGACAGTGCTGGGTTGGACTTGATAATTTTACAGATCTTTTCCAACCTAAATGATTTTATTTCTCCCTATATCTAGCAAATTCTAATCACAAACTGTTTACACAATAAAAGCAGTGTTTAGACTATAAAAGCTGATTTTATAAATTACGCAGCAATTTAGTACTATATTTTCCCTACAGACAAAAAAAAAGGGTCTATTTTCCAATGGGGAATTCACTCCATCTATTTATCTCTAAAATCCTCTACTAGTATCAGTGGTGGACACTCATGTAGTATTCTAAATCATCCTATATAATCTAGATTAATGAAGAAATGACATCACTAAGTATGCTTTACTTAGATTCTCAGCTAAAAAACTGGGTTTACCTGCAGTGGAAAAATAAAACTGCATGCAAGCACTTAAGTCAGTTGCTAAAGCACAAGACTCTTTCTCCAGTTTTGCCAATATTTCAACATCATCACATGAGTAATTTGTAAGTCAAAGGTTTATTTCTCTATTCTCTGCGTAGCTTTTCAACCCCTTTTGCCTAGGAAGGGAGCTGCCAGAGACCACTCTTATATCCATCATATTAAATAAGAGTAACTGGATACCAGACTTCTGAGCCCCTGTGAGACCTTTTGTGTGTCAAAGGTCAATGATGGAAAAAATTGAACAAAATCTACAATAAAAATAAAATTTAAAAACCAAGACCACACAGACAAAAAACCTCAACACCCCTTGCCCCCACCCCCCCCCCCTCCAAATCTAGCCATTAACTGCATAGACCGGCTCAACACAATCATACACTCATAATAAAGATCTCTTGTGCTGCTTTTAGAGAATAATATTCTGGTCTAAGTGACAAGTGACTGCACACTAGAAATGAAAAAAGTCCTTATTTACTTTTAAGAAAACTTATCGAGAGAACTTGAAAAACACAATCCCTCTGAAAAGAAGCTTCTACTGTTAAGAAACAAGAATTATCAACGATTTCCCTTTCAACAACATTTCACATATTCACTTGGAATAAGAAAAGCCGCGACTCTCCCGGCGCTGGCAGCAGCAGCAGAGCCCAGCCCCAGCCCCTTCCTGCCCTGCAGCCTCGGGGACAGCGCAGGTGCCGCAGCCCCGCCGGCTCCCCCGGCACAGACGCGGCTCGGGAGGCCGAGGGCAGCCGGGAGCCCGAACCCGGCAGCGCAGCCCCGTCCCGCTCCGCTCCATCCCGCCGGCCCCCCCCTGCCCTGCCCGCCCCGTCCCCGCTCACCCCGGCGCTCCGGGAGAGCCGCGCCGCCCGTCCGCCCGCAGCCCGCGCCGCTCCGCCGGTGCCGGGGGAGCTCCGGGGGCGGGCAAGGGCGCAGGTAGCACCGCCCGCCCCTCCGAGGGCGGGGGACCGGGCCGGCCCCGGCGCCGCTTTCTATTTCGGTTTCCCGGCAGGAGCAAGCGCTGAGCTGTCCCAGCCCGGCCTCAAGCCCGGCCAGCGACCGCCTCCTGCTCCGGCCGCAGCATCGGCACTGGCCTGTCCGCGGCGGTGGCATCGGGAAAACCCTTCCCTACCGCCTCATGTTTCCATGCGCACCTAGAGGGCGTCACCAGCGTCCCACGAGTTTAAACATTATCTGAATTAAACTTCAGCTGACACGCGGGTGGAATTTAGAACAACAACGTGAAGAATTTGTTAGTAGTAGTAGTAGTATTAAAATATTCCAGGACACATTAGTGTGAGTTGGGTAATTGCTAAAATTGAGTACGACTACTTTTTATTTCTTATCCATAAGGAAGAAATTCTTGTAAAACTGTGCTGCCCAATAGCTCCTCTTCAGTCAGTTCGTTTTTAAGGAGATAAGTAGCACCTTTAACAAAACCAGCTGCCACAGCACTAGGAGCTGATGAGCTGAATCTGTCTCAAGGTGTCAACAGACCCAAGATGGATTTTTTGGTCATTATCTGCAGAGTAATGACTATTTGCTTACTGAAGTCAATGGCAAAACCATCATTACAGAGTTTCAGGACAAACATTCACCTTAGGCTTCAGTGTTTATTAGTAGTTCATACAACTTTTTTCTCTTTATATTATCTAGATACCCTGACTCTCTTGTTTAAGTGATTTGTTTGCTACCTCTCCTGGGACATTCACAATTGTCCAACATATGTCACATTCTGAAATGTGCAAGGGTTTAGACTCACTATAGGATTTTCTTTTCCTTAGTATCATAACTATGTATATGGAACTCTGCTACCAGGGTTAACCTTTGCTCATACAGTTTCTTTCCCAGACTATACAGATGATAAATACATTGGCAAACCTCCATAAGGAAAGAGGTGTGTTCTTTGTTGAGTTTGACTTTGTTCAATTGCACCACCCAATGCATTTGCTAAAAAAAAACCCAAAAAAACAAACAAACAACAAAAAAACAAAGTGGGGAAAAAAAGGCAAGAAAGCTGAATATGATTATAGAAAGAAAAAAGAGAGGAAGGACTGAGGAATAAATGAGGCTATAGGAGAGGCCAGACCAAGGAGAGGGCAGAATTGGCAGCACCTTGAAAGTGGGAGGTTAAGGAGGCTGAGTAACACATCCTTAACGTGCAGCAGCTCTCACGCTAGGGTACTTCGGGTATCCTCTTTCAGGAACTTGCTTGTGCTATTGGTTTTTCCAAACCCACAATTAATTTTAATTAAGCCCTTTTCTATTTTTAGACCAACTTCAAAGAGGGAAAGAGGAGGAGGTCCTCTCTCCACCATCAATGAATTTAGGCAGGACAAGTCTTAGGATTCCAGAGGAAACTTGCCATGGAGAGATGGAGGAAACACAAGTTTGTACTCCATGGCATGCATAAGTAGGATATAAATTGAAATGCTCTATTTTAAAAGCAATCTACTCTCCGTCTTAATGATCATCCTAGAATACAAAACCAAAATAATTAGGTCATAGCAATTACTTACAGACCCTGATGTACTGGGAGGCTGCAATGAGTATATACAGCACTGCACTGAAGACCTACTAACACACAAAGTGCCCTAACATACACTACAGATGTGACCACAAGTTTTACATAGATGTTTTTAAAAACCAAAGAAAATGACGTTTTCTTAGGTACATGCCTGAGGAACCATGCTGCAGATCAATGACTGCTTGCTGGGTGCCTGCAGCTCTCAGCCCCAACCACCACGTTTCTGATCCCACAGGCTGCCTTCACTGCAGTATCTCACAGCCCTGGCCCAGGACCAGACAAACAGAATCACAAAATCACTTAGGTTGGAAAAGACATCTGAGATCATCAAGTCCAACCATAACCAAGCACTACCACGTTGACTAGACCATGGCACTGACTGCCATGTCCAGATTTTCCTTAAATACCTCCAGGGACAGTGACTCCACCATCTCCCTGGGCAGCCTATCACAATGTCTAATCCCTCCTTCTGTGAAGAAATTCTTCCTAATGTCCAATCTAAAACTATCCTGGTCCATCTTAAGACTATGTCCTCTTGTCCTGTCACTGGTCACCTGAGAGAAGAGGCTGGCCCTACCTGCCTACAACCTCCTTTTCTTCAAGCTAAACAACCCAGCTCCCTCACCCATTCCTCAAATGGCTCATTCTCCAGACCCTTTCTCAGCTCTGTTGCCCTTCTCTGGACTCACTGCAGCACCTCAATGTCCTTCCTGAAGTGAGGGGTCCAGAACTGGGCACACACTGAGGCACACTCAAAGTGTGGCCTCACCAGTCCCAAGTACACTTCTTAGCCCCACTGGACAACATCGCTGATAAAGGCCAAAGCTTTTACTTCCCTTTTTTAAGTCAGTCTGCCAAAACCTACACTAGACCCCCATCACCTTGGCCATCTGACCCTTCATGTTCACCCCCATGCCCGCCCTCACCTTCCTGCCCTTGGCTGGCAGGGCTCACGCAGGGGTTGACAGTCAGCCTTGGCCTGGGCTGCTGGTGCTTCCTCACACAGGGCAGGCAGCTGCGCACACCCATGCCTCAAGCCTGACCTGGGAACCTCACAAAATCACAGAATCTGCTGAGTTTAAAGTGACCCACAAGGATCAGTGAAGTCCAGCTCCGGACCCTCAGCACAGGACAACACCAAGAATCACACATGAGCCTGAAAGCATTGTCCAAAAGTTTTTTGAACTCTCAGGTTTCCTGCTGTGACCACTGCCCTGGAGAGCCTGTTCCAGAGCCCAACCACCCTCTGGGTGAAGAATCTTTTCCTAATATTCAACCCAAACCTCCCCTGACACAACTTCAGGCCATTCCCTCGGACACTGGACACCACAGACATCAGTGCCCACACCTCTCCTTCTCATGAGGAAGCAGTTGACTTCCATGAGGTCTCCCTTCCATCTCCTCTAGGCTGAGACAACCAGGCAAAGTGACCTCAACTGCTCCTCTTAAGTCTTTCCCTCAAGGCTCTTCATTCTCTTCGTTGCCCTCCTTTGGATGGTCACTAAAAGTTTTATATCCTTCTTACATTGTGGTGCCCAAAACCGCACACAGGCCTCAAGGTGAGGCCGCCCCAGAGCAGAGCAGGACAATCCCCTCCCTTGCCCAGCTGGCCATGCTGTGCCTGATGTCCCCCAGGACACGGCTGGCCGTCCTGGCCGCCAGGGCACACTGCTGACAGCTGTTTGCCCCTTCTGCCCGTAGCAGGCACTGCCCGCACCCTGGGCTGCCCGCTCAGCTTTGCTCCCTCCCACCGGAGCGCTCAAACGCCCCGGGCACTCTCAGCCCTTCCCGGCGCGCACGGAGCGGGCTGAGCCCCGCCGGCCTCCGTGGAACGCGGCGCCTGCGCAGAGCTGGCGCGGCCGTGCCGGCCATGGCGCTCCGCGCGGGAGGCCCGGCGCTGGCCGTGCTGCGGGGCCGCCTGCGCCTCCCCGGGCCCGGCTCCCGCGGGCACGCCCGGCTCGGCCGCTCCGGTGCCGCCGCGCAGCCGGCTGCCGAGGAGCCGGGGGAAGGTAGGGAACGGCTCGCTGGGCCTCGCTGCGTTCGCCGCGGGCCTCGGTGCCGCGCAGCCGGCTGTGCCCGGGGGGCGTGGGGAGGGGAGCGGCCGCCTGACCCGCTCGGCCCCGCCGGAGGCGCCGGGGCAGCGTCCGCGCCCTGGGCGTGAGGAGCCCCGCAGGGCCCTGGCAGCCCGGCCGGGCGGTGAGGTCGGCCTGTGCCGTGTGGGGCTGCAGCCTAGAAGGCCAGAGTCCGCTGTCAGTGCCCGGGACGCGGATTGTTAAATGTAGATAGCAGCTAGAGGTGAATCACATGACGGGCTCATCCCGAGAGACCCCTCAAAAAGACATAGGAAACGTGTGACCGGCATTTTAGTGTCTTTAGGGCAAGCCGAGAATTAGTGATGGATGTCTGTTGCTGTTGTCCATCAGTGCCATGCTCAGACTCTGCAAAGGACAGCAGAGCCAGAAGTTGTGAGGTCACATCTCTCTAGTGCCTAAGCAGGTACAGGTAGTAAATCAGGCAAAAATCACAGCCATTCTGGCCTAATGCAGGTCCCTACTACCCGTCCATGGGACTTGTCTTTTTTGCATTTTGGTCACTTCATCCTTCTCAGTTTCCATGGAAACTGTGATATTTATCATCTTCATAAAGAGTTTCCTTTAGTTTTCTGATAAAAAATGGTAGCATAAAACTTGGCTGTTGAAAGAGCTACTGTGATTATTATTTACAACAGTTAATAATACTGTGAGAGCTCAGTAAAGTTATAAAATGAAAGATTTTTTTTTAAAATAAATAGTATCAAGTGATACTAACAACTATCATGTAATGATACTTAAAGGTTTTCTTGAGGCCACGATATCCCATGGGTTCTTCAAAACCAAAAGCAGAATGAAGTGCTCTCTGCTGAATATCCTTGTGGCCCATGGTAGCTGCTGGGAAATGCTCTCCAGCTTCCCAATCCATATGACAGAAGGGAAATATTAACAGGCAACAGCTTCACAGGCACTACTGATGTAATGTGGTCAGTGGATTAGTTTGAAAGCTATGCAGGGAAGTGATCATGACTTCAGATTTGGGAGATGGCCCCTTTGTATGCAAAGAGGAAAAAGTTCCATGTTTCTGGATGTTCACCATGTGTTGATTCCATGTGAATTCTGGAGGCTGTCAGCAGCAGGACAGATTGCCACTAGTGTGATGAGATATGACTGCTCTGTGGGTTTATTGTACTGGAGTAGATGAAAGTGTATTATTAAGTGAAAATTTTGAGTGGGCGTTTACTGTAAAGGAAGGTGCTGAGTTGTAAAAATAGCAAGTGTTGAATTGTTCCAAAGTGCTGGTTTTGTGGTATTTAAGAGAGACTGCCATTTCAGTGAAGCTTGCCAAAGGTCTAGACCTGCCTCACTGCCTAGCTGGCATTTCCCATCTCTTATGGGTGTGCTAAGTTTTTTGATGGTGAGCAGCAAATTAAAGAACAAAAGATTCCTTGTATTATGAAGCTTCCTGTGCACCAAAGGAAGTCAGTTTTGCTTTCCTACTCCTTGTTATTACAAATGTATGCATTATATTTCTTTCATTTGTTCTTCATTCTTTTCATTTTTGCTGTCATGATCTTGTAGAGCCAGGACAAACCTTTGTTCAGTTGTTCAATCCAGAGGAAGAGATTAAGTGTACTAAACCCAGCCACACATCTTTCTGTTTTCGTAGAAAAGTCTTGATGCTTGTTTCTTCTCACAGATGCTGAAGTCAGTACCAGAAACAAGACATTTGCTGAAGTCCAAACAGAACGACTGGATCAAGCTGAACGGACTGTTTTAATTAAGTGCCCAACAAGACTTAATGAAAAAAAATTATTGCAGTACTTATCCAGTCATGGGAATGTTAAGAGTCATTTCTTTTTTGAAAATCGTGTAAGTAATTAATGATGTCAACTAAAATCTAGACTTAGATGAAAAGAAATACCAGAAAGAAAATTGGGTTAAGGCCTCATACATAAGTTAAGCAAATTATATACACTTAGTATAATATATACTTAGTATATTAAATCAATTTTTATCTGTGCTAATGTTCACATGTTGCTGAGCAATTGATTTTTATTCATAAGTCAGCCAAGCAACATCTCTAAGGAATAGCCAGCAACCTGTTTTGCACTAAGTCTTTGAAACTTTCACATAGCACCATTCATTGTTCTGACAATAGAGGTAGCTCTTTTTTATGTGTTTCTTGAGTATTTCAGTTGTGAAGATGGATATAGTTCAGAACTTATGTTTAGTGCTTGCTTCCAAGAATAGCACATCTTAAATACTTTTACTCTCTTGTGGAAAAGCATCTAAAGTGTTTTGAGATGTGGAACCTAGCATTTGGTTTCAAGGCTGTCATAGTAATCTGTCTCAGGAGCCCCAGTAACATCTGAGTAATATCAGTACAATGAGTTCCAGCATTGTATGCATTTATCTCACCCTGTATTTCCATTCTTAATGTTTTAGGGCATCAGTGCTTTAATAGAGTTTTCAGAAAAGAGCAGTATAGCCTCGTTGCAGGATGCTGTTGGGATCCCAGGTGCTTCAGAGCATCATGTTGTCCCATTTAAATCAAGACTTTTTACTTTCACACTGAAGAACCCAGTGAGTCAACACGTTGAAGAGACACCACTTCACCTCTCTCCTCAGAGTCACATTCCAGTGAAAGACCTTATTGAAAAGCTTTGTCTTGCCGACAGCGTAAGTAGAGGTTTCTAGATCTCTCTTAATTAAAAATAAGGCATGTTCATTTCAGATTTGCAAGTGGTCATGTGAAACTTATAAAGCTATTAATTTTTATTAAAATGGTAACATATTAGCATTTTATGTGAGTGGTTCTGCTACATTTAAGTAAATAAATGAAATTATTCATTTTAATTATGAAAATAATTTTTCTGTATGAAAGAAACCTTTTTGAAGTTTTGAAAAATAATCTTCTAATTTCATTGATATTAAATAGATGAAAATATATGTTAATAGAAGATGGGTTATTGTATATTTATGGTGTTTATTTTCTGAACTAGATAAGCAGTCAGATGTACATTCTACTGAATGAGTATCAGCTTACAGAAGAAAACATCAGGCTGCGATTTCTGGCCTGTTCTTTGGTTCGGGATTTTGCACGTGCCTATTTCCCTGACAGCACAGTAAAGCCATTTGGCTCTTCAGTCAACACGTTTGGCAAACTGGGATCTGATGTGGACATGTTTTTGGACTTCCGTGACACAGGAAAGCATGCTACAAAAATGGTGAGGTTGTGCTGTGTCTCTTTAGTTTGTTGGATTTCTTCAACAGAGCAGCTCATTTGCTGTTTCACACGCAGGAATAAGTTTATTTTTATTTAGATTTTAAATGGGTTCATACTATAGAGTGTGACAAGTTTATTTGAATGTTTGGATCTGAAGACTTTCAAAAACTGATTGTGACGTGGACAAGACATTCTTTGCGATACAAAGAAAATCATTTGGTTTTACAAAACTTTGCACTATTAGGGTGAATTTCACTATGAAAAAAACCCTCATCCTCCAAAATTGTTTCAGCAGGTCTTCTGAAAAGACCTTCCTATTCTGTTATCATGTTTTCTTCTCTGTGTTTCAGTCATGCTCTTTTAAAGCTTGGCTTTGTTTTTAAGGGTCCTCCATGTCCTAAAGCAAAGTAAGTTTGTGCGTGTGCACATCAGTGTTTTGGGAGGATTGTCACGTTCTTTTCCTTACCTTAAAGAGACGACTTTATGCTCTGGGGAAGTTACTGGATTGTGTACTGGGCTGTATATGCATCTGTAGGCACATATTGAGTGTGTGCAGGTGTGAGAGCTGAGGATGTGGGATAGTCATGGTGAATGCTTACAGGTCACAGATTCTGAATGAATAATCAAGTAAGTGATTCTCATGAAAACTTTTTATTTGTGTGGTGACAGATAGTTTGGGAAAAACTGTTGAAGTTTTGGAAAATAGTTTAAGCCCATTGTGTTTTAAGTTTTTCATTAGAAGACAATGGGCTTAAACTTTTGAAGATTGAAAATTCTCTCAGGTTTTCTGTACAATTTGTATATTGCTGTGTAAGTTACTTTTAAAGAAATAATCCTTCAAATGTATATAGTTTTTAGTATTACTGCAGTGAAAAATCACAATCAAAGCAAATATGTCAGCTGAAGAGAAGGGTTGTCATGTGTGTGAAGTGTTAAAATCTTTATGTTTAATCAGTGAAGTTGCCTCTTAAATTTTGAAGGAATAACTTTCAAGTATAAAATGTCTATTTTCAAAGCATGTTTGGTAACTAGCTGTTTTCTTTACTATGTATTCTCTGTGGAGATAGAAGTTCTGTTGTGAAATGTAGAGTATTTGATGCTGAGTGAGCAACTGTGATTACCCATGAATAGCTGAGAGACTTATTGCTCTGGGGAGACAAAGGGGAGGTAAAGGGGAGGTAGCTTTAGTTACAAGGGGATTTATTTAGCAGCAGTGGAAAAGGTATGTTCTGATTTCTGCATTTCTGTAGCCTTTTAGGAGGTGCCAGCAATGAGGAGGATCAGGCATTTCAGCACCTATTTACATTAAATAACTGTTTTTGAGCCTTATGGCAAACTTATTACTAATTGCAGTTTAAGAAAAGGGGCAGAAGTGGTAACATTCTTTTCCAAGAGTGGATGCTAGACCACAGATAGGGCATTGTTAACCTTTGGGCCGTTCGGGAGATCAGTGAATGACTTCAAACAGGGGTCTGTGATATTTTAGAGTAGCAGTTTTTGTTAAACTGTTGTGCGCCCTGCTTAGGTTACTGTATCAGTTCACAAAAAAAGTAACTGTTTACTTTTAATAATTGTAATAGTTTCATATTTGCTGTTTTCATCTACATGACAAGAACTGGGGAAGAACCACAGGGTTGGGGCAAATCTATCAGTACTTCATAGCCCTTAGCTAGCGCCAAAGTTACATGAAGGTATATAAGTATATGAAGGTTCATTTAATTGCTAAGAGTATTTACTTTATCATTATAAAACAGTCTTCATTCAGTTTTTGAGAAATAGTGAGGTGCTGTCTGGAAAGGCCCATTGTGGTTTTTGTCATGTATATATAAACACCCGCCCACCTGCAGGTCAGCTGAGTACCCATCTTTATCTTTCCTGTTAACTGCCTCGATGTTGATGGTTACAGGCTCCTTTCACTGAGAGCCAGCGTTCTGTAGCGTGCAGCCTCACAGCCTGATGGGATTAGGGATTGTTGTCCTGGCATGTTCCAGCACACGTGGTGCTGACTGGAGAGCCGCTCCCCTCGGGAACAGTCACCTCGGTGATTGCCAGAGACTCAGAAATTCAGCCCCTGAACTGACCTTATGGGAAAGATTGCAAGGTCCACAACTTCTGAATTGTTTCACCTGTCTGAGGTCACTAATGTGTGGACAACAAAAGTAATGCAATCAGTATCTCAGTTACTGTTGCATCACTGTAATTTTATTTGTACAGTATGCATTCACCCATGACATGTTCCAAGGGGGAGGATAAGTCAGTGTCAAGTATAGGATTAGCAAATAAAAGTAGCTGATGTCTTAAAAACACAAGGCTATAAAGAAAACAAAGATTTCACAGGTGTTTTATTGAGGTAAAAATACAAATATGGCAAATCAAAATATGAACACCTACGGAGAAATTAATTTCTGATGTTAGAATATATCTTCACAATATTTTTCTGTTTTGTGGAAACTATATATGACATGAAGTAATTAAGTCCTCCAGAATCATATCTTAATTTTGAATTATTTGATTAATTTGCATGCTGAATTTTTTACTTTTTAAAATGAAAAAGACATTTTTCCTTACACAACTACTTGATTTACTAATAATGCATTGTTCTTTGAGGGTTTGACATGGAATTACTGATAGTTTGAAGTTATTGGTAGTTTGGTTGTGTTGCCCCTCTGTAATTGTATGCTCCTCTTATGCTCTCCTGGTAATTCCAGAATTACCTTTTTTAGCTGTGAGTGAGATGTAGTACTATTACACTTCTGTTTGAACATGTAGATTTATAGTAAGTTGATCGCTATTAGCCTGGAAAAATTGAATCAGCAGAAAAGAGTGTAAAAGAGAGAGCAATAATGTTTTTACTTATTTTAAGTTCTGTGGACTGCTTTGAATAATTCTTGTCTTTCAGTTCTAGTTGTACAAGCTCCCTTGCAAATTGCGGTGGTCTTTCAGAAGTATTTTTAAATGTCTCTTTTGTTTGAGAGCTAACAGCTTGCTTTTAAAATTCTGTGATAGAAAAAAGGCCCCTTTGAAATGGAGTATCAGATGAAAAGATTACCATCAGAAAGATTAGCAACCCAGAGGATTCTTTCTGTGATTGGTGACTGCCTTGACAATTTTGGTCCTGGGTGTGCGAATGTACAGAAGATCCTCAATGCCCGCTGCCCTCTGGTGAAGTTTTCCCATCAACCAACAGGATTCCAATGTGATCTGTCAGTGAGCAACAGGTGAGACCTGGTTTAAAAAAGTTTGCAGAGAATTCTGATGTACTTAAAGTGTTCTGAAAACCTGTAATATCAGCTGTTTTCTCATTTCTGTGTTCCTAACAAATGTGAATGTTGGTTCTGAAAGTAAAAAGGATATTTTTTGACTTCTAGAGGTTAGAGTTTAATATCCTTAATTTGTGTTTCTCCAGCATAGGAAATACTTGCTAGCTGAAGCTGAAGACTCAAAAACTAGTCTGTGAAAGAAGTTTGGCTTATAAAACAGGAAAGAAGGCAGGCAGTGTTCATTACTTCCCCATGGCATATGCACAGCCTTTCTTGATTGCTTTTCAGATTAAGCAGCTCCAGAATGTTAATTTTTTAGGGATTTTGCTTCTAGTTATTTTGGTGTCCTTCCCTCCTTCTTAAGGCCTGCGTACCCCTGTTTGCTGGGAAGATGCCCTGATGCCAAGGGAAATTCCCGCGGGTCAGGGGAGCCTGCGGCGTTCCCGCCGTGCGGGGCCGCTGGCGGCACTGCCCGCTAGGGGGCGCCGGCTGCCCAGGAATGCCCCCAGGGCCTCCCGGTGGCGCAGGAACGGCCGCGCCGCCCCTTTGTGC
The DNA here is from genome assembly GCA_024362935.1 of Setophaga petechia. Lineage (NCBI taxonomy): Eukaryota > Metazoa > Chordata > Aves > Passeriformes > Parulidae > Setophaga > Setophaga petechia. Next base: position 7,453,132 of record JANCRA010000015.1, on the reverse strand, counting down.
TTCTGCTGTCCCGGGTTTCTGTCAGAAACACCCCTCACTGCGGTAAACAGCTCTGCCTTATGGCTATGCTATGTGCACATAGCCCAAAATGAGTTACTGACCCTTTCCATTGCTGTTGGGGAATAGAAAAATATTATTTTTCTGGATAAAAGTGATAGGACCCGAGGAAATGGCCTAAAGTTGTATCTGGGAGATGCAGGTTGGATATTAGGAAAAAGTTTTTCAGAGGGTGGTTGAGCCCTGGAGCAGGCTCTCCCCAGAAGCCGTCACAGCACCAAGCTTGACAGAGTTGAAGAAGCTTTTTGACAATGCTCTCAGCACAGGGTGTGACTCTTGGGGCTGTCCTGTACAGGGCCAGGAGTTGGACTTTGATGGTCCTAGTGAGTCCCTTCCAACTCAGATTATTTTGTGTTTCTGTGATTCATGTTTTAGTGCAGTTTTGTGACTTCTCTGCATCAGATACAATCAGATCAGATACACTCAGTTTTCTGAATTACCCAAAGTTCTGTTTCAGAATATGCAGGAGTTGTTAAGACAATATTGAACAAGTTTCTTATAATGAAATTACTTCTCTTATGCAGCCACAGTGAAAGTCAGCATGTGCTTCTGTACAAGCTTCCTTGTAACTCACTGCTGATAGTTTGGCGGTTGGGACTGCATGTCTTGTCTTGTTATAATTTTTACTAGAAACACATCTCTCTGGACACCCTACAGCATCTCACAGCTGAAATTTAAGAAGTCCAGATGTTACAAAATTTTGACCTAGTAAATGTCCTCAAAAGGCTATGCTGAATTTTTAGAACATCTTTTAGTACTTCAGGCTAAAACTGAACCAAAGTAAGTTTTGCTCTCATACTGTACTTCCATTTTTTTTTCTACTTTTTCTTGCCCTCCCATTTGTACAATACATGAATGGTTGTGTAACAGTGTGATAAAGGAGATCAAAAACTGATCCATCTGAAAACCTTTATCCTTCCAGATTAGTTGTTTTTTTCAGCTCGACTAAGCACTAATCATTTGAAAATTACCAAACTGACTTGTCTTGTGGATTTCTTTGTGTCTCTGCACTTAGATTATTTTTCAGCGCAGCGTTTTACTACCTTTTAGATAAAAGCAGTAAAAGAACTTCTAGTTGTATTTTATTATATGTTAGGATAGAGATATTATCTAACGTACCAAAGGTAATTGTGGCTGAATTATGTTTTTTCACCTCAGTTCTGCATAGTTTGACTCCACATTACTTGATGGTATTTTCTTTATTTTGGGGTTTTTTTTCCTCCCACTGTGATGTGGATTGAGGAAACAGGAAACAGTGCAAATGCATATTATTTACCCAGAACTATATAATTCTTGCTGTGAAAAATTATCAGGTATTTAATCCTGGATAATTCCATGCATTCCTACCCAAACCATTCTACTATTCTACGATTCTCTTCTATTTTTTAAAATGTATAAAAGTTAATTTTTTTTTCATGAAAGCCCCCTTAATGAACAATGAATACTGCACCTGATACTTAATAATTTTCTCATCATTTCCATTTCCTGTTCAGCATTGCAATAAGAAGTTCAGAGCTCCTGTACATCTATGGCTGCCTCGATTCCCGTGTGCGAGCGTTGGTGTTCACTATCCGCTGCTGGGCCCGTGTCCATGGGCTCACCAACAGTGCTCCTGGCACCTGGATTACAAACTTCTCCCTGACCATGATGGTCATGTTTTTTCTGCAGAGGAGATCGCCACCTATCATTCCAACACTAGACCAGCTTAAAGAACTGGCAGGTAAGCACAGCTGTTTGTGATTATTGCACATTTGTTTTATCTAAAGTGATAAACAAACTCAAGCAATTTCTTCATGCTCCTGAATACTTGAATGAATATTATTTGTGTTTTAAGTTTGAGGGGATACATAAGTTTAACCTTTTTATTTTAGTGAAAATAATGCATGTTTAAAGGCACAATAAATCCCTTTTCAATACAATACTAATTCGATTTAGAGGGGTTAGACTTATTGTGTCCCTTAGATAATTAAATGTAATTTACTCATTCAGTGCTCCTATGCTGAATTTTTTTTTTATTATTTTGTTATTTAGAAGACTTGTAGGGACTTGAATATTTCTGGAGTTAACAATTTTGTGCAGACTTAACTGCACAAAATATGATGATATGATGTGCATTGTTTTATAGCTACCAAATATGCTTAAAAGAAAGGCTGTGCTTTCTCCTCCTAGTTTGTAATATCCTTGAGACTGTTCAGGCCCTTTGCAAATAATTCTTGCCTCCACAAACAAACTGTTCTGGAGGTTTCTTACACAGCATCAGGGTGTGTTATCTTCTATGAATCCTATGAAAGCATTGAGAATAACACCCCAGGTTCTTGATTTCTTACTCATATGTTCTTATTGACATGATTCCTTGGAAGCTTTGAGTGCTTGAAAGGAAGGAAAAGGTCTGTGTTCAGTTACTTTAAAATAATTTTAAACGTTTCCATCAGAATTCTGTAGAAATGTTTATACATAAAACATGTGTTCTGATATTTACAAGAGTGTTCCTAATTCTGTGAAGTTTTTCTGGAGGAAGACAGTGAACGCTCTGGGGCTGATTTTTTTTTAAACCCTCATGTAGGTAGTAACCTCAGAGAGTTGTGCTGTTAAGTGTGTAATACAGCCCTCTATGTAGAGATGCCCTGCTTGTTACTTATGAGAAGCTTTCAGAGATACGAAGATGTCATTTATCTTAGTCCTGTAGGATTTTAAAAATGTGCCATTTACTCATGATGCTTTTCCTTTGCCCGTTCATGGACTTTTTTCTTTTAAATCTTTTACCACTTAATTTGAATCTTAACCTAAAAGTTCAGTTGTGAATTCCTGATTTGATTTGTGTAGTATGATAGCATTGATTTCAGCTTGTTATCTGAATTTTTTAAATGCAGTGGCATTTTACTGTTTATTACTTCAAAATATGACCACAATTTTTCTTTCAGGTGAAAAAGACAAGCATATAATTGGAGGATATGATTGCTCATTTGTTAGTGATTTAAGGAAGATTAAACCTACAAAAAACACAGAAACACTTGGTAGGTAGATCTTCATATATTTTGTTTATTTTATGACCATATTAAAAACAAACTTTTCCTTAATGTTACTGATGGCTCTTGTTTTTCTTTCCCCATAGATGTATTGTTGGGTGAGTTTTTTGAATATTTTGGAAACTTTGATTTCAGAAAGAATTCCATAAATCTTCGAAAGGTAAATGGATTTTAATTGCTCATCATTAGCAATTGAATCTCTCTATCTGCCATTTGACAAACTGCATATGCTAAGCAACAATTTCTGTCATCTTTAATTGTGTATAGAAAAAGTTTATATGGAAACAGACTTCTTTCTGTGAAGGAGTGTTTTCCTTTTGGAGGCCAGTAACTTACAATACCATTAAGAACATTTACAGTGTCATTGCTTGGATATGCTGGAAAGCAGAAACTGATGCAAAGCTGGTGTGATTTTAATGAAAAGCCCTGTAATAAAAGTGGCAGTTTCTAAAAAGTCGAAGCTCTTTTACTCCTGTAGGAGGAAAGCTTTTAAAATATCATGATGTCTGTCATAGCAAAAGTCCGTGACAAACCCTGTGACCTGACAAAATTCACATTTAAGGTTGGGAGTCCAGACCCAACCAGAGCCTACATTAAAACTTACAGCTGAGTTTTGGGCATGCTTTTGACACTGCAGTTTTCTACTGCAGTTTGTATCAGCCTACAGTAACTTTACTGCAGCTCAGTAGGCATGCCATAGCATAATAATTCTGTGCTAGCACTTCAGTTTGCTTTGTATGTTTTAGTCATCCTATTGATCTGTGTGTGCATGCAGGTATAATAGGAATACATGGAAATGTAACCTCCATAACTCACACCTGTTCCTGCTGGGCTGCTTCCAGAGTGGGTTCCAGTGCCACGTTGCTGTGTGGATGCTCATTTGTTCTCTTTCCTATTTGGGCATTGTGGATCACTGGCTAAAGAGCCCTTTTTGCAAATCGATCCTAGAAACTGATTTATTTAGGTGGAAAACTTCTGTTTGCTGTTAAATGTGAAAAAGGCAAGCAAAGGCACATTTGGAGCCTGAGCTAGTCAGGGGCGGTATCTGGGCTGCTGCTCTTCCTCTGACAGTGCTCTTGGCCCTGGGGCAAGTGTATGTAAGGTGTACACAGACACTTCCTGGACCAGCAGGAGCTGGTAGATTCCTGATAGAGCTTGGGCAGAGGTTCTGCTATACAGAATGAGTCAGCTAAGAAACACTGATAAGCACTGAGATGGAAGTGCATTTAAATAACAAACTACATAGTTGTCAGCTGTTTGTGTTGTACTACACCAGGTGCCTAGCAGGGGACCATGACCTGAATAGCTCTGTGCTTAAAAGCAGACCAAACTGGGAGGAATTTCAGCCAACAAAGCAATCTTGTCCACTTACACCAGCACTGTGATGTCTCTGAACAGTGTGGGAGGAATGGTTTGAACAGTTTAAGTGCATGCAGTATTTTATCAAACTGAGCTGTGCAGGTTAATATGACACCGTGATGCTGCCCATACACAAGTGGAATTAAGAGTAGGAGGTTGCAGTAGTGAGGTCTGAGGTTTGTTGGACAGCAAATGGGAGAATGGTCAGAAAGAGAGGTTAAGCTGTAGTTGTGTGTTCTTTACCTTGAAGGATATCTAAGTTGAATGTGGCAAAGAAAACCACTGCTGAGAGGGTTGAGAGAACAGGAATAATACAGTCAAGTTGACAAGAAAATTAACTTGATTAATAATGACTGGGTGTTTTGTAAAATGTTCTCCAATAGGTCAAAACACTTTTAATTCTAGTGTAATAACTCAAGTGATTCTTTATTTACACAGCCTATAATGTACATATGCAACTTTGCCTTTTTCTTTATGCTGTCTGCAGGGAAAGGAAGTAAATAAGCCTGAGTCGTCTCCTCTTTATATCTGGAATCCCTTTGAACAAGACCTTAATATCAGCAAGAATGTTAATCAGCCACAGCTGGAGAAATTTATAGCTATGGCCAGAGAAAGTGCCTGGATTTTACAGAAGGAAGATAAAACTCAGCAAATGATCAATAAAGAACCTTGGGGACTGGCAGCTCTACTGATACCATTTGGAAAAAATTCCAGCAAGATGAAGAATAGGATGAAAGGAATAGGAAGTGAAACAATCAGAAGCCTCTTGGACTCTTTAAAGTTAAATAATGCAAGCAGTCAACAAAAAGCAGTGGGAAAATGACTTTAAGCACAGAAACACAATAGCTAATATTCTGTTTTAGGAATTGAATGTGACACGCAGTCCAAAGAACCTTAATTTTAATATTTCTATTATGGGGAATGGAGAATCAAGCAATCTCTGGTTTTCATCGTGATGATTTTTGTACAGGTCTGCATTCTTTCTGTACATTTTTCTCCTCCTTACTCCTCACTTTTCCATCTGTTTTATGAATGAAGAGTATTCAAATGTAAGTTTTACAGATGCATTTTGGAAGTAGCCTTCAGATGGGCACTCTTCTGTAAAAAAGGCTGACAGGAGCAGTATGGGAAAAAGCCTTTGGGAATTCTCTTGGCTAGCATACAAATGATATGCTAATTAAAAGCTCAAGAAACAACCACCTTTCCATGAAACCACAGTCTGAAAGAAGATGAATGTGTTGGAACCATTGTTTCCAATCCAGTCGTGTTTTGGAAGCCAGTAAAACCCAAGTGCATGTATCTATTTTTGCAGTTGTTTTCCATTCGTGTAGATAGTGCCAAGACAAAATAAAGAGAATGGAATTAGATAGTTGGGTGTGCAGTTTCATAAAGCATTGCACCACCACAGCCCTCCAAGGATGGTACCACTGTTTTGTGTTGGAAAAGTGGGTTTGCTCTTGTGTTTACCACCTGATTTAAAATGTCTTTAGTTAATTCTTCTTTGTTTTCTCTACCCAGGACTGGTCTCCACCCACACTTGTTTCTTATTTTGCCTTCAGCTTCACTTTAAACCTGTATTTCAGGTTCAGGCAGGGGTGCTTGAATGCTCTTCTTGCTTCATCACTCTCCCCAAAGCTGCTGCCTACCAGGTGACATCAAAGCATTCCTGCAGAGGGATCTGTCCTGTGCAGAGATCCTGAGAATCAGATCACACCATTGTCTTGCCCACCAGATCACACCTTGTCACCCCAGTCTTGCCTTGGTTTTCACATATTCAGGAGAACAGTGAGGGTCCCCCTTCCAGATCAGTTGGGCCAGCAGAGTCAGTGCTTTTTACTGACTTGAAGCATTGAGTGCTCTCTGCATCTACTTAAAAAGAAGTCTTTTCAGAGGAAGGGGGAGAGTGAGAGAAGGAAGGAAATGGTAAATGGAGAGCAGGCAAATATCAAACTTTAAAAGTACATTTGTGAATATTTCACCTGTCCAGTTTGAGAGCCACTCATGCATTAGACTAAATGGTAGCACTGTCAGCAATTCCACAGAGCATTTTCTTTATTCTTAACAGAAATTCCATGAAGGAAATTACTGTATTCAGAGATAATCATATAAATGCAACACCAATTTTATGATTACTTTTTCATTCTCAATACTTTTATACTCTAATGTTGCACTGAGATATGGTTTATGTAGACCTTTTTCTAATGGTGTGATCTGAACAATTTATAAGTGTGTTTTCTCTTTTCTCTGATACATTATTCATTGGAAATACTGTAGGCAATAATAATGTATACTTCCAAGTACTTGTAAAAAGTGGGCAAGGAAAAGTATCTTCTAGCAGTTGACAAACTGAAAGGTTAGACTTTCAAGTCAGTTCCATAATAGTTTATTCAGAGTTTAAAATAATACTTATATGTGTCCATTTCTGATTCATAAATGTTTTCTTAAATAATGATTCCATAGTCATTACCTTGGTTGCTGAAATTAATTTTCATATTAACTTCTTCAAGATTGAGCCTTGATTTTGGAACTTAGTTTTCTACTTAATCCTGGTACTAGAACTTTTTGGAGGCTAGTATGAAGTTTATTGTAACTTGCTATTGATGCAAACACAAAAGCTTTGATAGCAAGCTGGACACAGATTCTGTAAGGAGCCTGCTGCTCCCCTAATCTTTACAGGACCCAGAGGTACATTGTCTGCAGTTTACCCAGGAACAGACTGTGTAGCTTTTTGAAGATTAGGGCAGTACTCGAGTACTTTGGAATTTTTTTTTTTTCTAGATTAACTAAAAGGGTAATACTGTAATAAGAATATGGGTTACCAGTGACAGAAGCATGCAGCAGAACTGTGGCAGTGTGTGCCTACTAGCTGCATTATATTCACAGGGATCCACTGACATAGGTAGGAAAGATTTTTATAGGAATTTTGACACTTAGGTACAGGACACTTGTAGACAAATAACAGTGAATTTTGTATTTTGGTTATGTGGTTGAGCCATGCTGAAACACAGGCTTCATTTGTAAATGGTTATAGATGTTCAAGCCGCTCAGTATTCCTTAAAAGGCAGGGCAGACCATGGTTACTGTGCATGCAGCGCCTTTCAGCATCACTTTTCTGTTTAGACTGCCTGTCCCTTTTGGGAATAGTTCTGAACCCTTGTCATGGCTGCAGACCAATTTCTGAAAAGATGAGAAAGAAGCCAAAAGCAGAGCTGTAGCAGTGGAATGGACAGGTTATTTTTTCAGATATCTACTAGTTGAGGGAGCTGGTGAGCAGGGAGCTGAAGCCTAGAGGCTGTGAGGATCAGCCTCATTGCTGAGGTAAATAAGCTCAGCAGGCAGCTTTCCTAGAAGAGGCAGTAGCTGGAGGAGGTGGAGGGCTGACCATGAGCTTCCCTAAAGTAGGAGTTATATCTGGGGAAGAGCTGAGTGAAACGGAAGCCACCTGTGGGAAGAGAACCAAGACTTGAGGGGGTGTATTTATGAGATCAAGAGAGATGGTATGATTATCATTTCCTGAGGGCAGCAGTCTTACGTGTAAGATATTTAGAAACCATCAATATGGTTCTGTCACTGAAAACAAGAGCTGGATGGATGTCAAGAAAGCACTACGATTATGATCTAGATTTGAGAGCTCATTCATATGCTCCAGAAACATCTAAACAACGTCTCTGCAAGAGCCAGGCAGTAAGTTTTAGTTACTTCTCAAACTTGGTGCTGATCTGTTGTATTGTATGGTGGGGCTGTTTGTGAGGTCACAGGTAAGGAACACCAGTGAATTAAAGACAGTTTTGCTCCTCTACCCCTTTCCTTCACTGGAAATACTTTCTAGTGAGAGTCTCATATTTCCTGGCTCTTAAATGGTAAGGGAAACTGAAAACATTTGGAAGTTCCTTGTCCTGAGAAAATGCACTTTGGGATATTAACTTCAAAGTTAATGTTTGTTGCCAGGGATTTTTTTAAATTTCCCTAGATGTTTGATGCTCACAAGTGGTGCAGGAATGGATTCTGCTGCAGCTGCCCCTGTTCCTCATTCCTCTATAGCTTCCAGGGAATCTGCAGCCTTGGCCCACAGCTGACTCCTGGTTGAGCATCCTAGTGCCATGCTTGTGAAGACACAGTCACAAAACAGACTTGTTGCTACATTTCCTGTCTCTTGTTCTGTTCTTTAGATTTGGAATCATGGTGTATTTCAGGCTGGGAGAGATCTCTGAACCCAGTCCAGGTGCCTTCTTAAGTGTTATCAGCTGTGAGATCAGACCAGGACTTTTTATCTAGTCAGACCTTTAAAATCCCCAAGGATGGAGACTGCACAGCCTGTTCTAGTGCTTGACTGTCTCTATTACAGTGGTGGGCTGGGCTGAAATATGCTGCTCCATCATTATCACTCTTAGTGGCTTTTTTTCTGATCCTGCAACATGCTCTCAATCAAAATACTGTTTACTACAAATGTTCAAGTTGGTCCTTCACATGGAAAGCCCCAAGTATTCTCTTCTTTCTCTGTCTTTGCAGAGTAACTTGTATGCATCCATCACATGCAAGCCCTCCTACCACAGCAGTTATTCCCACAGCACAAGTAGTAGTAACACCACAAGGAACTCTAGCTCCTCCTCCTTGTTCCCCAGGCTGCCACACATTTGTATCTGTACATTTTAGGTGGGTACCTGCTCATAATATTTTATTATTCTTGAGTTTCCTTTTGTTCCTGTCACCCTGTATCCTTTTCTCTCAGTCCATGTCCACAAGCATGCCATAACTGGGGTTATGGTTGTCCTCTTCATTGTTCTGATTGCTTTGATATGGCCACTGTGCATATCCAGCTTACAAAGTCCTCATGACACTAAATCCTGATGAAAACTTAATTCCTAACAGGCTTTGCAAGAAAATAAGAGGACTCGAGTAGCAGACTGGTGTACGGCGCTGGCAGAAAAGCCCCAGAAGATAGAGTGCCATGCAGAAATGATGATGCAGGTACAGAATCACCTTAGGGCACAGTGCTGTGTCTCTGGGAGCTTGTTGCTTCCACAAGTGCATTAGTGTGGTACAGGATGCTGCTGCCCAGCACAGCTTGTCCCACATGGATCTGACACATCTGTGGTGCTGTGTCGCTTCTAAGTCTAGAGCAGCCAGGCTCTCAGCCACAACCTCACTCTGCTCCATGCTTGTGCTGGTTATTGAGGAATTGTGTTCTTAGAACAGAAAGTCTTCCCTCATAGAAACAAATCTACAAGTTCAATTTTTTTACAGTCTCCAGAGGTACAGGCCATAATTTTACTTAACAAAATTTTGTACCTTTGGAGAAAGAAAAGGTAGACAAAGAAACTCCATTTAAATGATTTTGCAAACAAACTAGCGAAAGGTCTGTGCCACATTCACCTGAAGAAAGTTTTAAATTTCCAGCCTGGGCTGCTTGGGAGATATGATGAATCAACAATTAGGAAGCTTTTCAAAATAAAGTCATGTTGTTCACTAGAAAGATCTCTTTCAAATGCTTTCCCTTGCTTATCACAAAATTACCACCAAGGTTCTCTTCTAGTACTAAATTCTTCTAAACATCATGGGTAACTTGGGGTCAGTTTGTTTAAAACAAGGGTTAGGATTTATTTGAGGCTAACCTGTGCCTGGAGATAAAATCTCCTTCTCCATAAATCCTCTTAGTTGAAAGTCTTGATCCACTGCTTTTGCAGACCTGTTTCTAATACTTTCTTTAAGCAGAGGATTGGTTTGCTTTCTTTGGCAGGACCTCCCTGCTTCTTTTCACTCTTCCCATAGTCTTCTCATTGTATCTGACCTGTAAAAAAATTGTATTCCACTTCCCCTAGTATTTTGTGAAGCAATGGTGAAAACAGCTGTTTTCAAGAAACAGGTAGTTTTCAAAAGATGGCTCTCACATTTTAATGTAGTTTTTTTACTGCTTCATTTCTTGTGTAGACTGAATCTTCATACTGCATTTCCCATGGTGTGTAGAGGGATCAATTAGCTGGACTTGATGGGTCTCACCTTTATAGAACATGAATTTTTGGGAAGTCTCCTCAGTAAAGAGACTTGTTTAACACAGTCTGTTATACTAGAAAGCAGAAGTTCCCTGCAAATTTTTGCAGGGAGGCGCTCTACCCTTCAGGATTCGCTCTGTTTTCCCTTGTTACAGGGAAAACCATGTTCAATTTGTTTCACAGAATGACTTTAGAGATAGGTTTTTGTTCCCAGGCTGAGCTTTCTTGTGCATACAGATTTGTAGTCAATGTAAACAGTGCAGCCCTGTACAGGAATTTTGAATGGAACAACTCCCAGAATATGTCTTGTAGGTATTATGCTCACAGCCCAAGAGGGGAGGTAAAAGCCCCAGAAATTACTAAGGCATAGCCTCTCATTTGTGGTGCTGACTCCATGAGATGGAACAATTTCCATAATTCTGTATTTCCTTTTCTCATATTGGACAGAGGAGAGATATTGCTTTCCTGCAGAGAAAAAGTAAACATGTTAGAAGTTGGATTGTTGGGGTAAAGAGCTGTAGTGCTTACATTCTTTCTGAATATTTCTATCTGAAATTTGGTTTTCTAAAGTCCTTTTCTAGAAGCAATTTCTAGAGATTTTCAGAATGAGAGAACTGGGAGAATACATAGAGACCTTGTAGTTCAGGCAATCAGATAAATGGTACTTATTATTAGATTAATTATTGAAAGTAATTGCAGAGGGGACAATAACACATGTAACAGTCTGACAATAACAAATATCACTGCCTTGTGTCTTTGAACCACTTTTCCTGCCTTAATTTTCTGTAGTCCAGTGGTGCACTACTTTTCTAGAGGGATGAGATTTCGGAGAGCATACTGAATGGAAACCACAGTATCCAATACATGGGAGGCTGAGTACTCAGCCATTGCAGTAGATAAAAAGAAGCATTACCAACTCCAAACTGAAAGAAGATTCAGAGATTTTTTTTATTCAAAAATTAAAATATATAGAATTCTTCTGTGAATCTTTAGGGGATTCATAGTTCTTCCTTTTGAAAATTATCTTTGGACACCAATCAAAAGAGCGTTTGCTGTAATTGCTTGATGTCTGAGCTTGCAAAGTAAGGTCTCATTTGAAATGACCATGATCTGATTTTTGAGACATTAAAGACCTTGGTGATTACGTTCTGCTCGAAACCCCATGTTTAAGAGGGTTTGCCTTGCAGTTGGCTTATGAATCTGGAGTATTATCATTTTCAGTTATCCTAAGAATGCAAATGCTTACAGTTTAGCAACAGACTTTAACACCTCTGCCTGTTACAATTAGGCTGTTATGATTTTAGTCCTTCTTTTTAATGTAGACAGTATTTTCAATCTTTGAACTGTGTTGCAGTAATTAATTTTATATTTCTTCTATGTGATAACTAATAAAAAAAACATGTCCTCTGTATTTGTTCAGTAAGTTACTGTTCCATTGTGCTGTTGAAATCTTTGATAAGATAAAGAACATATCTGGTGCTTTCCTTTCTCAGATGCAAGCAGAGATTACTGAAATGAGGATACATTTCAAAGAACAGAAGTTTTGAAAAGTTGGTCTCTGAATGTCCCAGTCTACAGATCTCACCAAAGAAGTAAGAAAACAAACCCCTGAAAAAGCCAATCTCAGTGTCAACCAGCTTCAACTCACCCAACAAACATTTTTAACTTTGGGGATTTTCCAAACAGAAAAATTGTCAAACCAAATGCTGTCAAGTCATGGTTGGAGATGGAGCACTTCTTGCCTTCCAGAATCACTTTATGATTAATAATTTGTTGAAGGAAATGGTGGTGTGTGAATAGTATGTCTCTATCATTTACAAAACACAGTTTCTAATGAAGAGAGCAGAAATAACACTTTGGATATCTGACAAACTCTGTGAGATATCTCCTAATGGGAAGAGAATTTTTTTCCTAGCTAGATATCCAAAGTTCCTGAACCCTGTCCTGGCAAAAAACTTGCTTTTTATCCTTATAATTTATAAAGGGGGAATACAGGCATCTCTGTTTGTCTTGGTTTAATTTTATCCCACATGTATAGGGTTACAAGTATGTGGCAGTTAGGCATAAGTGATAGAATTTTATGCTCCAAATGCTGGTAAGAGAGAAGCTTCAGATCACATAGATTAATGCAGGCTTGATTCAAAGACACCTAGTCCAAATCTCCTACACTTTTTTAGATCCCACCCACCATTGCAGCAGAAGACCATAAATATTAACAACTGCCAGCTGCTCACTCCTGGTAGGGACGACTTCCCCTGGGGTTAATCTTTCTAAGCCAATAGCAACCTTTAATTGCCAAGCTGACCTAGGGACTTCTGAAGCCTGAGAATGCAAAGAATGGTTTGCCATCTTCTTAGCCCATTCCTAGCAAGACTGTTTTCCTCCTGAGTCTAGTAACAGCAGGACATATCTGTGAAATTTTTTCTCAGATGCAGAAATAGTGAACAATGATCCTATAGCATGGCCATTTCTGTTCCTCAGACTTGTGCAATGTATGGGTTTGCATGTGTTTTTATCTAGCATCTTTATTCTGTTTTTCAAAAAAAGATTGATGAAATATTTTTTTGTTGTTTTTGTTGTCCTTGGAGTTTATTAAGCTAGAGCTTTCAGAGCTGTGCTTCACTTGTTCCCATGTTTTTCCTGGCAAAGAGTAAAATTTAAAGCTGAGCCTTTTTCTGCTGGATGTTTTTCTTTTCTGTGATAAACACAAAGTATGCAGTTGGTGTCATGAGAGCAATAGGTGCAGGGTTCAGCTGACACTTCCCAGCAGAAAAGTCTCCATCTTGCCAGGCCTTTGAGGAGACATGACAATGATTCATTTTGGTGATAACACAGTAGGAACACAAGTCCAATTGTTTGCTATGTAGGTCAGAATGGGATATGTTGGCATCTCTGTTTGCAGACTTTACAAAGATGTCTGGGAATGGGAAGCATGACTGCAAAAAACCTATTCTGATATAACTTAAATTGTTCTGCTGATGGAAGTAATCTATGAACAGTTTGCTGTCAAATACTTGCTGTCTAGCTAGCAGAGCTGGACATTGTCTATGTATGAGGAGGTTTAATTTTTCACATTAAACAGCTCATTTACTCTTTACCCAAGCTCTGCAATTAAAGTCTGTCTCTGTGCCAAGGAAAAAGCCTTTAGAAATACTCAGTCTTGCTGTTCCAGTATGAGTTCCTTGCAGTAGCTGATGTACATGTACATGATGTACTTAAAATCAGAGGAAATTGACAGCTAACTTGGTTAGCTCAGGACTTTTCTTTCAGCCTTGTGCCTTTTAATGTCTGTGCTTCAGAAACTTGTTCAGCAGTCAGTTTGGGTTTTGCTTGTTCAGTCAAAAATGGCTTTGGGAACGTAATTTTTTGTAGCACATTAAAACATTTTGCTGCACACCCCATTGCACATCATGCAGGAAAAAGACATGCCTTTTTATGGGAGTCTACCAGCTCTCCCCTGCTGTCTCTTCCTTCCAGAAAAGCCTCTGGTTACTGAAGATGAAGAACAAAGCTTTTCCCTCTGTCCCTAAGTGAGTGCTCCAATGGAGGGCCCTGGGACTGCTTTTGTTTGCAATGTTTGCATGGTGTCCTGCACTCTTTGGGTCAGGTTTGTCCCCTGGCAAACACCTCATGTTCTCACTTCCAGGTTTGTCCCTCTGATCCTCTGTGTTCATCACCTACATAAACAGCAGCATTACTGCTAATTCTGCTCTCAGCTAGGAGAAGCTGAGGCACCTTCCTATTTTGGGGAGAACAACTCTTCCCCAAATGATTCTCCCCTTTAAATTAACTGTCACTTTCTTCTCACACAAGTGGGAAAAATGTGAAATACCTTACAACATTGCTCAAATATATGTTTGACAAACATTACAGCCAAAACCATACCTTTTTTTAGGTTCTTCACCACACACATTCAAGGAAAAATATTCTGTCTTTGTCACATGTCTTGAGAGCTGAATAGATTTTTGAATCAGTTGGAGGTAGTGTTGCAAGATCAGAGATCAGACCATCTACTATTTTTTTCTTTTTGAAAGAAGGAAATAAATCCTAATGATTGGACATAATATTGTCCGTGATCATACTTTGTCTTGGCATGTTTATTAGCACAATGTAGACTTTTATGAAACTGTTCTCCTCCCTTTATCAGTCCTAAGCATTTATAACAATTACTTTCTCTGGGGTTCTGTTGGTTATCTTATGAAAATCTGTCTCATACAGGAAGGATGCCCAGTCAGGTGATAATAAGTTTGAAATAACAATATGAGCAACAATTTGAGCTTGCAACACAGTTCAGAAGGGAAGTGGGTGGTAACTGATATTTTTATTTCAGCCTCATCAAAAGAGTTCAATTGAATCTAAATTTTATTGCTGGTGAGGCTTATTTCAAAATAAAAAACAACCCAGAAAACAACCTAACAGGGAAGTTCTGCATACCTGCCCAAAGGTGAGATTTCTCTTCTAGGAAGGCTAAAGCCCTAGACAGGGTTTGTGGAAGTATCTGTAGCTTAATGCCTTTCCACAGCAGTCCCTAGCTGAGGATCTTGGTTGTTCTTGATCATAAAGAAAAACATGAAGAATAATTATGGGAGGGGATCTTGATTTCTGTTGCTGCACTCTTATGTGAAATGCATCCCAACACAGACCAGAGCACCACACTCTGACACAGAGAAGCATCTGTATGTAAATGAACTTGAGTTTTCAAAGGGCTCCAGTGCCAAGTCCCAAATCTTTTCAGCAACTTTGAAAATTCACTAAAAAAATCAATTACAGACTAGTTTATGCAGGGAAGAGGAAAGGGAGCATGTCCTCTGCTGAAGCATCACGCTGTGATGAATGGCCAGCAGGTCTGGTGAGCCAGTTGTCTGTTCCAGTTTGGTCTTTGTTCCTGTAAATGAGCCAGTGTATATCTGGAAGAACAGGAAGTTGTCTGGAAACTTGATCCAACTGATCCAACAAATAGCTCCGTTGTTGCTGTGATAAAAGCAGAGGATGGCTATTTCAAATGTTTAAATAATGGTGATAGCTTTAATTAAATAAGCTATTACAGTCTTCTTTAACACTGCCATTACTGTTTATTGCTGAAATAAGTAAAAAAAAAAAGGAGTATAGATCATGTGCTACACTCTAATCTTTCCATATAAACATCTTTAAAATCAGAGTAAGAAGTAGCACAATAGGATAAAAAACCATCTTTTGCTAAATCTTTATCACACACATTTTGACAGCCAGGCATAAAGATTGCATTTAGTTTTGAATGGTGTAACAATTACTGTTATATTAGGTTATGTTTATATGCATTTATTTAATGCACAAATCTAAATAAAGCTGTTTTTAAGAAGTGCTAGATTTGGTCTGATTTCTATAAAAATAAGAGAAATGGGAGGAAAGGTGCTGCTGAGGAGATCCTCAAAATCCCAACATTGTTCAAAGCTGGATTACTCAGTTGCTCATGAAAGTTTTCTTGTTCCTTCCTCACATTTATGAGGCATTTTATACACATCTACATACAAGATTTATGTTTTTTCATAGTTAATCAGTGGAGGTAGAGTAATCCCATAATCAGTAAAAAATAAATCTGCTGTGGTCTAACACCCTGCAATTCCAGCCCTATCAGAGTGTGATTGGGGCTATACCACTTCACCCTCGAGCGAAACAGCAAAATGCACATGTTCTCTGGTGGCTCAGGCTAAGACAAAAAATCCAGGAGACTTTTCCCGGTGCCTGTGGAGAGAAACTCGTGCTGCACCTTCATGAGCCACTTCTGGCTGTAGCTGCTGGAAAGCAGCAGCTTTGCACCCCCCTTCAGCTGAGCTTTGCACACCTTTCTGCTGAGATTCGTACACCTTCCAGCTGAATGTTGCACACCTTTTAGCTGAATTTTACACACCTTCCACCTGAGTTTTGCACACCTTTTAGCTGAATTTTACACACCTTCCACCTGAGTTTCGCACACCTTTTGGCTGAATTTTGCACACCTTTTAGCTGAGCTCGGTACCTTCCACCTGAGTTTCGCACACCTTTTAGCTGAATTTCGCTGACCCTCCAGCCGCGGCTGTCTCCGAGAGAGGACCCTCCCGCTGTCCCGCTGTCCCTCTATCCTGCTGTCCCTCTGTCCCGCCCGCACGGCCCCGCAGCGCTGTCCCTGCAAGAGCGGCCCCGACAGTGTCCGGACACAGTCACATCCCTGCACCTCCGCATCCCTAATGAACGCAGCAAGCCACAAACTTGGTTTTTCTTCTGCTTTTGCGAGCTCCGGCAGCCTGCCGGCAGTAAACACCAGGCCAGTTCCTAATAGCTCATGTTCTCTCTCTGTTTGATCAGAGAAAGGCTGGCGTGGGCTGTGTTCCTGCGGCAGCCGCCCCCAGCAGGGCTGTGCCTCATGCCCACACAGGCTCCGTGACGCACAGAGCGGCTCCGGGCTGCGCTCCGGAGCTGCAGCCTCGGGAAATCCCCCTGCGCTAGAGAGTCCTGGGGCAACAGCACGGACCGCGCAGCTTCCGCTTCTCCGCGGCAGGAGAGGGGAGATGAGAAGCTCTGTGCTCATCCAACATGGTTTTGGAGCTGGGAGCAATGATGCACCGATGCTTGAGCCAGCTGCAGCTCTAATCAGGGAGGTTTTAGGGTCGAGGTGTGGCTCACAGAGACCTTCTCAGCATCCTCCCCCACCACCCCTTCTCGGGGATTCCCTGGGAAGCTGCATTCCCCAGATCATCTGAAGTCCCTGGGGATGGGAGTGATGCCTCCTCTGCTTGCTGTTGGCAGTGAAAATCACCTCCAACCCTTCACACCTGGGTTTTGCTCCAATCCTGAAACCTTGGGCAAAGCACTCTATTTCTTCCTGGAAATAGAAATTCCAGCTGAGGGAAGTTAATAAATCTGTTACCATGGAAAGGGCCCAATTCTCTCCTTTGCCTATCTCATCTGCAAAGTCCATGGGAGTGTTTGCATGCTGCTCAACCCTGTCAGAGATACAATGCACAGCATGTTTTCTCTTGATATGACACTGGAGGGAGAAGACATTTTCTATATAACATGGAAACTGTGTTAATTCTGCTTTCTCCCTTTTAAGGCATTTACACAGCTTGAAGAACTTCCACTTGTATTTTACAACCAGAGAGCAAAGGCAGGCAGATGGCTGCTGTCAGCACTGAGGGGCTCTGTGCTGCACCAAGCCTGAGAGCAGGCACTGCTAATGGACTTTGGGTGAGAACCAGCTTGCTACAGGTACCCGGATTACAAAACAGGTGCCAATGAATTAAATGTCCCATCATCTACTCCAATTCAAAACAGGAGAACTTTTTCTGTCATGGAAAACAGTTGCTTCTTGAGTGGTAAAGTCCACAAGAGAAACCCTCTCTCCCTTTCAGAGAGATGCTTTTTATATGTGAATCTTGGGACAGTTTGTGTGTAAATATGAAACTTAATATTTGTAAGCAATTATCTTCACATTGGATGAACACAGCCTTTTGCCCATCACCCATCTGAAACACCAGTGCATTACAGGCTGGAGCCCCATTTTCCCCTGGGTGGAGATCTCTGGGATCCTCAGGGGTTTGCTCTCTCCCTGTGCTGCAGCTGCTCTGCCCCATGTGCAGGTACAGGTGCTGTGCCCTCACAAGCAGCTGCTGCACAGGTACCCTGTGCGATGTGTGCCCCAGTGAGTGCCCATGGCAGCAGGTTGGCTGTCCCTATCACCCTTTGTCACCCAGCCTCAGCTGGCAGTGCCACTGCAAGCCCCCAGCACCCCTGCAAACTCCCCCTCATCTTCTGGGAGCCTGGCAGGGAGGTAGGGACACACCAAAGGGTGATGTGCATCCACAGCTTCCTCTGCAGCTGGGGACAGAGCATCCCACTGTGAGCCCTCTGCAGTTCCCCTGGAACTCAGGTGTTGCCTTGTGACCTCTTGTGCTTCTCTGCCTTTTGATTCACACTTTTCATCATGTTAAAATCACACAAGGCAGGGCCTGGGCCATGTGCCATCCCCCCTCTTCTGGCCTGCTCACACCTCTCTCTGAAATTTACTTTCCTCTCTCCCTGGTGCTGGGAAAAGCCCCGGGTAGGCTCTTTATTGAGATAAACAATTCCTGCTCTCTGTATACTTTCTCACCTGCCAGCTCAGTCAGTGCTGGACAGCTGCACCATTTATACCTTTCTGGTGCTAAGTCCACATTCTGCATAAATGCTGTCTCTCTTCTGTACATTCAACAACTGGGAAAAGGGCAGGTCCTGACAGTCAGAAGGCAGCAAAACACCCTCTCCTGTTTGGATTTTGAGTTTATCCCCAGCATTAATAGAAAATACTTTTGTCTGCATGGAGTTTAAACATAACCAGTCCTGGGTGATGGCAAAGGGTCTGTTGGAAAGCTCTCCATCCCCCAGTGTGTAGGGACAGCATGGACATGGCCTTGCAGGAGCCTGTGAAGCACTGAGAGAGAGAGTTTGGGTGGTCTGCTCCCAGGAGCAGCAACTCAGTGGGTGGGGTGGTGCTGTAGATCATAATTTTGGATGACTTCAGAGCAGTGCAGAAGACCAAACTTCACACTGCTGTTCCTTGTCAGAAAACATTTACTGCTCAGCTGAAGCACAGCCAAGCCTCCCCATTGCTGCTCCTGGAGCTCCACGTGGCACCACAGGCTGCAGCTTGTCCTGCTCCTGGGGCACATGGCCCTGCACCAGCAGAGCTGCAAGGGGCTCACAAGGCTGAGCACTTCTCCCCAGCAGGGATCTGCTCCCAGCCCACAATCACTGGGCTGATGGGCTCCACTTGAGGGTGTTTAGAAATGTTCCACCACACGTGCTTGGGAAACTATGAAAAGCAAAGAAGAGCTCTGGCTCTGCCAGCAAAAACATCTCCTAAAAGGAGAAGATAAACTACTTTTTCTATGTGGTAGGCTCACTTTCTAGAAAGAAAAATGTCACCAAGAGTGGTGGGAGGGATAAAGGAGGCAGCTTGTATAAGGAGGTGATTTCTTTCAGCATGAAATTATGCATCTGTTCTGCCTGCCACAGACCTTGCAGCATCAGCCCTCCCTCCCTTGGCTCAGCTTCTTCCTCTCAGCATGAGGCTGCAAGCTGCTGTGCTAAAAATACATATTTTTAGCATGGAATAGCTGCTTAGGCAGGATCACACCTCAGAGACACCAAAGCACTCCTTGCAAGCTCTGACCCAACCTGCTTGGACTCCTCTCCTGAGGGTAGAGCATGAGGCCATTGACTGGAAAGGGCTTTGCTGACATCCCAGGTGAACTGGGAAATCTTTCCCATCCCTCCGTGGATTTCTCCATGTCCTGGGTTTGCCTTAATTGAATCTTTTTGGTAAGGAAACTGAATTTGAAAAAGAGTCTTCCCAGAAGGTTTGTTCACAGACCTGTAAGCATGAACCTGTCAGAATGAATATGTAAGAATAATGTTTCTATTTGTTCTGTGACATTTTCGTACAAATTTCTCATTATTCCAGGGTACTTCTTTCAAGACTTGTTGTTTATGTGTAGTAACTGCAGTGTTTAATCCCTGTGAAGAGCTGTAGACTTTTCTGTTTGGGCTGAGAGCTGACAAATTCTGGTTTATCACATGCTTCTTACCAACAAAAAACTGTAATTCACTAAAAAAGTCATTCTATCAATCACTGAATGAAGAGATAAAAATCATGACAAATTGAAGCGAGGTAACATGGGAATCACAGACTGCTAAGGCTGGATAAGACTGGTGGGGACCTCTGGAGATCATCTTGCCCAACTCCTGCTCAATGGAGATCATTTTGTCCAACTCCTGCTCGAAGCAGGGCAGCTAGAACAGATTGCCCAGGGTCATGTCCAGTTGATGTTGAAAGTCTCCAAGGATGGAGGCAGTGTTTTCCATTCCCCTCTCTGGGCAGCCTGCTGTAGTGCTTGACCACCCTCACAGTAGAGCAAGTTTTTCTTGTGTTTAAATACATTTCTTGCGTGTCAGCTGCTCATTGCCTCTTGTCCTAACACTGGGCATCACTGAAAAGAACTTGCCTCCCTCTCCTGTAAATCCTTTCTTCAGATATTTATACATAAGGGTGAGATCCTCCCTGAGCCTTCTCAGCCGGACCAGTCCCAGCTTTCTCAACTTCCCCTTCTATAGGAGATGGCTCCAGTCCTGTAGTCAACTTCATGATCCTTCATTGGACTCTCTCCAGTGTGTCCATGTCCCTCTGGCACTGGTGAACCCTGAACTGGACAAAGCACTCCAGGCATGAGAGGGGACCTGCTGGCCAAGCTTTGTCTCATGCAGCCAATGACGCCATTAGTCTTCCTTGACAGTTTCCCAGACCTCATTTTTGGCTCTCCTGAAAGAGGAGGACTATTTTCACTTTTTCCAGTCTTCAGGTATCTCTCCTGACTGCCAAGGTTACAGAGTGACCTTGCAATGGCATTGGCTAGCCCCCCCAGCACTCATGGGTACATCCCATGAAGTCTCATGGGCCTGCATATGTCCAGTTTGTTTAAATGTTCCCTAACATGACCACTGAAAGCAAGTTTTTCTTGCTCTGATCTCAGGGTAATTATAGCATTATACAGTAAGGATGCAATTTTCTCTTAATTCTCTGCAGTGCTCACAGCATGTTGTGGTTTTTTCCCTGTTGAGTTCTACAGTATTTTCCAAAAAAAAATTACTTCAACAGCAGGTCTTCATGTAATTATAACCTCTATATCTACCTTCCTTTCCTCCCTTTTCCTCCCACTCACCTCCAGCACCTTATTTCTTAATCCTCCTCCTCCCCCAGTACCTATGAGAGAACACCAGCAGTGTAGCATGTCCATGGACTCACACTGACTGCTCTGAGGGGCACAAGAGTTGCATGCTTAAACCCTTGTGGTGTTTGCTTGAAAATTTCAGCTTCATTTTGCAGAGGAGGCGAGCTCTGGTGAAGATTTTCCATTTGCCTCATCCTGTCCCCAACACTGACATCATCAAATCCCCAGCAAGCAGTGCTGTTGCTGCATCTTCACAGTGGAAAGGTGAAAAGACTCTGTTTAAACATACAAATTTAACTTGCTACCCAGGGTGTGCTTTAGAATACTGCCGAATTTTCCTGAAAGATTAATGATGTTAAAATGTGCTAATGGCAGGCGAGAGCAGCACTGCACATCCATCAGAGGGGGTGCAGGCTGGGGAGCTGCTGCCTGGGGACCCTCTCCCATGCATGGAATGGCACAGCACGGCATGGCAGCCCACCTGCCCCACCACTGTGAGCCTGGCCTGAGCTGGCTGTGCTCTGACAAGCCTTGGACAGGCTTGGGGAAGAGTTCCTGGTGGTTGCTGTCAGGCGTGCTGGTCCTCACGCTTCCAGAGAGCAGGCGTACTCTGAAATGACAGGTTTTTGTCCAAAGTGCTTGTCTGTCTTTTATGTTTGCCTCCTCAAGCAGAAGAGCACTCTCTGCATTAATACACCACTGCAGCCTTTTCAGAAATATTGGCCTGGCCTTTGCCTGTCCATCTGCAGAGCTCCTGAGCTGACTTGTGAGAAGGATGAGCCCTGCTCCATTTCTTTGAGTATGTGCCCACATCACCCCAGCAACCCGCCTTGGCCCCAGCCTGCTCCCCATCTTCCTGTCTGCTCTGGATGCCAAAACCTGCCTCTTGCTCCACACAGATACTTTTCCTTCTCAGTTCTTTCAGTGAGACAGGATCCTCCTGTAGTTTCCACCATGGTGTGACAGTTGGATTTTGGACGCTGCTAGCTGAGAAGATCTTCTATTCAAGAAAACATTACCCATGCTACAGGACAAAAAAAAAAGGAGAAAAAATGTAGCAGCTTACACTCCCACCCTGGGAGATCTGTTTACAGCGAGTGTGGAGAGCCAGGCTTCATCTCCAGCTTATTCCTGCACAAACAGATCGTGTTTGCAAGCCCAGAGCAGGTTGCATTTGGCATAAACCAGATGCCTAAAGCCAAGTATGGACCCACTGAACTCCTACTAAACAGGCAGAAATTATGGTCTCTGACTTCAAGCTCATGCCCCTGCCAGTTTGGGATTCTTCTGAAAAGGTTTCAATTCCACGTTCTAGTTCATGAACTTGGAGGGAGAGAAATCCTACCCACAGGCTTGGTTAGAAAATGAGATGCATCCCATAAAGCACTTTCATTTTGTGCATGTAACAAAAACTTAATTAGCTGGTGTCCTTCTTTTTTAATCTGCATATGACCAGTGAGTGATTTCTACAGAACCAGTGGGATAATCCCATAGCCAAGGCGCACCCTGCTCAGCACCTGTTAAATGAGTCACCAGAAACTGTTAAAAAAAACACTGATAGGGTAGAAACCAAATTAAATGTATTGCTGCCTGCCACTGGAGGAGGCTCACCATGCTGAGGGTGCTCTGTGGCACTGCTTCCTGAGGAACAGACTGCATCCACACAGCCTCTGCTTTGCCTCTGACGTGACAAAGGAGAAGCACTGCAGCAATGGCTTGTGCTCTGAGGTTGATCACATCTGACTTTCTGCAGCCACACTCCACGGACAGAGATGATTAGAGTGAATTCTGGTGCTCTTTGTGTCTCCCCAGTGCTGGGATGTTGATAAGCAGTGACACTTGCACGACTGCTGTCCTTTTCCATGGTGGATATTGGAGATGGAAGGGTAGAGACATGGTGGTATGTGCTGCTTCTTGCAACCCTGTTCTGAGAGGCTTTTGCCCCTGAAGATCCTCACTGGACCAACAGAACATTTATGTGGATGCATAGACATATATATATCAGTATATTTATCTGTACTTCTCCAAGTAGATGTAAAGATTGGTCAGTGGCTTTGGGGAGGGGAGGGAAGGTCAGTGTGGACACCTTGCCTAACTGCACCAGGAACCAGGTCATACTGTGATTACCCCATGAAACAATCTCTCTTCAGATCTGTGTCACACTCTAAATGCCACCAGAGTCAAACTGCCCCCTGGTAACCCACATCACCTGGTTCTGCCCTCCCTGTGCAATCCCTTCACCTGCCTAATGATACAGCACAAGCCACGATCACACCCATAACCCTACAATGTTTTTCTGCGGCTCAGTGGGAAATCATCAACATTCAGAAATGCAACAAAAACATAGCAACCCACAAAGAGCTTCGAAATCAGAGAGTCTGTGTGTGTTTGAGCAGTTTATGAAGGATGCTGTGAACAGCCCATGTGCCTGTGCAGGCTTCTGCTAGCAGAGACTTGCCTGGAGAGCAGCACGTGCTCTGCAAGGTGAGCAGAGGCACTGTCAGCACGCTGGTGTCCTGGCTGAGGTAACCCCTGCAGGGGACATCAGTGCTGGCAGCACAAAGCAGCCTCCCCACCTCTCTGAGCTCTGTTTACAGAGCCTCAGCCTCAGCTGGCAGCAGCCACATTGACGTGGCCAGTGGGAAGGTGGTTGTATTCCAGGCTTCAGAAAAAACGATGGCATTTCCCTGACTTCAAAGCCACTGAGCTGTGTAGCCACTGTGTTTGCAGATGCTCCCTCTTTAGGGAAGAGAGCTTTTGGAGCAATAACCTCTCATCTTGCATCAGTGTTGTGTGGGACACTAAGCACCAAAAGGACAGTGGGACACCAAAGTGAAGAACAGAACATTTTGCTTTGAAGTTTCTGTAGCTGGTTACAGAGAGAAAATAGTTTTACTATAAAGTCCAGCCTGTCCAGATTTGTCAGTAGAAAATGTCCAGTGGAGTTTTAGCTGATTTACGTATTTAAGAACAGATGTGAAGCTGAAGTTCTGTTATTCCTGCACATTTCTCAGCTATTCTTTGCCATGAAACATTTCATATGGTATATGCTTTATACCCCAACGCACTTCCCCTCTCATTTCTGTAGTCCTGAAGTATTTAAATTGTAACTTCGTAACTTCCCTTCTCTTCACTGGCAAAAGAAAATATATTATGCCTCTCACCTACAAAGTAATTATCTCAAAGGCAGTTCTGGTGTCTCTCTTGGTCTTTGTCATGCATGAGGTGGAGTCTTGGTGCTGAATTTTTTTGTTCCAGCAGAAATCATGATCATTGCCGTTGTCCACTTCAGTTGAGTCAATGCAACTCTTTTAGAGAGCTGTAGCATAAAATAAATCAGTGGCATGATTTGGGTTAAGAAGCAACAAGGCAAAGGGGGGAAGCTGCATCTGTTTAATGTATGTTCAAGCAGAGCAAATAGTTCACTTTTCTCACCCATTTTTAGAGGTCTAGTAACTTTCTGCTGGCAAGTGGGGTGAGATGCTGGGCTAGCTGTGCCAGCAGCTGTGCAGCCCCAGGGCACAGGGGTTCCATGCTGGAACTTCCACTGAGACTCCCAGGCAGGTCTTGGAACAGGGGCTGGTTCTGCTGATGTGGAAATGAGCCTCTGTCCCTGTGCCAGGACATGCCAGGACCCACCTGCCAGCTAACAAGGGATGAGCTGGAAGTCACCAACTCCAGAAAATCCATGAGTAGCACAGTGTTGGGAAATGTGTCATCCCCAGTGAGGCAAATGGAGAATAAAGCCACAAAAATAAGTGCCCCAAAGGATCAGGGGCATCATGGGGCATTTTTTCTTCTTCCAATGTGCTCCATTTATAGAGCAGGACCCTGTGCTATATCCTCCTGCACTCAGCTCCTTTCTTGTGCATCACCAAGGGGTTCTGTGCCTGGCCATGCTGTCAGCCACTGCCACAGCAGTGCCTTTGTAGTCCCTCTTTCTTCCCCTGATCTAAGACTCTCTTCAAGCATTGCCAGCTACATGATCCCACTGTCATGAAAAAAACAACAAAAAGAAGTATTTTTCAGCAGCCAGGAAGTTGGCATATTTCTAGCTACAAGAAAGAAAGTGGCCATAGCCTGTTTTGTACAGATGACTTCCTTTAGTTAGGCCAAAAAATGTGACTGTTTCAAAGCTGATTTATGTTTCTAACTGAAGTCCAGAATCTTAATCTCTCTTACTGTTCCCCCGTCTGAATTGTGCTTGGCTGTGTGCAGAGCAAGGAATTAGGGTTAGAGGTGGAAGTCCAAAGGAAGAAGGATCAATTGTTCCTATTGCAAAAGTAAACAGCAGTAAGTGCTTAATTGTTTCTGTATTTTCTCATCAAGTGGGTATTTCAGACAGCTGCAAAGAGCCCTCAGTGTGTGCAAGCAGCAGAGACTGAAGTCAAATCAATCAATCCACATCCTCCTCTCCTCTGAGGTGCTGCTTTTCTTGTCATTGGTTCAGGACAAGC
This sequence comes from Setophaga petechia, assembly GCA_024362935.1. Classification (NCBI taxonomy): domain Eukaryota; kingdom Metazoa; phylum Chordata; class Aves; order Passeriformes; family Parulidae; genus Setophaga; species Setophaga petechia. Next base: position 7,427,522 of record JANCRA010000015.1, on the reverse strand, counting down.
TCCTCCAGTGCTCCAGGCCTCTGCACAGGACAGAACAGCAAAAATCCCAAAATTATGGTATCCAGACCCAAACTGGGACAGCTCTAGAGAAATGTCTGCAAATGTTACAGGGTCACCTTCTGAGTGCAGCCCTGACAGCCCAGCCCTGCCCCCACAGCTGCCACCTACACCAAGGGACCACAGCACAGGGCTCTGATCCCCACAGCCCTTGGACACTGCAGGAGGAAAATGCCTCATGTGAAAACCAACATTTTGGTGAGCACAGGAGCTCCTGACCTTGTTTACAATGGGTTTGTGGTTTGTGTTTGCCCTGGGAAAGTGCACTCTCCTATGCTGTAAATTCCAGAACAGTAGCTTTCCTTCACCCAAAGCAAAGAAAAAGGGGGATTTCCAAAAATTACTTGATTTTCAGCATCAGCCATGCTCTGTGTGTGCTGGTCCTGATGCTAACCAGGCTTTATGAGGATGTTTGGATGGAGGAAAATCACACAGCTTTGAACTACTTATCATAGCATGGTACTCTCCTGTCTGCAGCAGCCAAGTTCCATGGAAAGCATCAACCACTTTGGAACAAGCTCTTATCCCCAGTAAAGCCACAGTCTAAGCCCCTGGCTGCCCACATATTTGCACATCTTTCTGTCACCCCAGGCTACCCTGGAGTTTCCCTTTCAGCAGGATTTTTAACTCTCCCTCCTTGCCCTCCTGGAAGTGTGCTATTTATTTTAGCCCTAGCATGCACCCTTCAGAAACAAATCTTCAAGTACTCAAAGGCCAAACTGGGCTCTGCTTTAATCTGATTTTTACCAGGCTGGCTGCCTTCAGCAGTAACCTGACCCTGCTACCCACATCAGCCCTCAGCTTTGTCCCCTCATGAGGATGCTGAAGGATGCCTTTCCCCACAAAGACAAGGATGTTTGATGCTCTGGCACTGAACTGGGCTGTCATGCTGATGAATGATACCCCTGTGCTTAAAATGGCCTTGTGGACAGTGAGATGGAGAAGGACTGGATGAGTTTCCAGAGGCTCACTCTCCTGTATGTTGTGCAGATGATTTCCCCCCTCTTTCCTATTTTTTCCCAGGATTTCATATGTTTTAACAAACAAATGTAACCAGGATGCTGAAGGGATTAACCAGGATCAAAAAGACTTTCTTGACTTGGTGGTTTGGACTGTTAATCTTTGGTCTGCATTTCTCAGAGTCACTGGAAGGCTGCAGAGCTCCTGTGTGGGATGTAATGGGTGTCACATAAATCCAGGCTGCTACACTGCAGGTTAACTGTGAGCAGAGCAGAGATGAAGAAAGGAATGTAGCGTGGGCCAGAGGCACACCCTCTGTTTTGGCAAGAAGCAGTTCACATTCTTACTCTGATTTACACTAGTTTATAGAGGAGGCTGAACTGAGTTCTTGAAGCATGTGGTAGTATTTAACTGTATAAAACTTTGAATCAGCTTCAAGCACTGCATGTGGAGAGATCAAAGCTGTTAAACTATATATTTTGTGTAGGAAATATCTATGATGAAGAAATAACTTCATCTCAGTAATAGCCAACAGGGAGAACTCTTTGAAAACAAAGGCTGGTGTGGTGTCATCCCTCTGTTTACTTGTTTTGCAGGGAGATTGATTATTAGAGCTCCCATTTTAACCTAAGCTCTGCAAAGGCTTGTGTACTTTGCACAAAGCCCCTCGTGCCCCTGAGGCTGGGGCCAAGGCACGTGCAGTGGCAGAGCTGGGCTCTCCAGGCTCCTGCCCAGGGGAGGGATGGGGGCTGCGCCTTCCTTCTCAGTTATGTGGGAAATACTTCCCTCCTGGTGCAGTCAGGCTGGTATAACTCACCTCTGGCCATGTTTTTCCAACAATGAAAGAGGGAGAAAAAAGTCTTCGCTTGGCTTTATTTTTTTTTTTTTTGGCACATCTAATTGTTACCAATTCCAGATCAAGAGGAACCAAGGATGAACTGCAATGCCTGTTTTAAAGAATCTGTGAAAGTCCTTCTGCAACCCTTGGCACTGATGCTGACCTTCAGGCCATCACCATGGAGGGTCCTTTGCCATGATGATGATGCCATTTCCTCCACCATCCTCTTCTGAGGCCTCCTCTCTCCCCCTCCCTGCTTGCTTTCCCTCACCTAGTGCAGCTCATCTTTCATGTTCTTGTTATTTATCTGAAGGCTGCTCTCCAGGGCTGCCTCACGAGGCTATTTTAGTCATTTCCTCCAGCAAGTTCCTGCAATTGTTGGGCTGGCATTGTGTGAGTCACCCACCACACTTCCTCCCATGCTCCCTCCCAGATGGGAAAAGCCTCCTCCTGCTAGTTTTCCTTTGTTAACCAAGGCATCCTGAAGTAGTTCCACCTTTAACAGCACAAAAGCTGTGCTTGACTGTGGCAGCCAGGTGCTTTGCAGGACCAGAGCAGAGACACCATCAGAGCAGGGGACACCACTCAGCTGCCTGGCAAGTGGTGCAGACAGGGGAAACCAGCTGGGCTGATCTGCCCCTTCCTTTACTTCCTGCAGGTCCGTGTGGTCACTCTGTCCCTGGGGCTTTTGGCTGGGAATGAAGCCAGATTTCAACCAGAGAGAGACCCAGACCTGGGCTTTGCTCCTGCACAGTGACCTTCCTGTGGCCTTTCCTGCCTGGAGGACACTTGTACCTTGCATCCAGCATCTGCTAGCCCTAACACCAGCAAAAAACCCTGCACCAAACCCTGTACCACCTGTACCTTGTCTCCAGCATCTGCTAGCCCTAGCACCAGCAAAAAGCCCTGTACCAGACTGTCTGCTTTAGCACACAGGAGGCACAACCAGCTCTGCTGCCCAAAGCCAAAGTCTCTGTAAGCAGAGCCCTTTTGGTGACAGCAGCGCTGGTGCTGACTGTCACCACTCTGTGATGGAGAGCAGGGCTGGCAGGAGCCATCCCAGCCCTGTGTGTGTGCATCTGGGCTCCACATGGCCCTGGGAAACCACAGCTCACACCTGGCCACACATCCTGGCTTCCCAGCTAATGAGCTGCCAGCATGTGAGTGCTGGAAATATCTCGGATATATGAAGGGCAGGTATCTAAATACAAATGATAGGCATGTGTTTAAAATCTGAAGAAAACAGCCCAGCAAGGTTCTCTTACATTCCATCATGTTTCTTTTTGCCTGTTTGTTTTGCTTTTGGCTTTTTGTTTGTTGTCATACAAAATAAAACTGCATTTTTTCACCCTTGAGTACCAGACTGGTATGGCATTAACATTTCTGTTCCTGTAAGAGTGGCAATCATTGGCAAGTTCGAGCCTAACAACTCTTTCTGTTTATTTGATGGTGATAAAATGTTTTTCCTGCTGTAAAGTGCTGGAGAGGCTGATCCTCAGGGATGCCTCTCACAAGGGCACTCTCACTTCTCATCTCTGCCTTACACTGAGTGAGGGTGAGGTGCAGCAAAGAGAACCCTCTGGAGTGAGCCCATGTGTGCCCATGGGTGGGTGCTGAGCCCCACAGCAGCCAGGCAGGAGAAAGCACAGACAGCTTCCAGCTTTTCTGAAGCTATCCCTGGAAGACCAGGGACCATACATGGGTTTTACACAGCTTTACACAGCTCCTCCTCTATACAAGAGGAAATCTGGCATTTCTCCCCCACTAGTACCTGAGGACATTGGCTCAGCTGATGTTTTTTGTACTGCTCTTCAGGGACACACTTCCCACTGGGAAGGTACTAAAATCATCACCCAGTTGCAGGGGATAATTACAATTTCTGCAGGAGGGATCCTGATGTTTCTCATTAGCACCAGGGCTATGTGTGGAAACTGCACTTTGGAGGGAGCAGGTGGCAAACCTGTCCCTCAGGAGCACTGGGAGAGGAGGGAGGCTGGACTGCCACCACCAGAAGCATCTGCCAGCTCTGTGCATGGATAGCATAATCCTGGGACAATCTGAAGCTTTTCTAACACATGGAGATATATCAGAAGGTGGAAGAAAGGAAAGGACTGTAGAAGGAAAGCTCTAAAAAGTGTTCTGTGAACAAAATCCTGAGACTCCTCTTCATGGCTTCAGGTAGTGATGCAGGGGGAAGGTCAGGAGGGAATTTGTGAGCCATGGGGTGGGCTTGGCCCATTCTTCAGCATCTCTCAGCACAAGGCCATGAAGCACAACTGGTTTATGCCTCAGGGATAGTGCACAGGTTCTTTTCAGTGCCAGTGCAAGGAGAGAAATTTCCTCACCTGAACACAGTGTCCCTGCCCCACAAGGGACAGAGAGATACCCTGTACACATGAAAAGGCAGACAGCACACCCAGATTACTCCATTCATCTCTGCAGGCATCAGTTCTCTCTCTGCCTCACAGCTGCAAGGAAGCTCTTGGCTCTGAGCCTGGTGCAACAGTGCAGCAGCACCGGGGTAATACACGCAGACCTTTCCTTCCTTTGTCATTTCTCAGAACATCTGGGATCTTATTTCCTGAAAAAACAAACCAAAATCTGAAAATTACCTAAAAATTGTCAGAATCAGGTGATTGGTAGGGCTGAAAGTGCCTCCTCACACCTGTTTGGGGTTGTGCTACACCTGTGAGCTATCCTGCTTTGAATTTGTTCCTCTAAAGCCTCTTGGGATGGTGATTGTAGGCAGGCTGCAGTGGGGCCCCAGAAACACTCTCCTGAATTTGGTACCACACAGGTCCAGCAGATCCCTGATGAACTTCTCTCTGCTCTCTTTCAGCAGGGATCCTGGGATGTCAACGAGCAAGAGCATTTAGGAATCTACTTCCTTCTGAATTTAATAGGCTTGGAAACTGTGAAACCCTGGAGTTTGAGATGAAGAGGTTGGCGAGCTGGAAAATGTTTGTTTTACTCCCAGTCCTGCTTCCAGCAACACATGAAACAGCAGAGAGAAACAGTGTGGGATTAATTCCCTTTTTATTTCCTGTGCCCACAGCCTCAAATCCTTGTCTTCTCCAGGGCCATGAAGAGCAGAATCCCTGGAAGCATTGTTTCCCCCAAAGATGAGCTTCTCTAGTTCAGCCAACTGTTACCATGACTTAAATATTAAATATCCAAGAATCTGAGAAGTCATGTCCCAAGCCTGCCTCACACAAAGCTCTGGTTTTGCTGATCTGCGCCCACTGCCTTGGTCAGCAGAGCAGGTGTCTGAACTCCTCAGGCAGTCACATTAAGACTGGAGTGTCTCACAGCGCTGAAAGTGATTCTCCCTTCCACAGACCTGAGTGAAAAAATCAGAAGGGCAAGTGACTGGCCAAGGTCAGATGAATGTTTGCAGCAAACTGGTGTCTCCTGAGCTGATTGTCACCAAAGACCTCAGCAGGATGGATAGGGCCAGGATGCTCAGGTGTGACTTAGGCCCCTGGCATAGCCTCTATGCATTTTAAAATGTGTATGCCTGCTCTGCTTTAAATTTACCCCTTTAAGCTGTAAGGTTTTCTGGCACTGGCACAGGGATGCTCAACCTGACCTAATTTTACGAATTTTTCTCATCTATAACCTCTATGGTTCATTGACTATGAGGATTGCTGTGTTTCTCATTAGGGGTTAGAAAGTATTTTTATGCTTTTGTTCACTCAGCACCGAACAAAATCACTTCAGCATAGAGCAAAATCTTCCATGTTGCCTTTCTATGTTGTCCTGGGCTGCAGTCCATGGAGAAGCAGCATCCTGCTGCAAAATCACCTCTTTTCCCTAAGAAAGATGAAACAAAGGAAACTGGGACCAGACCTACAGTATTCCAATAAAAAATTCTCCCTGTGTTGATATCTTATTTTTTATGTAGACTGGTCAAACTCAGGACTTCTTTAGTGAGGCCAGCTCTCTAAACACATAGCCATGAGCTATTATTTCATCTCTCGTTGCACCTTTGGCTGATGGAGCTGCCTCTCACAGGCTGGCAGTGGAGCTCCTACTGATGGGTGTGACAGCACCGGGGCTCTGAGGTGTTTTCCAACACCCCAGCCTCGCTGTTGATCATGGCAATGCCTTCCAGACCCCAGGCAGCAGCACAGTGTGTGCCCTGTGCAGGCTGCAGCAGCACCGTGTGTGCCCCGTGCAGGGAGCAGCAGCACCGTGTGTGCCCTGTGCAGGGAGCAGCAGCACCGTGTGTGCCCCGTGCAGGGAGCAGCAGCACCGTGTGTGCCCTGTGCAGGGAGCAGCAGCACCGTGTGTGCCCTGTGCAGGGAGCAGCAGCACAGTGTGTGCCCTGTGCAGGGAACAGCAGCACAGTGTGCCCTGTGCAGAGAGCAGCAGCACAGCGTGTGCCCCATGCAGGGAGCAGCAGCACCGTGTGTGCCCTGTGCAGGGAGCAGCAGCACAGTGTGTGCCCTGTGCAGGGAGCAGCAGCAGCACAGTGTGTGCCCTGTGCAGGGAGCAGCAGAACAGTGTGTGCCCCATGCAGGGAGCAGCAGCAGCACAGTGTGTGCCCTGTGCAGGGAGCAGCAGCACAGTGTGTGCCCTGTGCAGAGAGCAGCAGCACAGTGTGTGCCCTGTGCAGGGAGCAGCAGCACAGTGTGTGCCCTGTGCAGGGAGCAGCAGCACCGTGGGTGCCCTGTGCAGGGAGCAGCAGCAAGTGTGTGCCCTGTGCAGAGAGCAGCAGCACCGTGTGCCCCGTGCAGGGAGCAGCAGCACAGTGTGTTCCCTGTGCAGAGAGCAGCAGCACCGTGTGCCCCGTGCAGGGAGCAGCAGCACCGTGTGTGCCCCATGCAGGGAGCAGCAGAACAGCGTGTGCCCTGTGCAGGGAGCAGCAGCACAGTGTGTGCCCCGTGCAGGGAGCAGCAGCACCGTGTGCCCCGTGCAGGGAGCAGCAGCACAGTGTGTGCCCTATGCAGGGAGCAGCAGCACCGTGTGCCCTGTGCAGGGAGCAGCAGCACAGTGTGTGCCCTGTGCAGGGAGCAGCAGCGTGTCCAACCCTGACCCTGCAGAGCCCCTGTGCCCAGCCAGGCCATGGCCCCTGTCCAGGCTCACCCCAGCAGAAGCAGCAGCCTGGGGGTTCTGCTCTCTCTCTCCAATGGAGGGAGCACCCAAGCAGCAGTAAGATGAGCAATAAGGCTGAGCTTAGCACAAGCCTCCCTCTCCCAGCAGGCAGCAGAGGTTGTGTCCTGTGACATTTGTCACAGGGGTTTTCAGGATGAGAGAGAGACGAGAATGTTGACTTCATGATTAGAAGGTTTGATTTATTATTTTATGATATATATATATTACATTATAACTATACTAAAAAGAAATAGAAAGAAAAGGTTTTTCAGCAGGCTAAGCTAAGAATAGAATAGAAAAGAATGGTAACAAAAGGCAGCTCTCTCAGACTCTGTCGGAGAAAGCTCCATCTTGATTGGCCATTAATCATAAACATTCAAGAGGGGCCAATCACAGGTGGACTTGGTGCATTCTACAGCAGCAGATAATAATTGTTTACATTTGTTGCTGAAACTTCTTAGCTCTAGCAGGAAAAATCCTAAGAAAGGATTTTTCACAAAAGATGTCTGTGACAGTGTCCCATCTGTGGGACTGTGCTATTCCCATTGCTCATGTGTGCCTGCTGCCCAGCCTGGGGCTGAACCCTGCTGTGTGCTCTTAGTCCATTTTTCAGTCTCCTTGCTGACCTTTCTGATGTCCCATGGCCACCCACAGGCAGGGGCTCTGCTGGGGACCCTCACCCACTGGTGCCAGTGCTGCTCCAGGCACCACATCACAGAGCTCGCAAGAGGGTGATGGGCAACAGCATCTCTCCTATGGCTGGGATGCTCTGGGGGTATTTCCATCCTTCATACACCAGGATGCTTCCCCTTATTTGTTTCCTCTTAAGAAGTGACTTGCTCTTTCTTACTGGGAAGTAAAATAAAAAGTAAAAAAGAAAAAAAGAAAAAGAAAAATTTAAGAAGAGCAACTATTAATTAAGCCTAGGATTTCACAAATACCTTCTGAGAGGCTTCTGGCAAAGATCAAGTGTAATATAACATTAAATATTAAGTGTGGCCTCTCAAAAGGGATTTGATCTTTACATATGAAAAAGGGATGAGACTTAAAGATTAAACAGATCTTTTTAATATCCAGCTTCAGTTACTCAAAATAACAATGCAATCTCCAGTGACTGAAGAATTTGCATGTGGGGGATTAGGCAGTGATTAGACATTAGGGACAGCACTCAGGTCTGCAGGGGAGGCTGGGCCATTTTCAGGGTATCACTGAGGGACACACAGAAAGACCTGGGAGGAGAAATGCTGGCAGCCCAAAGGGGTGGGGCAGCAAGAAGTGGCCATGTGCCTGAGGAAGGGTTGTGTGACATTCAGGTGTGGCGGCCTCATGGTTTCCCAGTTGGCCATCAAGTGAACAACACATCCTTTTACACTGCTGTGGTATCTCCCTGTATACAAGGAAGCTCAGGAGTGTTCCCAAAGGATCTGAGGAGCCCCTCCTGCCCCAGTATTCAAGCAGGAAATACCATGCCACAGGTATGTATATTTATATAAACAAATGTGTGCATATTAAAAAAAAAGAATTTGTGAAATGCATTTCTCAGGCAGACAAAAAATATTTCAAAAGGCAGAATCATAGTATGGCGTGGGTAGGAAGGGACCTTTAAAGGTCATCTAGTCCAACCCCTCTGAATAGGGACATCTTCAAGTTTATCAGGTTGCTCAGCACCCAGTCTAACCTGGTCTTGAATGTTTCCAGGGTTAGGCCATCTACCACCCCTCTGGACAGCTTGTTCCACTGTTTCACCAACCTCCTAATAAAAAGTTTCCACATTTCCAAAGTCATTTCCAATGACTGCCCCTTGCCCTATTGCAACAGGTCCTGCTTAAATGTGTGTCCCCGTCTTTCTTATAGACTCCCTTCAAGGACTGAAGCACCACAATAAAATCTTCTTGGAGTCTTCTCCAGCTAACAACCCCAGTTCTCAAAGCCTTTCCACATGGAAGAGGAATTCCATCCCTATGTAAGAAGAAAGGGAAAATCACAACATACATGGTTTGGTAAAATGAAGGGTTAAAAGAGAGGGATGTCCATGCTGCCATAAACCCTTCTCTTTTTCTTCTTTTAAGCAAGAAAACGATGAGATGAGGACCGGTCATGTCAGAGCCAGCAGTTGTTTCTCTGGGTGCCTCTGGGGGAGTTTATCTGTGTGATGTGGCAGCAGCACAGGGCCCTGCCCAGAGCCATGGCAGGGACCAGCCAAATGTGGCCAGGGCTGGGGGGACCCTGCACTTCCCTGCTGCCCTGGCTCCATCCCCTTTCTCATTCAGCCTTTCCTAAACAATACATTTATAATGTTTGCCTTGGGAAAATATGCTTGTCTGACTTCCTTTGAAGTTGATTTCAGCCCTTTTTCCCAAGCACAGCTCTGTGCCATATTTGTGTCTGGGTGAGCAGTAAGTACCTACATGGGAAAAAGGTGGGGGTGGCTCAGTCAAGAAAATAAGCCTTCCCCAGTCTTTCCTCAACATTCCAGTTTCAATTGTGTCCCTTTTTTGTTCTGTGGAGCAAAACCCTGAATGATTTCAGTCATTTCCCTTTCAAAATAATTGCTTTCCTGATACAGCTTTGGACAGTACTAGCAAAGAAGTGTTTTTTTCTTTCCAGCAACCCTGGTGAAGGAGTGGCAGACACAGCAAATGGAGCCCTGGTGAGCTCAGCATTACTAATGCCCATCAGATCCAGTTCTCATCACTGTATTGCAGCAACTTGCAAATTTTAAAATGTACTAAAGCTGGTGAAACCTGTCTTCAGTTTACCATTCAGATTTGCCAAATACAGAATCAGAAGACACTAATACACATTTGCTCTGACTTCCCAGGCAGCTCAGACCAGAGGTTCCCTGAATTAATTTGCCTTTAAACTAGAATATTTCTGTTTAAAAATGCATTGTAGGAAAATTTCTGAGGTTTGAAAATCCATCCCAGTCTAGGCTAAACCTCTCCCATGTTTGGTTAATGTCATTCCTAAAACACATTCCCTTTGATCTACAACTCCCATCCTCTGACGTTCAGCTCTAGATTTTGCTGCCCTTTGTGTTCCAGATTGATGAGCTCTCTCATATGTTTTTATTCTCTTTGGATTTATTTACAGTGGAGTTCACCCTGCCTCCCTTTGGGTAGCTGCAGTGAGGATGTTTCCAGCAGGACAAGTCAGCACAGGCTCTTTATACTCAGTTGAGGGAAAGAGGTACTTTGAGGATACATTTTTGTCACCTGTTTTAGACCTCTCCTTTAGAAGGAGAACTGCACCCCTGAAGTGCTCATTTTCTTTGCATTGGCTTCAAAGGAAGCCTAAAGAATAAGTTTAAAGAATATCTGTGCTTAGTCAGATGAGAACCACCCAAGCAGGCAGAGATCCCAGCTGTCTGAATTCATCTCTGACAAACTCCCAAACCACTCTGAGAACCTCAAATGTTGTTTTAACAAACAGCAATCACTCCTTGCAGTTATGCCCATCATACTTCCTCAGTGCCTCACAGCTTCCCAACCCCTTCCTGCAGTGGCTGCTACTGTGATTCACAAGGTCCCAGCACATCCCACCAGCCCAGCAGGCTCAGCTGGGAGTGAGCTCCCTGCCCATGGCATTGCTGTGTTTTCAGGGGTTGTTTTCATTGTGTGCAGAGCTCCAGGGTCTGTTTAGCAGCTCCGTGTTTGCAATGATGCTGACACCTAAATAAGCATGACCTGCTCCCAGGGGGTGGCACATCTCCTCATCCCTTGCAAGACAGCTCTGCTGTTCTACCCCCTGCCTCACCCAAACACTGGGATGCACTGAAGGCAGGGAATAAAAAGGGAGATACTATTGAGTCAAGGCCAGAAGGGAGTTTACTGCTGTCTCAGAGAGAACAGTCTTGCTAAAGGGAAAGTTTCTTGGATGGCTGGGTGAGCCCTGAGCAGAGATTAGTGCCTGGGAAAGATGGTTTCTGCAGAGAAACACCATCTGCCTGCTGGCACAGCAGGTGCATGTCTGGCTTCCTCTCTGTGCCATGGCAGAGGCAGGTGGCTCTGCAGCTGCAGTGACACCACTGGTGGCTCTGACCCTGCCCCCTGGGACAGGCACTGGAGCTGCTGGGCACTGGGTGTATCACTCCTGCCCTGCTCTCCCTGGACTGTTATTTCCCCTCATCACTCTGCTCCAGGTGCTCTTTCTGAAGAGTTTTCTTCCTGGACTGCCTTTGCCTGCACCATTTATGCATACTTCAACCTCATCCAAAAATGCCTGCTCTCTCCTAGGCCCTTCTCCAGGACACTGTGAACAAGAAGCAAGCATGCAAAACAACTGAGACCAAAACAACAGGGTCTCATTTCCCTCATCAGCTCTTGGGACTATTTATTACTCTGAAAATTCAGAGAAATCCTTGCTCGCTGTGGGGCTGTGTCTAGTTCTTTGCTGGGTCCCCAGAATGCTTCCCATTCCCATGGCAGCTAAGGGAAGGAAGAGAAGTTCTCTTTTTTCCCAAGCAGGAGTACCTGCCTACACCTTAGCCCAGCCTCTAGACAAACATCCAGTGCCTACATGCAGGATTGGAATTGCCACCTTTGCAAAGCAGCTGAGAAATGTGAAGAGCAGGAGGGAGCACAAAAAAAGACAATAAACTCTCTGTAAGTGGATTGTTCACATATTTGGAATGAACACCTGGAGAGATTGCTGACACCCCATCTATCCAGGCAGCTTCAGGCACTGCAGAGCAAACAGCACAGATCCAGCTGAGAGATATGTGCTTTCCCAGCCTAGCCCTGTCCCTGCCAGTCCTGTCCCCTCCAGCCTTATTTCCCTACATTCCTGCCTCCTCCATCCCTGTCCCTTGTTGACCTGTTCCCTCAGTCCTTAACTGCACACTTGAAAACCTATCTCTGATGTCTGTTAGGTTTTCCCATTTAAATTGATAAATGTGATGTACAGACATAGAGTGTCAAATGGGCTCAGCTACCTGGGCTGGAGGTGAGGGGGGGCCTGGTGAGAGATGGAGAATGGCCAGGGGGGAACCAGAGTGTCCCCTTTACCTGCAGGATGGGGTGAGGGTGATTTGGCATTACCAGCTTGTGGTCTGTTGGCTACTGGGGTTTAACATCCACCCCTGGGGGAAAGGGGCTTGGCTGAGGCTGACCCACAGCCAGCAGCAAAGGACAGAGCTGAGAGCCCTGCTGCAGCAGGGACATGGGGTGGGCTGGTCCTCCCAGCACTGCCATGGGACATGACACAGCACTGCCATGGACACAGCATGGACACAGCCCTGCCATGGACACAGCCCTGCCATGGACACAGCACTGCCATGGACACAGCACTGCTATGGACACAGCCCTGCCATGGACACAGCACTGCCATGGACACAGCACTGCCATGGACACAGCACTGCCATGGACACAGCACTGCTATGGACACAGCCCTGCCATGGACACAGCACTGCCATGGACACTCCCATGGGACACAGCCCTGCCATGGACACAGCACTGCCATGGGCACAGCACTGCCATGGGCACAGCCCTGCCACGGACACAGCATGCACAGCCCTGCTGTCCTGTGTGCTACCACTTCTGTTCGTGTAGGCAAGGAGAAACTTCAACCTGTTTGTATATTCATTTTGCTTCCAAAGTAATAATGGATATATATGTTAATATAAGACAACATCACTGTCACAGAACTGCTGGGTTTTTTTTCTTCCTGGCCTGACTTTGACAGAGATTCCTGTGTTTCTATTGAACTTTTCCCCTGTTAGTTTTACTACCAGTTCATCCCATACTGACTTTCCATCAGCTGTGTCTTAGCTTTTGCTTTTACACAGTTCTCCCATAGCACAGAATTTAAGAGGTAAACAAAATCATCATTTTCTGCAACTATTGTTGCTATTTTTCCATATGTTATTCATCACTGATCCATGGGATAGTGAGTTGTTTTGTTTTAAAAACATGTCCATTGAGGTAAAGTTAAAAGGAAATCTAACAACCTACTGGAGAAGAGTCTTGAAGGCAATAAATGTTCCCAACCAGTGATGCTTCTCTCTTTGCTAACAAAATCTCCACCAATGAAACAGTTGCTGAGCACAAATCTGGGGAAAGGCATTCCCACAGTCACCTCATAGTATGGATCTGGTAGGTCTGAGCCTTTGCTCTTCCAGCCATTTCCTTGCATGTATAATTGGCATTGATCCTGAAATATAAAGCAGTCCTTAAGAAGGATAATAACTGCTAAGAAAATGGCATTGTTATGCATAAGTCTGTTCTGTGTGTCTTTCTCAAGACAAACCTTAAGGCTTAATGTATGTTTGTATAAAGATATCACACTTCCTGGAATAACTGGGATTATTGAGAGGGAAGCTGTTAGTACAAGACAATCCATTTAGAAGCTCCTCCTTTGCTCCAACACCTGGTGCAGAGCATGAACATGCTCATTGCAGCCCCTGAGACATGGAGAAGGGCAGATGGTTTGGGCGAGGGCTGTAGAGAGCAGCACAGACAGGAAAGGGGGGGTCAAGTGAGTTAAGAGCCAGCCTCAAATATTGATATGCACAGTGCTCCTGTGCCAGGAGCGTGGCTGCCTGTCTCTGAGGCAGAGTCCAGAGGTGAAGGAGGTGAAGGACTCCCTTTCACATTTCCATTGGACTGCATCTATTGAAGAGCCTTTCAAATCCATCCCAGCTGTCAAAGGCATTTTCTTTTCAGATGACCCAAGCTCATATAGTGCAGCAGCCTCAGGCTGAATCCCAGCTGAGAGCAGAGCCAGGTCAGTTATGTGACTTCAGTTTGTGATTGTCCTCATGAATCCTTCATAAAATAATACAACTGTATCTAAGGTAGCTTGTGTGACAATGCATGCTGATTTGTGAGGGACGATTTTAATGCTAAAGGGATGATACAGAAATCCTCTCAGCAGAGAGAGCACAAGAACACATTATTGCTCTGTCCCTGCAGTCAGTGAGTTGGGTAGAGCTCCTTAGATGTTGGCCTTTCATTAGGGCTTGAGGCTGTTCCCTACATAGCAGCTTTTCTCTTCCTCTGTCCAAAGTGACCAACAGTGGCACATTCCTTGAGAGATCCCCTGTCTGATGGGACCAGCTTGGGTGGTGGCTTCCAGCTCACAGGCACCAGGTCCATGAGCCTTGTGGCCACACTGACAGGGAGAGGAGGATTTCTTCAACAGCACAAGCATGTAGCACATGGCAAAGACAATCAGTACCTTTGGTATAAAGCACTCAATGATCTGGCCTGCTGTCTTAATTAATTTTCTATTTAATAGCAACAATGATAATACTGGACTCATATTTATTTTTTTTATTAGTAGAACAGAAAGCACAATAGAGAAATGTTAATTTTGCTCATTTTATATATGGTGAAAGTGAAGCAGAGATGGGTGGAATGCCTTCTTCAATGTCACACTTCCATTTACTCTCAGATCTGGAAATAAAATATGTTTTCCAAGTCCTGATCCAGCTTGGAGGTGCCAGGTCCCCTGATAGGGTTTTCTGAGTGCTTATGACTGCTTCAATGACTTTCCCATTGCAGCACTTCCAGAAACTGAAGGAAACCACTTCTGGGCCGGGGTTAACACATTTCAGTTGAAGGTCACACTGAAAATCACCTGCTTGATAAGGATTTTCTCCAGGGGAGCTGGTAGAGTGTCTCATGGCAGTGAACAGAGCAAACCCTGCTCTCTGGAGGATTTACAGGCCCTCCAAGGACACGTTTCCTATTCTGAAATGAATGTCAGGTCTTTTGCTCTACTAATGTATGCCCTATGCCACTACCCAAACACAAACACCGCACACATTTTTTTCTTTTATGACCCCTTATGCTGTGGTAGCCTTGATACCCCCTACTCCAACCACTCATTTTATTTCAGATCCACTTTATTTTTGCAGGCTTTTCACTCTTTCCCTGGCTCTTTTGTTTGAATATGCTGTGTATCCTCAGATGTGTGTTCCACAGCACCTCTCCAGTTAGCATTTATGTTAGGACATCAGCAGAGGGGGCTTTTATGGAGCTGCTCTTCTCTGTCCACTGGTACAACCCCAGACACTTGTCCAAGGTTGTCTGATACCTTGTACAGCATCTCTGCAGCACTCCACATCACTGTCCCTGACATGGGCATTGCGGGTTTTGTTGAGTTTGTCTAATGACGGCAAGACCACAGGGAAGCCTGTTGCCCTGGAAGGAATCAAGGATGATTATTAACTGTAAATGTGTATTTGTATATTTTTTCAGACTGAAGTTTCCTGTATTTCTCAGATTTGATTAGCTGAATTGTTTGGTAGAGGGAAAAAAACACACCAGTTTCCATTTCAGTGATATAATACTTCCATCCTCTGTATCAATAGGTGAGTTGGTGCTTATCTTTTTGCCAGAATCAAAATTTTTGCCATATCTCTTTCAGACAAGGCTGTAATCCTGAAATACAAGTTTAAGCAATCATTTTGTAGCTGGATATTCCTTGATTCCCCTTGTATATCTAACTATAAAGGAGAGCTGGAGAACAGCTGGGAGAAAGTGGAGTAATTTCTGTATTAGCTATTAGCCATTTAGAGATTTTTCCTAGGGAAACTTGCCTATTTAAACAGAAAGCTGAAAACTCAGTCTGCATCTTCCACTGAGAGTGGAGTGAAGTGAAATGTAGGCATTAGTGCTGAATCATTTTCAATTTTTTTAATGGCTTAACATAAACAGCTTTTCCTACTCCAAGACAGTACACTTGACAGCTGTTAAATACCACCCCTGCCAAAACAGGCCCTTGTCACTTCAGTCCTTATCCTGATAACCTCCCAGTTCCCAGCTGAATCATGAATCCCGTGCTGCCAGGGAGCCACTGCATGGCTCTCTGTGGCTCCTGTTTGTGGGCAGGCAGAGCAGGCTCTGCAGGGTGACACAATGGTGAGGAGAGCAGGGAGGCAGGAGGATATGGGGCTGGCAGCACATCTCACGTGGCTGAGCACTGAGCCACCTTCAGCCCCTCCAGCCTTTGGCACCATCTGCTGTCCACCCAAACCAGGCCATGCACTGGGGGAAATGGCTCCTGGTCCTGCAGGATTGGCTTCCTGACATGGAGACCAGGTGCCTCCAGCTATTCCTGGCACAGGTTAACAGTGGTGACACCCAGCTGAACTGACCAGGTGACACCTGGCTGTCCCTGGCACAGGTTAACCCTGGTGACACCCAGCTGTCCCTGGCACAAGTTAACCATGGTGACACTCAACTGAACTGACCAGGTGCCTCCCAGCTGTCCCTGGCACAGGTTAACCATGGTGACACCCAGCTGAACTGACCAGGTGACACCCAGCTGTCCCTGGCACAGGTTAACCGTGGTGACACCCGGCTGAACCGAGCTCCTCACATCCCAACAAGCAGCCAGGGTACCACCATCAGCTGCTGCTTGTTCCCCCTGCTACCATTAGGACTCAGACACCAGCAGAGTTGTGGCATCTCTGGAGAGAGGAGCCCCAAGGGTAGCTGCAGTCCTCTGCTGTCCTTCAGCTCTTGAGTAACCATGCATGAGCCCACATTATTTTAGGGGATTGTCTGTCACCTCACAGACATAGTCTCCTCAGAGTGGGAAGGAGTCCTACAAAGCACTCTAGAAAGATCCTTTTAGCATGTCCTGCATTTCTGGGGTTGCTGCATGGAGAAGTAGGTGACCCTGACTCTGTGGCACCAGGCCCCCTTCCAAAACCACCTCTCCACAGGGTGAGATTACCAGCCTGGCTGCATGGAGCTATCTCCAGAAGCCCTACAAACAGCCACACATGTGTGTAATTTGCCCATTACACCAACAGCAAAAAGAAAATGTTGCTTGCTTTCTGCATCATTTTCCCCTGGTGTCCTCTGTCTGTTATTTTGTTCCTTTTCCTCAGAGTAGTCATTTAAGCAATTTCCCATCTCACATTGAAGTGAAGTCTATTTAAGACAGCTTCCTCCTGTTTAAATTAGAAGGAGAAAGAGAAGGGAAAGAAAATATTTCTTGCTTTGTTTTGCTGACAGTCCTCCAATATGAACAAGTAGAAACTGTGTTTGTTGGAGATAAGTCCCTTCACCATTCTGGCAGGAGCACCTTGCTTGTAAAGGCACTGTCACTCTGCAAATCTGAGATACAGAATTGCAAGGCACTCCCATGAAAACAATTGCCAGGCCAAAAATACCTAGCTGCTCTTCTTTCACCAAAGCTATCAAACATAATATTTTCATTATATTGATATTTTCCAATACTATGTTGAAATACATGGGTAGTTTAAAAAGCTGACCTTTATAAGAGGAATTATATTTTTCAAAACTATTAATGTTATTCTTAAAGATCAATAAATAAAATATTGACGTAAACAGTTCTGTTCATCAATGCAGGATGAAGACCATAAAAACAAGCAGCCACCCTGCAGTACAGCTGCAGCAGCAGACACCAGCCAGGACACCCTCCCCAAGGGGCTGGGGATGCACAGGAAGGGATGCTCCTGCAGTGCCTAACACCTTTTTGGTCATCAGATGTGACCAGTGGGACCACTTGGCTTTTGGCCCTTTTTCTCTGGCCGATCAGCCTGGCCACACCTGCTTCTAAACTGGCTAAACTCCTTGGCTCCTGTTTCTGGGGCTTTTTGTTTTTTAATGCCACTGCTAAAAGACTTCTCCAGGAGAAGTGGAAGAATTTACATGGATAATGTTCCAGGAATACAGGATAGAGCAAGAACAGCTTTACTGCTCTTTCTGGGGCAGCCCAGCCCACAGAGGGCTACAGGCACAGCCTGCATCATGACCTTGAACCCGGCTCTGCTCTCATCAGCTCCTCACCTGCTGGGTGCTCAGCACAGGTCTGGGAAGTGCTCAGGGTTGGGGTAATGAACACCACTAATGAGTGGAGGTTGAAAAGGAACATCTCACTTCCCAGCTCTGGCTCTCAGGGCCTTTCCCCAGCCCTTCCTCCCTGCAGGGAGCTCTGCGAGCAGCGGGAGGGGCTCGGGCCCATGAGGCCATGGCTGGATTTCAGCTCTTTGGCCAGGAAGAGCCAAGCAGTGAAGGTGCTGCATCCCAGGGCAGGAAACCAGCTGTCTCCATCCACAGCTTCAAGCACCACCACAGCAACTAATTAGAGTTGTTTATTAGTGCTGCATTCCCCTGGCTGGGCATGCTGCAGACTGCAGCTGCTTTGGCCCTCCCTAGGGCCCAGGAAAAGCCCTGGAAGCAAATTGCCTTGCAGCATGCCCTGAGGGCCAGCTGATCCTGTCCCTGCAGGACCAGAGCAGATGGCTGAGCTTCAGACTAGGAAACCTCATGCAAAAAAAATCATCTGTTCAAGGAAATGACTAAGAGTTTTCACCTTCTCTGCAGTGAGATACTTCTTGCTGTCTGGTGAGACCAGCCTTGCTGGCAATGCTGAAGCTGTAGAAGCTGAGAGTGATGCAGCAAAGCCCCCTCTCCAGTGCAGCCTGAGTGGCAGCTGGTGGTGTGAGCCCTTCATGCAGGTTCCTGAGCCCCTCCCTGCCTGAGCATAGGCTCCCCAGCACGGCCAGCAGCTCACGGGTTGCCCTTGATTCACTCCAGGAGGCTGGAGCCCAGCAGGCACCACTCACACAAACACCCAGCAGTGAGCCTGATGAGAAACACCCCATGCCACCAGGGCACCGTGAGCACCACACTGCTCCAAAGATGAGCAGCACATCAATGGCAAATCTGCTCACACCACATCCACTGCCAGCTCTGCTCTGCAGTGACCACCAGTGAGTGTGCAGAAGAAAATGCTCAGGAGAAATTGAAGATTTAAACAAAAATATTTGGTTTTGTCTGACTGAAATGGGATAAAAGAGGATACAGTATACATGTTCTTGGTGAGAGGGTGGCACTTTGGCTTTGTTTAAGGCAGGACTGACTTTCAGGAGACAGCTCCACAGGGTTATTGGGTGAGTGTAGCCTCTCTGTCCCTCCTGGGTAACTTGTGCTTCCTCACACACCTGCACTGTGTCCATCTCCCTCACCAAGGGGGCTCCTGCCAAGTGCACAGCCCTGCTCTCACTGCACACCTTCCCTCCTGGTGCAGCCCTGCCCTGGGCTCAGCCTGTGCCTGTCCCTCCCAGTAGAGCCCGCCCTGCAGCAGTGTGTGCCCTGTGCCACTCTGGCCTGAGGCTGCCGTGGGATGGATACATGGTGTGAACTGTGGTTCACAGAATGCACGTGGCCTGTGCTTTAGAGAGCCTCCTAACAGGCAGGCAAAGATCTCACAAGTGAGAGAGCACCTCACAAACAATGGCAACCTGAGGGGGGAGCTGAGAATAATCATCCAACAGCTCTTTAATTTGCCTCCTGGATTTTGATCCCCTTAGTTTCATATGTTTGAGCTTTTCTCCTCAAACAAGAGAGCTACTAATATTTTCCTTAAATAAACTTTCACATAAAGCATTTTCCCATAATCATATTATTCCAGGAGCTGGAGTATTAGAGGAAAGCCAGAGCCTGTTCCATGAGGTGCAAACACGGAATCCCCGAGCATCAGGGGGCTGTCACTTGGATAGATGGGAGGCACATTTTTACAGGGGGAGGATTAACCTTCACTTTTAAGATTCACATTTTGATCTAGTTAGCTTCCTGAGCATTTAGCAGCCCCTCCTGAATTTTATCAGAGCCTCAAGGGACCGGTGGTGGGAGAGCAGTGAAGGAGGAGGACAACACACCATGACAGCACAAGACGGCCACAGATGGAGAAGCTGTGAAAAGAGCAGGGTCACTGAAAGGACAGTGCTTCGATGCTGGCTGTGGCAGGGATTCTCTGTAGTTTGATGCTAAATTATATAACCTGGATTTGCCAGTGGTTTTGAGCAGCTATTGCTAGGACCACCAGCACCAGCCATACCACCCTCATCACTCTGCTGGGAACTTATGAGGGAGCAGAGTCAGACGAACAGGCACAGGTCAAGAGTTGCTCTTTGAGTCATCAATCTGACAGTGACATACAGTGTGTCTTAAAGACAGCAATTTAAAACCTCCCAGGTTACTGTTCCTTTAACTGTAAAATGGAGCAAACAAAGTATTTCAGTTAAAAAACCTGAAACTCAACTTTGGGTGACATATTGTAAAGCAATGCTATGATTAATCTCATATCTGTGGATGCTTAGGAAATGAAACTAAAAAGGAGCTGTGATCTTTGGTTTCCTAAGTTCAGAAATTATTTTATCTTCAGATTGATGCAGGCAACACTATACTTCTTCTCCTTAAGAGGCATAAAGGGGCAGTAAAATGTAAATTGGGACTGTTTCTGTCTAATGCAATTTCTTCTCTGTTATTTTGCTCATCAGTGAGTCTAAATGGGAGGAAAATGGCAGGTTTGCTTTCAGGCAGCTTGGTTTCCATGGGACTTGGAATCAATGAATTCCCATCATCACCACAGGAGCTGGTGTGGACTGGCTGTGGTCACATTTATGGCACTGCCTGGACTGGCTGAAAAATGCACAGAGTTTTGCTGTCCTAATAGTCCAAAGCTGGTTCTGGTTCAGAGTGGATGCTCCTCTTGGATTAATTTTCATGTGAAAGCTATGCCAGCCTGCAGTGCATGGACAGTGGGATGGTGCAGCACAGGGTGGGGCCTAGATCCAGTTGGATATTTTCCAGATGAATGTTTGCTTCCATTTGAAGATACCAGTTGGCCAAAATGGGAATGTTCTTTGGGAATATGTCAATTTTGACAGATTGCAGCAGCCAGGAGAGTTAAATTGCTGTCATGGGGGTTCTTGCTACAAAGTCCCTCAGCCCCAAAGGGCTGTAGAACACCAGCCCACACACCTGCAGGGCTGACAACAGCACCTGGTTTTGCTTAAGGGTCCTCTTCCCACTTTCCTCCAAGTAACCTTCCTAGGGAAGCCAGACTTCTGCAAGCAAACCAGGCAGGCATCTCTGCTTCCACACAACAGAGCTGTCCTAAGCTTCTTCAAATCTTACAAGTTTTCCCATAGTAGAAGTCTAGTTTTCTGGTCTGCCTCAAATACCAATCTTAAAAAAAAATCATTTATAGGTAATTCTGGAATACCAGCACACACAGTTGCATGGGAATCATCAATGTTTAACTGCTTTGCTTCTCAGAATTCATAACAAATTCAAACATACTCCTTCAAAGGAAGACAAAATGGAAAAGAAAAAAAAAATAATGAGACCAAGGAGACGAATCTGAACAATAATGGAAAATGTTGTGTGGGCCTGAATTTTGGCAGGACACTACCTTGCCTTTCTCTCCTTGGACATCCTTGGACTAGGGCTCCCTCACATCTGGGCAGGGGAGACACCAAGCAGCAGTGGGGAGTAGCAGCCTGGCCTTGTGCCCACAGAGCCAGGGGTGCTCTGAGGAGAAAGTGCCTGTGGTGTCTCACTCATCTCCTCTTGGGGCTGAGGACAGGCTGTAGTGGTTTTTCACCCCATCTGCAAACAGGGAGCAGGGCGCTGGCTAAGGCTGCTGCTGACCCTGCTGTGACAACGTCACATCCTCTGGAGCCTGGCCTAATTCATCTCATTTGAGCTGCCAAGTAGTTCTCAGAGGGTAAAAGCTTCAAACTGCTCCTGTCTTAAATTGATTTGAAGAGATTTGCTAAAAGCAAAGGACTTTGCATCCAGGCTACTCCCTGCATACAGCCCAGAACAGCCTGACAGGTCTTTTTTTTGTAGAGAACTCAAATGCACTGCAAAGGGGATGGTAAGGAATGAAATCCACATGGATTGTTACTTTATAGTTTAAAAAATCCAGCTTCAAACTCAGGAGCATCCATACAAAGGGCTAACACACGAAAATAAGATTTGCACCTTGGTTTTGCTCAGGTAAATGTTCACACTTCTGTCTTTAGAGACTACTTTGTGATGGGAAATGTCACTGCATCACTGTCCTTGTGCAGGAGTCTTCCCTGAGTATGTCTGGCATGGTAATTTGGCACTGAAAACTGGGATTGCAGTGGCAGCAAGGGGGCAAGCACAGGAGTGTGGCTTCATCATCCATGGAACATGGATGCAGTTGTCAATCCTTTTGGGACGCTTTCTCCATACTGAACAGACCAGTATGAAGCACGAGTGCCCAGACTAAGACTGGTGGCCTTCTGTGAGTTTTCTGGCTTGCTGCAGGGAGGTGAAAGCAGAGCAGGCCATGACACAGGGCTGGCCCTGATTCCACCAGCAGCTGCCTTGTGATGAACTCTGTGGCAGGCAGTGCCAGCACATCCCCAGCACAGCCTCAGAGCAGGGTTTGGCCCATCAAGTGCCAAATGCCCTGGCTTTAGAAAAAGCTACTGGGATGTACAACTTTCTACAATGCCCTCAAGATTTCAAAAATACCACTCTGTGATGCCTGCAAGTTGTGTTTCTGAAGGATGGAGCTGGGAACTCATCTGACAAACAATGCATTACACTCCTTAATGTTACCTTGCTTTCTTGTAGCTTTCGTTGGGAATGGTCACTATGAGCTTTTTGGTCGCAGTGCACATCTGAGTCTGATGATCAGAACTTTGCCAAAAAGTTCTTTGCCTTCTTTTTCTCCTTTGCCTCTAAACACTTGTGCATGGCCAGTCAGTGCACACCCAAGTGTGAGGCTTGGCTTTCTACAATGCAAACAGGAGGGAGTGAGTTTTGGTCTGCTAGGGGCAGTGCATCATTGGAGTACAACGACCCTTTCACCTGAGGTTGTGAGTAAGCTTCCACAGCTCAAAGGAGCAGTTCCAGCACTTGAGGAATCCAATGTTAATGTGAGTTTTAGGAAAAAAAAAAAAAAAAGGCTTGCTATAAAATTGGAAAGTTCCATTTACTCTGACCTTAAGTGCAGTTTCTCTCTGCTTCCTGGGAACTCCTGGTCTTTTGCTCCTTCTGATGCTTACCTTAGAGAAAGCATGCTCATCCTTATTCATCTTCATTATTAAGAACCCAAAGAAAATTTACTCTGCCTTTTGCAAAAAATGTTCTAATCCTCCAAGTGTACACAGCAGAAATAGGTCCCAAACACTGAGGATCTTACAAGAGAAAACTGATTAAAGTGCATCAAAGAGGAATCTAACATGATGTTTTGTTTCCCTTTCCAGTGTCCTCCCTCTGAGCAGTTTACTTTTTTAAGTTCAATTCCTGTTGCCAACAGTGTGTATTTGTGTAACAGGGGCAGGCAGATGTGTGCCAGAGGTTTGTGCCCTGCCATGACAGACAGGTTAGAGGTCTCACCACCTGCCTTTGTGGTTGGAACAGAAAAGCCAGACCAAGGGCTGCAAGGAAAGATGGTTTATTTCAGTACACAGATGGGAATGGAGACAGAGAGGTGTGGGGATAAAATTTCCTAAGAACTTGGGGCTGCCAAGTGCAGGCAGGTTTTCAGAAGAGCTGAGCTTCCATTAGTAAGTAAAATAATGGGCTAATTTATCCAAAGAACTCTAGACAAGGGGAAATTAGATCTTTTGGGGATCTTGCCTCATGTAGTTACTATAACGACTTGGCTTTATAGCCGAGTGTATGAAAATCCATCAAAGGAGATTTGCCAAAAGTGATGCAGGGAGTCTGTGATACATCTGGGGATCAAATCCTCATGTCTGAAACAAAGTACATTATTCAGGCCTCTTACTTGTTTGGGAAGGACAAGATTTAGCTCTGGATTAGCTGTCTTGCTTTAGAAGAACAGAAAAAAAAAAAAGGCAGCTCAAAGCAGATTGTGCAGATCCTTTGTGGCCTTTTGATGTTTCCTGGGGTGAGCTCTGTGACCAGGTTGGATGGGGCTCTGAGCAACCTGGGCTAGTGATGGTGTCACTGCCCACTGCAAGGGCTTTGGGACTAGATGATTTTTAAGGCCCCTTCCAACCCAAACCAATCTATGGTTCTATGATTCTCTCTAAGAGGAAATGTTGTCAGGGCTGATATGGCTGTAACGAGGCAGAGACAGCCCCACATCACCCTACCCACCCTGGACAGTGCAAAGGGCTTCAGAGCTTAGTGCAGTTTTAGAACTTCCATGTACATTTCATAATTTTTGAGCAAATTCCTTGGGGCTGCTAGGTGAGATGAAGGCTTGGGGAATGCCTGTGAGCAGGTCAGTGGAGCATCTAACCTCAAGTCTTGTAATATCACGTAACTTCTCTTGTGGAAAACAAACACAAAGCTTGATCATTGGGGTGGTGCCACACTTTCTGCCTTTTTATTCAGAAATACCTGTGCCTCAGCTTTTCCTTCAGACAGGCTTTCACACTGCATCTTAGACAGCCACTTGGTAGTTGTGACAGAAGTTATTGCAGCTAAGTAGCTGAAGGCAAGGCTGCTGTTCTGGATACACTAAAAAGAGACTTTTCCTCCTCCTTGCCACATGACACACCCTGCCTTGCTGAAATCATCAAGAACTGTCACATGAAAAACAGTCAAGGAGCCACTGAGGCCATGGCACAGGACTGCAATTTCTGTCAGACCCACTCTTGTTTCCATGAACAGCAATTACTCCTTTTCCCAGAGGAGCAGCCATGGGGCCAGATCCACTCCCTTCCAGGTGGCTGGGTTTGCAATTTGCTTTCATGGCATAGAGTGAAAAACCAAAATGAGCACCAGACATTGGCTGTGGGATGGCATCTTCCAATTAACATGGCTCATTTTGCAGTCCATGGTCTTGGGGCTCCTGCAATCAGGGGTGTGAGAGAAACAAGAAAACCATTGTCATTACCTAACAAGAACCATCACACCTTTCTCCGAATAGCAGTATTTTCTTAAGTTTAGGAGAGAGCTCTGCTGTTTTCCTCATTAGCCTCTATTTTCAGGACTTCTGAAACCCTATGTTCCTTTCCTTTCAGCCTCCATTTTCACTGTTTTCTCCACAATGTGCCCAGATGCCTCCATCTGAACAAGGATTTGTTATTTGTCTCATTGAATGCTCATTATAATTCTGTCTCATTGAATGCAGCAGCTAAACCAGGGACTTCATTCTGACATCTGCAGCTGGACCCCAGTGTGGAGCTGTGGGGACACAGCTGTCTCACCTTGGTCTGCACCACAGGCTGCAGGAGAATCAGCTCCAGTGCCTGCAGCACCTCCTCCCCCTCCTTCTGCACTGCCCCTGGTGTCTGCAGGGTGTTCCTCTCACACACTCTCTCACTTCCCTCGCCTCTGTTATTCCAGGCAGTTTTCCCCTTCTTAAATAAGGTTATCCCAGAGGCACTACCCATTGTCACTGATGGGTCCATGGCCAGTGGCAGGTCTGTCCCGGAGTCATTTAATCCTTTGCTCCTTTGCAGAGTCCTGCAGTTCCCTGTGACCCAGCACTGCAGGGGAGCAGAGCCTGCACCATTTCAGGTGATATACTTTAGTTTATGATGTACTTTAGTTTATGATAGGCTTTAGTTTATGATATACTTTAGGGTTTGTCCAGTACTCCCATACTAACACTCAACACAGCTTCAGAGGTTTCTGCCCTGTGAAATGAAGCTGATTGTTGAAACAGGGCTAAGATGTGAAACTTAAACCTTCCTCCACAAGTGTTCATTCCAGAAGGAGATGGATTTGAAGCTGTTCATTATGCCAGAGCCATGGCAAAGCCTGCAGGGCCTGGCTGTGGGGCTCAGCCCACATCAGCATGTCCCTGCCCTTCCCCATCACACCTGAACCTCCTGGGGCCAGGCAGGGGGTGCCCCCCTCCCCTGGACCTGCCACCCCCCCGTGGGTGCCTGGGGCTCTGTGCAATGAGCTGCATCCCACAGAACCCTGAATGAGGGTCAGAGTCTGAATGCCATTAACTGGGAGATCCTTCTTGATGGGTTGGGAGCAGCTTCCTCGTGGTAGGGGGATGGCTGCCAGAACCCACCAGTGCCAGTCAACAGGGCCTGGAACCCACCATTGTACCCTTGGGCTTGTAACAAATGTGCCCACACCTCATTTAAGGGGAAACTCTTTGGTGGAATTGCCTGAATTAACCTGCAATTAACTGTAAATTTGTGTGATTTTAGCTTGTCCTGTCATTTGGTGTTTTATGTTCACTGATGGTCATGATTGGTGTAATTTTAGAAATAGAACAGAACAGAAGGAAGCCGTGCAATCTAGAAAGAAAATAATTCAGATGCACGAAATTCACTTATTTCCCCTGCTTTTTCTTTTTTTTTTTTAGATTTGACACCTATCACAGTTTTGTGCCTTATTGTGCTTGATATGGTGAAGTGCTGGTTCAGGGCCTCAGTCCATGAAGCACTTTGACTAAAGAAAACATTTACTTCCTTTTACAACAGAAGTACCAGATGTCAAAACTGTAGAGGAGAAGTGTGCAAATTGTGGTCTGTTACCATTCCCAATGGGCTCCTTTCCCCAAAAGCTTATGTTTTGTAGATCAAACACAAAGTTTAGTGTGAATCCTAATGGAAGATCTTTTAACAGCGTGGATTGGCAATACCACTTCTAGAAGAGGCTCCTCAATTCAAAATAAGTAGAAACTTTTTCCTTCCAGTTTTCACTGTATAAAAAAGGGAGAAAACTTGCAGAATAAATGAGCAACTACTCAAGTTCCTTTAATATGCAATTTCCCATCAACAATGTCCATTACAAATCTTCATCCCATTATCTCAGAAGGAGTGGCCAGTGTAGGAGTTCTTGATGCTGCAAAATTGTACTTCATTGTACAGTTTATTGTGCAGTTTATTGTGCAGTTTTTTGTGCTTCCCATTTCCTTTTGTTTGTTGCCCAATTCATACAAATGCTGACTGGAGTACAAAACTGAATCCCTAAATAGGGATGTGTTTTATTCCGCAGGCTTTAATGGGAGGCAGGTGAGCACAGCAGCTTCCAGACCTCAGCCAATGACTACAGAAATATCCAGCATTGCATGAGGCTGCTGAAAGGGAACGCTCCCCTCACAGGCCAGGAGTGACTTGTTGCTGTTTATGCTTGGGAAACAGCCATTCCAGCCTGGAACCATAATGAAGAGAGAGGGAACTGCAGGGCTGCCTTGGTTTTGCAGGCAGAGTGTTCGTGGTCTGTACTGCAGCAGGGTACATCAGGTCTGAGCTGCTTCAAGGCACAGGGGCAGAATAAAAACATCACCAACAAGCAGGTGTTTGACTTCCAGATGCTGGATCTGTATCAGAGTCTAACTCTGACAAAGGTTTCAGACTGAAATATTGGGGGTTTTTTGCAAAATAATGTGAACTTGAAGGAACTGGAGGTGAATTTGTGTTCAGCTTGTTGACTTGTCCAGGAGAACAAAGGAAACCCTAAACCCATCCCTCTGTTAGTACTTTTGTCCACACCCCAAAGAAATAGGAGTTATGTGGAATGCTGAAATGTCTTGTCTTGACATCTCAGATATGAAATTCTAAATTTCCTCTATGTTTGTTTTCAAAGTGCTGTTTCTTTGTAAGTTGAGCACAGGCTGACCTAAGAGATAAGCTAGAAATACCAAACCATGCATTGGGATCAAAAGCTTTCACTTAATTAAAAATTATTTTTGCTTTCCCACCTCCTAGTTTTGTGTTTTTAGTTTCTCTGCAAAAATGGACTCTTTTCAGGTCAACCTGCAGAGAAAAGTCTGCTGGCCTCTCTTCCTCCTGCTGTTTCCTATTTAAGCAGCTAAATGAAAATGAAAAATATATCCATCTGCAGCACAGACACTTTCTTTGTACACACAGAATCCCCCACCCAGGTGCAGCAGGGACCACGAGAGAAGTCCTCTGTGGCAGACTGCAGCATTGTGGTGCAGTGGTCTGGTCCCTCAGTATCTGCAAACTGAGAGGCCTGGGCTCTTCCTGCTGGGGCTTCCTCCCTGCCCCTGCCCTGGGAGCATTTCTCATGCCTGCTTTCCTTGTGGGGTCCCATGCAAGGGTGAGGTAGAGCCTGTAACTGGAAAACATCAGTGGGATTGCTGTTATGACAATTACAGCCAAGGAAAGCCACCTTGGGTGGAGTGAGCTGCTAGGGTGGTGGAAGGAGGAGTTGGCTCATGACCCTGAGATAAGCTGGTGGGAGGTTTGGGGACATTTTGTGTCTAGCTCAGGTGCACACCTCTGCCTGTGGCTCAGATGCTTGGGGTCTGTTCTGGTTTCAGCTGGGATAGAATTAGTTTTCTTCCTAATGGAGGGTACAGTGCCATGTTTTGGATTTAGTATGAGAATAATGTTGATAATACACTGATGCTAGTGGTTGCTGAGCAGTGCTTGCACTAATTCAAGGACTTTTCAGTTTCTCATGCACGAGAAGCTGAGGGAGCCATGGCTGGGACAGCTGACCCAAACTGGCCCAAGGGATGTCCCAGACCACAGGATGTCATGCTCAGAGTACAAACTGCAGAGAGCTGGCTGGCAGGGGTCAATCACCAGCAGGTGGTGAGCAATTGTATTGGGCATTTTCCCTATTAATATTATTCTGTAAAAGAAAAATTTATTTCAGTTATTAGACTGGCCTTAACTCACAGATTTTGTCCTTTTCTGATTCTTCTCCCCATCCCACTGGGGAGGCTAGGGACAGGGAGTGAGAGCTTAATACTCAGTTCTTGGTTGGGACTAAACCACAGCAGGTTACCAATTTGCCCACAAAACCCCAGGCTCAGGGGAGCCAGGGTGAGCCATGCCTCAAGGGAAGCTCAGAGAGCTCAGGCTAAGCTCAGAGAAGCAGGCTGGCATCTCTGGAGATGCTTCAGTCCCCTGGGGAGCTGCAGGCTGAGCTGGGTGCCAGGCTCTGAGCCTCTGCTGGCTGTTACAGACACCAGAGCTGCACAGAAACTCTCTCAGCTGTTTCTGGGTGACCCGACAAGCTGAGTTCCCAACCAGCACCCACGAGCTGGGCTGCTGAGGGACAGGAGCCAGCCAGGCTGCTGCTGGATGCTCTGCTGCCTTCCTCCTGCAGAGAAGGGCCCCCATCCTCCCCATGCTCCCGATCCTGCGGGCCAGGCTGGGAGGTCTGCCCGTGTTTTTCAGAAAGGATGATTACATCTGCAAAGCACCCGGGATGAAGAGCGTTATGTAAGTGTAAGATAAGGTTATTTATAGAGCCAGGTTTTATCCAAAATGGAATTAAACTTGTATTCCTGAAGCCTCTGCTGTCAAAGACAAATTGGAATTTGTCCACTAGCATTGCATTCAAATTGTTTTTCTCAGTTCATCCCAAAGTTTAAGAATGTGTTTTATTTACAGATTATACATCTCAGAAAGTGAGGAAATCTCTTTTCCATCAGCTCTGATGCGGCCATGTGAGCCTGGGCCGTGGCCATGGAAGCCTGGGCCATAGTCAAGCTTTGCAATCACATCAGCTGTGACACTAAAATACCATAAACCAGGAAAGGAAGGCAGAGTTTGAGCTGGGTTAAACAACAAAACCCCAAATAATTGTCCTAGGCACAATATTTTGCCTGCATTTAACACTCTCTGTAGCAATCCATGAGCTGCAGGAGGGTTATATCCAGCTTATATCCCAGTTGGAGGTGGCACTAGTTCAGTGGGTTAATGTTTGTGCTCCTGCAGAACTACAGACACTGTGACCTTTTAAAATCATGCATTATTAACTTAGAGAGATTTACTTGAAATATTAGAATCAAATCCCTCATATCTGTACTTTTTACAAGCCATGAAAATGCAAATTTCTGGGATGTCTGCTGAAATCCATGCTAACAGGTGTTAGGAATATTGTTTTATGGGTACAACACCTTACATAGGTTAGTTTGTGGAGTTCATCTGCTGCCCCTCACTTGTCATAGTATCTAGCATGAAATTCCACACATGCCTTTTATTTAGGAAAGAACACAAAAGTATGTTATCTTATTCCTCTGGAATTTTCCACAGTTATTTAGCATGTTAGTTTAAGCATAATTGGTTAGTGGGCTCTTGAAATCTATATCTTAGCTGTGCTTATTTACATGAGGCTAAAAGTAGTTCATTTCAGTTGAGGTAAATGTGAAGCATTAGATTGCAAACGTACCTAATCCATCTCTCCTCCCCCATGACTAGAAATCCTGTGGTTAAAATAACACAGCCTCTATTCAGAGCACAAACTTAGAGCTGCGAGCAGGAGCAGGCTCGGGATTTAAACAACTCTCAGCAGATGAGTCTGTTCACGGGTCTTTCTCGGGTTTTTTTTTCTTCCTACTTTTGATCCATGAGAGGAAGCCAGGCTCTCTCGTCTGGGCAAGCAAGGTAAAGATTTTCTGCATTCTGTATACGGCTGCATGCGCTTGTAAAGGAGCTTATAAACACGATTGCAAAAGGGCTGTTGCAAAAGCAATTGTAAAAATGTTGCTGTTATAGAGCAAGAAGTGTTTGGCAAAAGGCTTCACAATCTTGAAATGTTAGTCTGGTCTCCTCGCTATTTCCACACGACAGTGAAAGGATGAAATGATAAACCTTGCACAGAGAAGCAAGGAGCAGTGATTCTCCATCACACATCAGAGAAGCTGAGCCTGTAGGAAATAGCAAACCTGGGAACTACTGTCATCCAGCCAGGCTACAGCATTTTGCTAACTGCCAGGTAAAGTCCCTCCTGGGTTTGTCCAGCTGCTGTAATCCCGTTTGGGAGGCTGAGGCTGTGCTGGAGGATGGCACTGAATCTGTTTACTGAGGATATGCTAATGCTGCTCCAGCGTGACTCTTACAGGAACGGCGGATCCGTGCTTTCAGGAATGTTTGGATGCGGCGTGCCAGATAATTAACTGCTTTTCTTTCCTCTTACTGCTTTCCAAGTCACAGGGGATGTAGAAAAGCATCATCTTTCCTTGAATCCTTATTTTATTTGAAATCCAGGAAACAAGCGTGATGTCTGTGCTAATGCCCGTGGAACTGCACTCCCAGCGCCAGGGTCTGTTAACTCTGCCAGCCCTGTGCTGCTTTTCACAGGGGATCCCGAGTACCTCATCAGCCCTCCTGCACCACGATGTTCAAGCGCAGAGGGAGGCACTGCTGGGGGGAATATGGAAACACCGTTACTCACATTTTTGCTTAATTTAAAATAATGCTGCCCCTCCCTGCCCCAAGGCACGGGACAGTATGATTGTGTTGTGGGGGCGCTCTCTCTTTCCATCGGGGTAGCAGAAACAAATGCTGCTCCAGGTGCTATCTTCCAGTACTGGAGAAAGCCTTGTTTTGCTCACAGAGATGCTCACTTTCCCCTTCCTCTGCTTTCCACTTCTTTTTTTTCTTGGCTGATTTCCCACAGTCCTGTGTGCAGTCTCTGGCCACCCCGGTCCCCGCTGTCCCACAGCCATGTCACTCCCCATGGCAGCATGCTCCCCACTCCTGCTCGGCCAGAGGAAAGAGGGGGACACGCCAGCTCCTCTCAGCACGGAGCTGCCACACTGTGGGGAAGCTTTTGAACTAGAAAGGTGCCCTTGTCCCTTGAGCCAACAGTGCTGCTTTGTCCTGGGAGAGAAATGCACCGTTATCACTTGGGTGCCCGGCTCAGGGAGGGACAAGCAGGGCTGCAAGGAACACAAACACACCTCTTTTCTTGATTCTCTGAGCACACCGCGGCAGAGAGGCAGTCAGAGAGAGAGAACATGTGCAAAACAAAGAAATGCGGTCAGGCAGGAACTATAAAATTCCAATATAGAAAGTGGAGCTGATGTCATTTTAACGTCCTAAGCAGTGCCAAGAATTCTAAGCTCTGTATCAAGATTCAGTGCAAAACCCCCACAAACTCACAAGTTGTTCTTGTGGAAAAATTAACTTTTATGGAAAATATGCATGGGAACATGCCAGAAGAGTGTGTTGTTTTATTTCCTTTATTAATTTTGAATACATTAGTTCAGAGAGCAATCCCATTTTAGCATCAGCTGCCTCTATCCAAGAAGCAGAAGCTCACACACACAGCTCACAAATACTGGAGGCGAGGGAGCTGTGTTTTCCTGTATGATCAGTTGTTAGATGGAAAGAGCTGCTCGAGTAGGAAGGGGTGTGGGAAGGCTCAGTGGGATGACTGACTTAAAGCTTTTTTCCTGGTGACATATCTGAATCGTGATCAGATGCACCTGAATGGAGCAGCATCATCAGCTATTATAATGCTGAGTGCGTCAGAGGTGGGATTGCTGCAGCTCCTGTGGTAAAGGTTACTCAACTCTGTGCTGCTGCAGGACCGCCTTCGCTGTTGCTTGTAACTTTGTCAGACTTGAAAAGTTTAGACTGAGCTCTTCCAACTTGATTGTCTGCCTTGGGATGAGTTCTTTTCTGGAAAATTTCAGCCAAAACTGTCCAGCCAGCTTTGTCCATTCCAAGAATGAGCATAGGGAAAAAGGAATTGTTGTCCAACTGGAAAAAAAAGAAAGGAAGAAACAGGAGGGGGGAATCTGGTGATCCTTTTTTTGGATAGTTCTTATCCCTCTGTGCTCTGGAGTTGAGATCTGAAATTTGGCAGCTTTCTGTTAGGAATGTGATTTTTTTTTTAACTTTGTAAATCTCCTCCAATTTGGCTTAGTGATAGCCTTTGAAGGGAGAAAATAGCAACTTCTTAGGGATATGCTAAGGCTGAGCAGTCAAAATCTGCTGAGATTCCTTCCCACATGAGTGAGCTCAGCCCAGCATCCCAGCAGCTCTCAGTGCTGACCCCAGTGTTGCTGTGCAAACAGTCAGTGCTACCAAGCTCCTGCAGATCCTGGTTCTTCCCCACAGCACAACAGGGACCCAGGTCCTCTCTCTGCAATCCAAGAGTCATCCCAGCTCGAGGAACAGAATGAAGATGGGCTCTTTGTCTAGTGCTGCTCAGGGCAGAGTTGATGGTCACTGGAAAGGCAGGCAGGGAACAACACTGATTGTTTCCTGTGACAGCCTGGTGGCAGACAGGGACCCAGGCAATGCTGGGCTAAGCAAAGACCTGGTACTTGGATGCTAAAGCTGGAGGGTTGCATGGGAATGGGATGAGGAGTACATGGCACAAATGAGGAGTCAGGGGGCTTGGGAGCAGGTCAGGAAGGTGTGTGTCAAGGTGTGAGCCATAGGGAGAGTCTGGGCACACTGGAGCTTGTTAGGAAACCTCAGCTGCCCCATCCTTGGTCCCTTTTTGAGAATATGAGTGCTACCTCAGAATTGGCTTCAGTCCCACTCTCCCTGCAGGGTCTTCTGTGCCAGGTCTTGCTGAGGCTCTCCCCAGTCCGCAGCCAGTGGCTGTGGGTGCCCCACTGCCTGCACGTGCCATAAGGCCCTGCTCCTGATGTCCACTGCTGGCATGGGAGCTGGTGGGAGCTCTGCCTCCAGAATGTCCAGTGTGCCTCATGATGAACACTCCTACACAGCCCCATGGCTGTTGGTCACCCTCTGGGGACAGCTGGGATGGGTGACCAAGATCCTGATAAAATAGTGCCTGGTGCAGTCAAGCTGTTGCTTACATGCCTGTCTCTGTTTCCATTTTATTCAAATGGCTAAAGAACCACCACCCTTGACAGAAGTACTAGAAGAACCCAGGTACTACAGGGAAATGTGTCATTGTAGTTCCAAGTTTTGGGAAATTCAGTCATTTTTATTTAGGAGAAGTTGGGAAGAAAATAAAGCCTAGGACTGCACTGAACTCTAAGGGAAAAAAACAAAATTCTATAGAATGTCTCCAGTGAAAAAAGTCCATCCAGTACCATGGGATAAAGCTGAGACCTCTGGCAAAATATTGTGTGTTCATCTAATTAACAATTGTACCATAACACATAGCACAAAGGAGGCCTAATTCTGGCATCTCTTGCCTCATGGATTTTTCAGTCATAGCAGTATTCTAACAGCCTATTTTTGTATGCAATGCATATGCAACGTTGGAGACAGATGGCAAAATCTCAGTGCTCATTGTGACGTGATTCCACATCGGAAGGTAGGAGCTGCAGCCTGCTTGTTTCCACTCCTGCTGCAGTGGCAGGGAAAGGTGGTTTTCCTCACTTCTTTTATGACTATAGACTATGGAGCAACCTGGACAGCCCCTCCTTCCACAGAGACAGGCTGTGAAGTTTTGCCATCTTCATCAGCTCCTGTGAGCCCCATGCTCACATCAGGACCCAGCTCTGTGAGACCACAGAAACAAAGAACAGAAGGACAGGAGCTGTGAGAACAGTGTGAGGAGATCAGAGCTGCCTACAGCAGCTGTGCAGGGGGGAAGGAGCCCTAGGAAGCTGTGAGACATTGTTGGCCAGTGCTGCAGGCAGTACTTGCTAGTGCACTGACAGCCTTGCCTTAGTCAAGGATGTGACAACCAGGAGTTTTAAGCAAGGATTTGCAGGAGAACTGAAACAGAAAAGGAAAAGCAGAGGTGGATACTTATGGGCTTCTGCTCCAAGAGCCAAGGTAGAAAATGGACATCCCTAAATTTTGATGCTGAATAAGTAGTGAGTGGAGTTGACGGTTGAAGGAGCAGAGATACTTATTGGGAATGTCCTTGTGGGAGCTGTCACAAAGTAAATAAATCCAGAAGGATGTTGCTCTTACAACTTTGATGAGATGATTACAAGTAGGGAGCAGCACCATGAATGAGGCAGTCAAGTCTGTGCATAAGGTTTCTTGCACAGATCTAAAAGAGCTTCTGCCTCCTCATCTGGCACCCCAGCTGGTCCAGCCAGCTCCTTGCACAGCCCAGGGCAAGAGTCAGGTCACCTCGTGAGTGCTAACCCAAAACCTTCACTGCTTGATGAATTGTTTGACCTACTTGAGGCTCAGACTCCACTCAGAGAATCCCATGCTCTTCCTACAGTTTTGGCCTGAATTAAACCAGTATGTACAACATGACTGGCTCAACAATCACAACACTGTGCCTTGGGACTTTGCCTCTGCTGGAAACTAAAGTACATGCAATTAATTCTGTGGTTCCTCAATGAACAAAATGGGTCTTTTGTGTAATACTATTACTCATTTGTTTCCAATTAGTTATGAATCATGAATTGTTTTGTCTCAGAAATTAATGCTATTTTTCCCCCAAATTATCAGTTTTTACCTACTTTGCATACCCCGATGTTTCCACAGATTCTGTGAGCCAAGTCTTCTGTCCTGATCCATGCCAGAATCTTGGGTTTCTGAATGTAATTGCAGAGTAAGATTGAGGTCTTCAGATCCTGTGACTTGAGAGAATCAAAATGACCCAAGACCTGAGAGAAGGTTGCTACTTTCCTGTAATTGCATTTCATATATAAATATGTCTTCATTTTATTCTGATGTGCAGTGAAGTGTGTTAGGGTGAAACATCCAAAAATCTGCTTATGAATGGATGTACAGATTTTGTCTCCTATCAAGGCATAGCCCTTTCTGAGTACTCTTGTAGTGACCATCTTGGTTATCCAAACAGTGTTCTCCTATATAAATCAAGTCCTGCTCAATGCAAGGGATCTGCCAAGTCTTCAAATGCATCCATGAAATGTGTCACTTGGGCTGTGTGACCTTTACAGAATCCTCCAATTTCAGGGACACTTTGGAAAAGTGACTTATTATGTGCTCTATTGCCTTGCAGCTCAGATGCAGAAGGGGAGTGAATACACAGTCATCAGCAAAGAAATACTCATTTCTGATAAGGCAAAAAGGCCTTGCCTTTTACAAAAGAAGGAGGCTAGCACAGGGTGAGGAAGATGTGCTTTTCAGCCTTTTGCACTGGTGAATTTGGGAAACCCCTACCCAGACACAAATTCACATCAACTGGATAGCACTGCCAGGGTTTGCACCCCTGCTACACATTGGCACAAGGCACAAATCCCCTTATCAATAACTTCCCTCAGAGAAACAGAATCACACAAAATTATGTTTGGTCCACCCCCAACACCTTTGCTCATAATGGATTGTTTTGCCTCTTGTATATTTGTAATCAAATGTTGCTGCTTTTCACACACAGTTCACTGTGTTTAAACTGAGAGGGATCTTGGTTAAATATTTATTTAAACAATAACATCCCTTGAGTTCTTTGTAAATGGCTGTACAAAATTAACCCCAAACACTATTTTTAAAAATTAATTAAACTGGTTTTCTGTCTGAGCACAGTGCTGTGGGCCAGTGCCTCCTTCTACCAGGGCTGAAGATCCTGCAGCCCTGGAAGCCAGCTCCTGCTCCACAGGACTCATGGACCCAGCCCTCAAGCTTTTCCAGCTGCTCCCAGAGTTGCAGAGCAGAGTTTCAGAAGTCATATTGGTTTTGCCTCAGGAACTCAAAAATCCTGTAACTTCCAGGAACAAGTTCCTTTCCTGGAGGCAGGAAAATTGCTCTGAGAGCTGTCTCTTCCTACTGGTACCCACAGACCATGGCTGAGGCTGGAAACACAGCAATGCCAACCCTATGCAACTCACAACTGCTGGGCAGCATAAGGAGGCTGAGGCTGCTGATATTTTTCAATATTATTTAAATTATAACTTCATAACCTGCAGTTCTGGCAATTTTCTGAGCAAAGACCCTAAAAATACATAAACCACACAACATACTCTCTACCATTTGGCTGGAGTCTGCAAATCTAAGGACTCACTATCCCAAATAAAAGTATTTTTATTGTATATAAAAGAGAGGATTCAAACTCTTCATTAGCAGGCCATTTTCTTGTATTTAACTTTTGTTAAAAGTGGACTTACACAGAAGTGTAGGTAGCATTAAAGTTATCTGTTACAAATTTTGCACTAAATTAGCAATGTTGAAGTGGAGAAGAGCTACAGCCCTTCTTCTGCATTTCTAATTCCACATTCTTCCAGCATCTTGATGAATCAGTTATTGGCTAAATCAGTTATAGTCAACATGGATTTGGATGGAAATTGAGTTACTCACCAGCTAAAGTAAGTGCAAAGAAGATAATTCATTATGCTGCTCCTTAGCTATAATTGAAGCTCATCTCCTCATTTGAGGCTCTGTGTGGGTTTAATCATAGAGCTGAACTGGGGGAAAAATACCAAAGCTTCTCTGAATCATTTTTATTCTTGCTCCAGTTCTTTATCATTAATTACATCAAGACATCTCCAAGGAGACAAAGAATGGTGCCATCAGCCTGCTGCTGCTTTAGGTCCCCCCAAAACCTTCACTTCTTTTGCTAAGTGCAATGTGTCTTTGCATGGTCCCTTTGGAGGAAGAGGCAGGCTGCATTTTGCTTGAGATCCTTCTTGTCCTGAGTGCAGATTTCCACAGACTAAATAAAAAGTTACAGCCTTTTTAGCACTAACACTAGAGGTGAAGCTGGGAGATCAATCAGCCTTTTCTCAGCTGAAGATGATTGCAGAAACAGTTTTGAACATCAGGAGGGTATTGAGCATTACTTTCCTCCCATGGTGAATGCAATATGTGGAACATGTGCCTCAGACATCCTTTCCTTTTTCCAGTCTGAATGGGAGAGACCTCCTTGTACTTTTCTCTCCATTCCTTGTACTTTTCTCTCCATTAGGCAAGGCCATGGTCAGCTGCATGGATGAAGTACCAGAGTTCAATTATTTCAGATCAATACTTCCTTACTTGTCTCTGTTCAGAGGAAGCACATTTTTCTCTCCATGGGTACATAGAACCTTTATCCAGCTCTTAACCACCCAGACATCTTGTGCCAGTTTTAGGGTTAATTTCCTCCTTTTAGTTTCCTGCCATTATTTCCTCACAGCACCTGGAGTCAACCTTTGACAGTAAATGCATCTGAAATAGGATTTCCAGAATAAAGAGGTTTTTAAGGTTTTTTGCCTGGACCAGTCAATCTGAACAGCTACTTGGTAGCTAGAAATGTTTTTCCTCTCCTTCCAAACTTTTGCCCTTCAGCTCTTGCATAGCCACTGGGCCTGGCAGTTCCACTTCAGGGAATCTGAGAGTCATGCCTTTGTCCACAATCAGATCAGAAAGTGAAATTACAGAAAATTTTAGGGAACTGCATGGTCCTGATACTGTTATTTCAGACATGTCCAGGTTGCTTAACTCCAGAGAAATGAAACACTTTGATGGTTCAGAAAGGAAACAACTTGTTTCTAGTTTGAACTGAATGAAAACCTCTGAGTTCCTCTCAGTTTGACAGTAGTCCATGCCCTCTCTCTTGTTCTGTGGTGTCTCATGAGGGCTCTTGCTTGCCCATAGCTGTGTCTGACCAGCTGAGCTGCACACACACCTAACTCACAGCAATCACACTCCTGTATTGCTCCACTGGAGATGGGAATGACCCTTTCACCAATTTTCTCAAGATCATACACACGTGTAATGGAAGGTATTCACCCAGAAAGGGGACTTTGGAAACGTGACCCCAAGGACTGCAGCAGGAACCTCATCTCGCCCCTGGGAACCTGATGCAAGACCCTGTAAAACGCAAGACTGAGGAAACCAACCCTGTAGCATGACCTGAAGCTGTGCCAAAAAAGAAGCAAGCCCACTTATTCCACTGTGCTCTTGCAAGGACTGAAGCTGCTTCCTGGACATGGTGATACTTACTTCCCAACTCTCACTCTCCTAGATCTGGAGAAGCAGCTTGAAGTGTGATGCTCCACATCTGTTCTGGCTGTTCTACCCACAAAACCAGCTGTTTCCTTCTGCCCAGTGAGTGCTGGAGGGCTGGGAACAACCTGGGCAAGGGGCAAAAGCAGAACCAGGAACTATGACCACTGTACCAGGCACTCCTGCAAAGGTCTCAGATGTTTGCATGGCCAACGTCTGCTCTGGTTTAATTCAGCCCTGTTTGTGTGGCTTTGTGAGCACTGAAGCAGCAAGAGTCCCAATGTTTAACTACTGTTATTTATTAGGTAGAATGCTGCCCAGTCCTGAGCCTGAACTCTCCAAACTGAAGCCAAATATATACAGTCCATCTTGCCTCTCTCCAAACAGCATCCAGCATCAATCACAGCACTGTAAATTGTTTACACAAAACTGCAGACATCATAACTTATTAAATAACTCTCTTGTCGGTCAGATAAGTAAATATTTCGAAAGACTGTGAACATCGTGGCAGGCTGGAGCTGCCCAGACCAGCTCCAAATGGATCCAAGCTAACAGGGGACCATATTTGCCTTGGTTTTGATGTCCCTGCTCCAAATTGGGCTGAGAAGGGATCTGAAAACAAGCCTCCCTAAGGGAAGTTTATGCAGTTTTAAAGATGCTCAACCTTCTGTAGAGATAACAGGAAAAAGAATGTGGAAAGAGTTTGCAAAGAAACTATCTTCCTGAAGAAGTAAATTTGAACTTGTGGGAGTCAGACCCTCCCCCTCCTTCTCCATGTCCTCCTCTTTAAACCCAAACAAATCAAATGGATGCCAAAAAGTCTCTGGTGTAGAAGGGGTTGAGGGTTCGTTCCTTGGGCCATGGCTGAGATTGCAGGGGGGATTTCTGTCGCTGTTGGTGGAATGGATGGTGGCAGGACCTTCACACAACCACCTCTTCTTGCAGGCAGCCATCCCAGGAGCTCTGCCTCTCAGAAGGGGAATGGTGCTGGCTCTGAGTCCCACAGTTCCACTGCCTGCCCGTGGTAAGTCTCTGTGCTTTTGCAAACAGACCATGGCTGTCTGCTGCTATCGGAAACACTCGGAAACATGTTGTTCTATGAAATACTTATTTCCAATCATTTCCAACAATTATTTGGGATATTTTTCTTTTCAAATTCACTGAGTTGTACCAGTTCACCTCCTTTTCAAAGGGACTGTGTTATATGCAGGAATGTGGAGTTGAAAGGAGCTGAATTTTTGCAACAGGAATTTGTTTTGGAAGCAAGCGAGTTGGAAGGAGAGGAAACGGGCAGCCCACCAAGGGCTTCAGCAGGATTATCCCACCCTTTCAGCAAGCTACAGCCAGGGCAACTCATGAGCTGGGACTGAGCCTGCTTCTGGGGGGGTAGGGACAGACAAACTGCTCTCACCAGCAGTTTAATACAGCACAGGATCCAGTCATGTCTCTTGAAACCTCATCTGAAAATTCCCCTCAGGCACAGACCTCACTGATGTAAATCATGGAATCATAGAATATCCTGAGTAGGAAGGGACCCCCAAAGATCACTGAGCCCAACTGTGGCAGCCACTACGAGGTAGGAAAGATTCAGCTGGGTGAAGCTGGCTCTGGGCTGCTGCTGGGTCACTGGGTGCTGAGGAGGGCACTCGTCTGTACAGCCCCTGCCAAAGGCCAGGCACACAGTCCATTACCAGATGAAAACCCATGGACTTGAGTCTAACCTGGTGCTGAATCATGACTCAGCTGTGTGTTTGGTATTTACTTGTTAGGTGCCTGACTGGCACCTCCTAGCCTGCATTTTCTCTAACAAGATTTTAATTCTTAGTCTTGAGATACTTCAACACCTCCCATCGCTGGTGCATCTGGGTAGTTTTCTTAAAATATATGTTTCCTTGCTCTGTGTGTATCACTTATTTAATGTCAGAGGCATGTGTGAGGCTGTCCATGTTTGCAAAAACTCAGGGGTTTCATCCCAGGGCTGAGTCAAATGCTGCCAACACAGCACAGTGCAGACATAAATAAAACATAGCTTGCAGAGACCAACTGTCAGTGGTTCTCAGATCCTCAAATATCCATTGCTGTTTGTGCACAACCATGCTTACTGGCACTCCTGCTTCAATATATTCAGTATAAACTGATGATTGATTGAGAAAACAGGTTAAGAAAAAGAAAAAAACCGAAAGGAGTAATTTCTTACACACATGGGTGCATGTGGAGAGGAGATGGAAAAGGGTGCAGAGGTAACACTGACCTGGCGGCATACAGGGCAGCATGAAAAGGTGTCAATACAGTCAATATGTTCATGTCCCACAGGTGCAGAGAGGTTTCACACTTTGGAGTAAATGTTTCCTAATTCCTAAACACACATGACAGAAAAAAACAGCATGCAGAAGGAAACACATTCTGGTAACTTGCCAGAAGGAAAGGTGTTATTTTTCAAAAGAGAGCTGGAGACACTCCAGCTCTGGATTCATATCCAGCTCTAGCCTCCAGCCACAAATACGAACCTGCACTACTGCAGACACTGCCAAAGAGCCACCACTCTTGTGGGCTGTGTCACACATAGCTGTGTGGCATTCCTTTCATGGCTGTCGCTGAGTGGGGTGCCCCAGTGTGCTGGATGTACCTGTGGGCATTACAGGAGGAATACCCTCCCACACCTGGAGCCCCAGGGAGGGACTCACTCACACTCTGCAGGA
This sequence comes from Setophaga petechia, assembly GCA_024362935.1. Taxonomy (NCBI): domain Eukaryota; kingdom Metazoa; phylum Chordata; class Aves; order Passeriformes; family Parulidae; genus Setophaga; species Setophaga petechia. The sequence continues at coordinate 7,386,634 of JANCRA010000015.1, read as the reverse complement.
CCCCACAGGTCCCAGAGCCCATCTCAGCTCTGTCCCTTCCCCTCTGCTGGGGCTATGGGTGATCCATGTGTTGCACCAAACTCTGCCAGCCCTGGGTACGTGCCCTGCTCCCTGCTGAGGAGGTGATGTGTTGGTAATCTCTGCTCACAGATTTGCTGTAGGATAAGGTGCTGTGCAGCTGGCTCTGTGGTAGTGTTCCTACTGACCAGCACCTACAGGAAGCTTGCAGTGGGGGTAAATTTGCCCTTAAATAAGTGCATTTCTTTTCCTGTCTTCATTGCACCATGTCACTGTTTTTTCAACCATTAGTGATTTTTTCCCTTCTCTCTTAACATTGTCTGTGATTTCTGTGTCAGGAGGGGGAGTATTGTCAGATCGCATTCTCATGATGGGAGAGGCAGAAAATCCGTTCTGTATATCATGTGACCTTGGCTTGCAACTCCACAAAGGATTTCTTCAAGCCCCGCTCATTATCTCGTTTTATACTTTAAAGAAAAGTGAAAATGCTGGTGACAAATGGCCTCGTTTATCACATTTAATTGACTGACTATTCTGTTAAGCCTCTGAAACACACTTTGGGCTAAAGCACTGGAAAAAGAACATGCCATTTACCCTGGTCTGCTGCCAGGTCACATTAAAAAAATGTTCAGGAGGTGTTTTCTAGATCAGTACATGGAGCGGGAGTAAGGGTGTGCACTTTCACCACAGAACACTCCCTCCTGGTTTCTAGCAACCATGACAGTGTCAGCCCTTTCACAAGCAAGCAGCAGAAATGAGCAGAAATGAGAATTTCGAGTGAAACTGTTGTGGGAAGGGTGAAGCCACTAAAAAGTTTTATGTGAAAGGTGTCAGTACTTCCCTGCTGACTAAGGAGTGCCTAGAATGGGACTGTGGGGGTCTCCCTTCTTCCCAGAACTAACAACAGAACTAACCAACATTTCAGTGACAGCTTAGGCAATGTGAAAATCAGTACCATGCTTGTTGCAGCTATGGCAGGAGCTATGCTAATTGTAGGTTGCTGGAATGACAATTGGAAATAGGGATTGAAAACCCTAAAGATGCAGTCTGGGGGGATGAGTGTGCAGCTTTCCCCAGTGTCCCTGAGACAGCTGGCACTGACTCTGTGGGCTGCTGCACAGCCCCAAGGGTTGTGATGGGTTATGGGCTGCCCTAATGTGTACCTATAATGTCATACTGCTGCAACAAAACCCCAAACATCACTGTAAACTACACAGATAGAAACACAGCCTGTAAGACATCTCTCTTCCCTCAGTTCAGCTCCCCTTGCAAGTGTGAGATTTCACCTAAAGATTTTTCTTATGGAAGGAGATGGTATTCCTCAAAAAGGGTGAATATGGGGATGGTCAGGAAGGTAGGCAAAAGAAACTGGGTTTGATTGAAGAACAGAAATCTAAAGAGGGAAAAAAATGTTTTCAAGCATATAAAGGGCTGATCAACAAGAAAATTAATAAACTGGTCTCTGTCCCTGCTGTAGATATCAGCCACATGCTAAAATTTCAGTCCGAGTGTGTACTGGGTCTGGCTGGGAGGGAGTTAAGAAAGACTTAATACAGATTTAAGGAATGTTTTTAATAGTAAGTGTAGTAAAACACTGAAATACTTAGTCTCAGGAGACTGTGCAGGTTCTGTTATTAAAGATTTTTCAGAACAGGTTATACAGACATCTGTCCCACCTAGGCATGGGATGGAATGATGGACTGGAGCCAGCCTGAATCCCTGGCGACCCTTTGCATGAAATTTTCATCACATTAATGTGAACACAAGACCCTTCTTATAGAGTACTAAAGACACCACCTTGTTTTTTCACAAATCCCTCCAAAAAGGTTTCAGTCTCTACTGAGCCTGTCTCCAGTTTGGAGATAGAAATATTTTGACTCTTTTCCCCAACCCACTCTGACACGAAGGGGCCAATGAACCCCAGAGTCACAGAAGCGTTTTCACCCCTCCTGTCCTCTGCTAGCCTGGGACCCCTGAGATGGAAAGGGCAGGGGATGGCCCTTGTTCCAAGAGGTGCTGGAGTCTCATGCCCTGGGAGAGCCATTCCCACCTTGCTGCTCCTTCCCACAGCAGCACACACAGGATACCCCAAAGCCCAGTGCCACCCCACAGCTGCTCACCCCCGGGGACACCAAGGGCCTTCACAGCCCCCAGCCACCCTCACTGATCACAGGGGGACCCAGCATGGCATCCTGAGTAAAAGATTGACACAAATCCCACTGTCCTGATTAGCTACCCCTCTAATCCCCGTGATGTCACCGGGGTTTTGCCCGGCAGCATTTGGCCCATGGCCAAAGAGCTCTGGGTTTCATAGTCCTGGCTTTGGCTGCTGGTGGCAGGGGGAGGCTGCAGGTGTGGACCTGTAGGCGGAGCCTGAGCTGGTGTTTTAGATACCCAGCAAGATTTACTGCCAAGTTGTGTTCATCTTTGTGGGAAAGGTGTTTCATGAAGAATGCAAAATAATCCTACCGTGCAGTTCCTCTTTAACTACACAGCATATACATATATTTATATGGACATGGGTTTGATGATATCTATGTGTATAAATACATATATGTATATATATATATATATATATATATATATATATATATATATATAAGTATACAGTTTTCATGGCTTTTACAAGCACAGTTTCAGGAGATAAGACAAGGTACATGAGTGGTGGGGGGAGGAAAGGAAGAGATGGAAGGAGAGGAAACTGCTATTGTACACAGCAGCTCTTTTCTAACCCCCATTTTTTACACTGATGGAATGCACCCAGTGACTGTTTCTACTATTTAAGGAAAAAGGTTCCTATAGAAAATCCTGTGGTTTTGAAGGGATCCTTTTATAGGCATAAAAAGATTTTTCCATATCCCTCTGTTTGATTTCTTTTCTTTTACTCAGACCTGGCTACTCAAATAGATATTTGCAGAATATCATGCACTGGAATCAGACACTTCATTCCTATTCTTGGTACTGGAGATCAAATATCCCACCAATTTACCACATAAAGCCATGGGGATGCAAACTGAAGTCAGTTTAGCTGTAGGGCAGTGCAAGAGAGAGTTGAGTTTCATCCGGCACCAACCCCAAGGGATCTTGTGCTGGCAGTGACCCATCACAGAATTGAATGTGCTGTATGTTCCACAGCAGGTTTGCCTCTCCCAGGCTTCTCACTGGTGGTGAATATTAATGGTGTTTGTAATCTCATGATTTGGAATAAAAATAACTATATGTTAACCTTGAGTGAATAACACAGGGGTTTAGGCTGCATGTCCTAAACAGCAGTTGGAGGCAATGCTCAGCATTCACCTGGAACAGGGACCTGAACACTCAATTCACATGTCCCAGAAGTGGGAACATGGGCATTCTGAACTGTTCAGGCCCAAAACATCCTGGACAGTGAGGTGCTGGCAGTGATGTGTGATGGGGCTGTGGTGTGGGGTGGCTGGGCTGTGTTTGTGGGCTCTCCTGGGCAAGACTCGAGCAGGCAGCACACATCATGTGCAGGGTCTCAGCTGGGACACACAGCCCAAGGGCAGACGCTGAGCTGCTTGGCCCAGCTAAAATCCTGGTATGTGAAGCAGCAAAGCAAACCCTAGAGATTTACAAGCAAGTCCTGAGACACCTGAGGGTTCCCTGTCTCTCTCTTCAGGCAGCAGTGTCCTCGGGGGAATTGGGCACAAGGGCCAAGCTGGGGGTCCAAAAGCAGCACCACACAGCTCCGTGCTTTGTGAGGACCAACACAATCTTTAATTTGGTACTCAAGCCTATACAGTCATATACTGTGCTGGACGTAGTTTTTCTGCACAAAACTACAAGCCAAGGGATTTACAGAGCTCCAGTAGCTACTCACTGCCAGATGTCTGTTATCTCATCACATACATATGCTCCACAATGGTGCTGGAGCTAATGCTTTCCTGCACTGCCACAGAGACGTGCCTGGTACCACCAGCTTGTGCCTACATAAATAACAACCTGTCCAAGCATCTCCCCTGCAAGTGCTGAGGGAAGGGGCAAGGACATATGTTCCAGATGGAAATACAACCAGGGGCTGTGCCCTTGGTGGCTTTGAGTTATGTAATTTTATCTCAATGCAACATGAGACGAAGCGATTCCTCCACAAAATGCATCGTATTTGGCTGCCTGCTCACTCACTTTTTATGAATGTAGGAGGACTGGTAATAGGAATGATGACAAAACTACAGCAAAACAGCTGAGACCCCAGTATATCATCAAAATCAACCTGCGATGTGGCTCCCCCTTGACAGATGAGGTATGCTCACTCATCCCTGCCTTAAAGTTATGTAAATCTCTGACTTCAGAGGAATAAATTTTGATTTACTCCCACACTGAATGAGTGGGAAATGCTAAAGCTGAATTTTGGATCAGTGACACAAGTCTCAACTCTACAGGCTTTGAGGACTTTCAATTTAAAATCATCTTTTTGCTGTATATGAGGTCACCACAGAAAATTATGTGATCCACATATGCTTCCAGCTCATCTGGAAGGAACAAGTAAGGCCAGGCTGAAGATATATAGACAGAATGGGGATGAAAAACTAAGTGATGTCCGCCCACAGAGGGACAAACTCATGGCACCCTCCCAAATTGTGGGTGGTCTATTGTGCATTGCTCTAGTCAATGAGAACATTGCACTTATACATGCAAACCTAATTTGAAAAAACAGTATTTAAACAAACAATGAATGTATTGTAACCTCATAATTCATATCCACTGAACCTCAGCTCTGTACTCCAGTGCATAGTAGCCTTCTCAAATCCTGCAATTTGATTTTAAAAAAGGAATGCTGTGGGTGTTGAGTTAGTGTAGAAGTACAGAAGACCATTGATGACTCTGTTTTCATCTCCTCAGAGCATAAGGCAATTAGGTGATTTATTTTTATTGGCACTGCTGGCAGATAAGCTTCCACTATTACGAAGCTGTCATAGGCTGGGTGGGCTCTGGCTGTCAGTCAGAGCACACCCAGCAGAAAACCCAATTCAGTAATGACATCCTCCTCAAGGATGTGCTGTGGAGGAAGGCTGTGATCCCTGCTTCTCCTATGGCACTTGGAAATAGCCAGGAGTGTTCCAAGTCAACAAAGGACTTGGATAGTTGTTGACGTTTGTAAATGTCATGGTATGTCATGGGACATTGCAACTGTGCTACAACTGAATGAAAAATGTTCCAATTCAAATAACAGCTAAACCCTGAGACTGAAAAATAGAAGTCCTTTACAAAGATGCCAAGATCTGGTGCCACCAACCCCTTTTGCAGAGTGAGGCCAAGAAGAACAAGCTGGGGCATTTTCACTTGGCTGTTGCTCTCCCAGCTTCTACAAAAAGCTGTGATCACCTGGACTCTGGAATTAAGAAGACAAACTTTGGATGGATATTCCCACTCTTGCCAAGTTGTAGCTAATTTATCCAGATCCTACCCTTTCCTTGAAGGCGACCTTGATTATCATGCAAATGACATTTTTACCCCATTCATATGAGATCTCAGGAGGGAAAGGAATTTTTTAAATTAAAGATTGCTAGAGATGTCTAACAAGTAAAAAGACCATGAATAAAAATGGACAATGAGGGCTGAATATCAGATTATATTAACAGTCCTGTAGAATGGCTCCATAGCTTTAAATTTCCGTGCTGTGGGTTTGTGTGTCTCCACAGAAGTGGACAACGGCAGCCTATTCTGTACTCACTTCTACTGTGGAAACAAGGCAAATCACAGCTCCGTATGCACATGCACATTCTTTGAGCAAGTCTGAAATCATCGGCAGTGGAGAACAGAGCTACTCAGACTTTTGTGACTGAAAAATTTTCTTCCCAGAACTAGAATTTTGTCACTGTTTTTCTTTAAGTCACTTGTTGCACAAAAGGATTGCTTTTGAAGAAGTATTTTGCAGTATATTTTTAAAAGACAGCTGTGATTTAGGTCTACAGTTTTTGAAAAACAAAATACCTTAAGAAATTTGAATGTCATTTGTCCATCTTTAGTACAAGGTGCATAACAATTCAAAAAATATCAAAGGGTATTCTCTATATTTTAGGGGTCTCTTCACCTTGTTTGTCCACCTCTCTCGTACCCCCAAAGGCTGGGCCCCTCCTGCCTTTCCTTCCTTACCTAACCAGACCACCAGAGTGGTCCCAGGACCTCAACACCACCATCAGTGGTGCGCTCTGCATTTTGGAGAGGGATGAACATGCCCTGTGCCCGCTGTGCAGGGAGGAGCTGCACCCTCGGCCACCCATGGGACCTGATGGGACATCCCAGGTCAGACCCTCAGCCATGTGCTGTACCCAGGCCTGCTCCTGTGCTCCTTCACCATCCTGTTTCTCAGCCAGAGCTTTGCAAAGGTCTGAGTTTCCTCCAGCTGGCAGCTGGGCATGCTGCTTTCCTTGATGAAATCTGTTTGGAAACAGTGAAGATCTGAGGGCTCCCTCAGCCGGAAAATCAGATTTGGCTTACCTGAATTTCAGGTCAGCTGAGCCCGAGTTAATAAACATCTGGGGATGAAGAGGGGCAAACAGTGATGGAGAGGCTTCTGGGAGCCTGTCAGAGTGGTTTCCTGCAGGGTCTGGCCCTTGGGGCTGCCTCAGCTGCTGCCCTGAGTCCCCCTGCCCTGGCAGCAGCCAGTGCTCGCCTGGCCAGGGGCAGCTGGTGCTGGTCAGAGCCAGCTCCTTGCGTGTCCCAAACCCATGGGGACGTCATGGCCTTGGAACACCTCTGCTATAGCAGAGCCACACGCAGCCTGGTGCAGATGGACTGACAGCACAACGTCACAAGCCTCCTCTTGGTGGGAAATGCAGCTAAATAATCCAACTTGGTACTTGTCCCTGTCAGTCAGGGGGCCAGGCCCCACTGCTACTGGGATCCCAGACTCTGGGGACAGGAAAACGGACTGTCCCTGTTCACTGTACCTGCATCCCCAACCACATAGCCAAGGCCCTCTAAAAATGTCCATAGAGGTGGAACAAAGTGGATTATGTGAGGATTATTTTAATACAGTAGCTCTAAACATGCTGAGCTGCTTGAGGAGAGTGTTCCTGCTCTGTATGCCCACCTGCCGTGTGAACCCCACACATCTCCTTTCCCTGGACATGTCCTGCCCAGTATGGATCTGAGCACCCCCACACTGAGCTCAGAGCTCCTTTCCAGGGTGGAAGGAAAGGCAGACTCCTCCCATGTGCTGTGGGCTGGTTCTAGGCCTGCTGGCACCGGCAGGGCTGTGCCCACACTGTCAGGGAGCTATCTTGCTTTGGAAGAGGGGACAAAGACAAAAAATGCAGAAGACTGCTGAAAATGTGACTCCTGGTTACCATGGCTGTAATCCTCCTCAGAACACCTCTATGCTGCAGCTGAAAGAAAACTGGTTCAAGGCAGCCACAGGCTCTGCCATGGGGATTTCATGGTCTTCAGACAACATTTGGGGTGGCAGCAGGTGCTGCAAGGGGCATCTCCAGGCACACACTGGTTATGACAGTGCCCCTTCCCACAGATGTTTTGGGGCCCTGGCATGCCTGGATGTGTACCCCTTCTCCTTCCAAGGCATGGGTGTCCCTAGAGCAGGGACCACCCCACTGCATCCTCCACCCCTCCTTTTGGGCCTCTCATCACAAAATGGACAGAGTGGGAAGGCACTGCTGGAGGTCCTCTGGGGATTCTGATCACCAGCCCTTACCCTGTTTGCTCATCTCCTTCTAGTCAAAAATGAGATTATTCCCTTCAGCTGCCAGAGGCTGAAAATAAAAATGAGTCAGATCTGATTTTGTATCACTGCAGTCAGACTTTCTGTGCTGTGCAGGGAAAACAAAGAAAGGTGAAATCCCTGTAGGGATGGATTTGCAAAATTCTGTGGGAAATTGGTATTACAGATAATTGTTTCCTGCTGAAGGGATATAACAGAACTTTGCAGAAAAGCTGCCCTTTTCAGCAATATCCACTGCAGTGTATCCAGGCACAAAAGTCTGTCTCTAGCATGAATATGCTCCACTGCACATTTTCCTCCTGCACCTGAAATTGAGTACTGGTTAATTCCACTGGGATATCCTTTAAAAGAGACATCATAGTGTAAATGATAAACCTGTTAAATTACAAATGAGGTGAAATGGTGGGTGCTTTGGCCTCTGGAGCATCAAGACTTTGATTCTTAATGGTAGCTGTTGAGACTTACCAGTTGAAAATGTGAAGAGAAAATTATTGACCATCAGAACAGAATCCCCACTCCTAGGCAGGCTCATGCTGCCAGAAGGCACTTTTTTCCTGTTTGACTGAGCATAAAAAAAGACAATTATGAGCAGTTTCTTCTTTGTATCTAATTCCCAGTATTTTTGAGAGTATGTCCTTTTTTTCTCCCTATTGAAGGTATCATGTTAAAATAAGTCAGCATTAATAAAAAAAAAATGTGATAATTAAAGTAGTTCTAACTTTCATCATTGTATACAGTGATGGATATGCTTATATCTATTTTTTAAAAAATCTATTTTTCTCTAAGCCAAGACACCATTGGTAGGCTACTTTGAGCTGCAGTAGTGTTAATAGTGGATGGGAGAGTGAATCCTCAGACAAGCTCCTCTTTATTCTTTCACTGATCTTACCAAAGCAGAATGATGGCACTTGCTGAAGCAGATAATGCCATCCATTGAAGGAAGCCCTCTTGCTCAGCTCTCTCTGACAGCTCTAAATTTGAAGCAGCAGAATCTTTGACCAGACAAAAGAAAACTTCTGCTTATAATTATCACAATAAGACCAAAACCAAGAACAGTGTGACTGTTTTATTAATAGTGTGCTTTGCTGCTCCCAACCTTTGCAAAATCTGTGTATCTGGCTCTCCAAAAATATTACTATTTGGACCTATTTCATATGGATTGTGAAGGATAAAGACATTCCTGAAAGCTTGCTTGCCAGGTCTGCTGTTCTGCCAGCAGCAGTAACTTGAGAAGGAATCATGGCTCCTTTGAAATATGGATCACAGCAGGGCCAGAGGATGGGGCCCAGACAGACACACATGGATGGACAGATCGACAGGAGATTCATTTTCTGTCCCACAGTAGCTCTCATCTTCCCTCTGCTGCTGCTCTGCAGTTTTCCTGCTGAGGACACATGTAGGCAGAGAAGACACCAAATCCCAAATCTTGTCCTTGAAATCTTTTCAGAAACATGTTTCCACATTGGGCTCTTCTCCTGATTGTGGGAAGAGGTGCCAGCTGCAGAAGGCTGGAGCAGGAAGTGGCTCAGATCTCATGTTTTCCTTACACATCTCAGTAATAGCTTTTTGAAGAACTAGAGCACTTTTGCAGAACTGAAGGGTGCTGATGGCATCTGGTTTAACATGATAAACTTTTCTTGTCATCCCAAATTTACTGGCTAGCAGATCAGCTCATCTGTTAGATGGGTATAGTGGCTCCCTGACATCACCAGGAGTGAATGTGTTGCATCGATTAAGCCTTTTACAGCCCAGCTTGGATTTAGGTAAAGAGCAGTAACTGAAGGGTTTAATGAGGAAAACAGCCTGTGCATGTAGAGCTCTACCTGAGATTTATATTTGAAAAGTGCAAGTTTCTGTCACACAGAGCCCTAACTGCTTTATCAGACAAGAGGAGAAACCTGGCAAAGCACAATGGTCTCATGGCAAGACATGTGAATGTAGTCAAGATGTCAGAGCAAGCAAGCATAGTGCAGCAAGGGATGCTGCCATCCCAAATAACCAGTTCCCAGCACTGGGAACTGTGTGCCTCAGTCTGTCATCTACTCAGAGCTTTCTTGGAAGTAAGTGGCTTTTGTAAGAGCAAGGTGAATAAGCTGTAGTAGAAGAGCAACCATGCTCTTTCTCACTCCCTGTAAGTCATTGCAATTTATAACCAGTTTTCTGCAACTTTTTTGAGCTCTATCTTGAGAAAAGGGGCACATGGACAGATACATTCTGCAATGTAATAGGGGAGTTGGTTATTGGAGGAATTTTGTACCTTGTTAGGAACGCCTTTAAGCTATTCTTGTATAGATTTCTATTGATAGGTGGCAATATCAGTGGATTTGAGCCTGGCATCCCATGACCCACCCAGTTTCCACACAAGCAGGGGATGCCAGACCTGACTCCACCATTCCCCATCAGGCCACCAGTAGCAAGAACAGTGGAGGAAAAAAAACCCCATTTTCTGTGAAAGGCATCTTCATCACCTCTACTGTGGAGTTAGAGAGTGGGAGGAGGAGAGTGTTACATGGGGGAAATGTACTCAATCCAGGGTAGTGGCTGCCTCCTCCCTCATCAGCATAAAATCACCTTTGTGCTGTTCTCTTCATGACCCTCTGGCTGCAAAGAGCCCCACGGTGGCTATATCAGCTGGAAAAACCAACATTAGCCACAGTTTGAGCAAGAGCAGCTGTGGCTGCTGAATTCAGAGCTCTGGCACATCCACAGAGTGTCTGGGTATCCCAAACACAGCACCTCATCTGCAGGGCTGGACAGCACAGACACAGCAGGCAGGCTCTGGTGGCCAAGCCCACTCGAGATGACAGCACCTAGAGTCAACCTTCTGCAGAAGTCCAGGTTTTTAAAGAGGTTCAGGGAAGGGGCATACAAAGGGGGGAACCTAAGTCCTTAGGCAGCTGTGAATCACTGTCTTGGATTTAGGCACCTAAGTGCTTTTTTGGACTTCATCCCAAACACTTCATTGAGTGAGTGTTGCATTAACAACAGCCCAGTCAGAGGATAAGCAGCAACAGAAATGCTCCAAGCTGCTATTTCAATGCATCCTAGAATGCAAACAAATGATGCTGCAGAAACAGCTGCACTGGGTTATGGTGTCATTGCCCCAGGCTGCTTCCTTCACTTGTACAAGGAAACTCCCCTCAGCAGAACTCAATTCACTGCAAAACCTTCAGCCCAGTGCAGTCAGAAATCCATCCAGGCTGGAACCACTGACTCAGTGTGGAAATGGGCATGCAGGTCCCACTATCCATAGATCTGACTCTGTTAGAGGGGAAGGTGGCAGGTAGAGAACAGCATCTTAAAACAGTATTGTTAGTTCTGTAGGGATTTGTTTGCCTCTATTTTCAAATATGTGGGGTAAGGACCCCACAAGTTTTGCAACTCACTCTTCAGCTTCCCTTCTGAAATATGTAAGTAACATGGCTACTATGTGATTAGTAGTGCTGCTCATGACCACTAAGTTCTTGCTCAATAGAAGGACAACATAGGCTGATGGGAATAAAAAAGATAGGGCTGTGCGTGCCATTTTTCACTTTAGGCAAGCATACTCTGACTTTGGAGGGAATACATTCAGGTGAACACTGCCTGCAGGGCACAACAAAAGATGGAGCTGAAGTAAGAAGATTCAGTTCTATTTTAACTTTCCCCTTGGAGTGGATGTAGCTTGACTTCTCTGATGTAGGCTGCCTGGCTGGAAGTTGCACATGCAGGGGAAGGTTTAATCTCCTTTCAAACAGCCCTTCGTTCAGAGGCTGGCTGGCTGCTTTTCTCCCAGAGCACTCCAGAGCTTGAACAAAGGATCTCCTTCCAGGTTCAGATCTGTCAGGTGAAGGCAGAACTTATGAGGTCTCACATTAGACAGGGGAATGTGGGACCCCCAGAGCAGGGACTTGCCTGAGGGGGTGGCTGGGTTTGGGCACAAGGACAATGCAATTAAAGAGTGTGTAGTGTAAATGTTCCACAGCACCCTGGTCTTTAAACAGCCTGTCTCCTCTGAGGGATGCCTGCCTGATGCTTCTGTATCACAGTGCTGCAATATGCCCAAATGGCAGGGGTGAAAATTTTGATGCAGGGAAGGAAAGGATGTGATAAAAGGCTTCAGTGGTGTCTGTTTCTCATCTGAAGTAGAGAAAATATGATGAGGTAGAAGTGTAATTTCCACAGATGAGTCTGGAAGTCCTTTAGTGAATTGGGGGCTGCATAAGTTGTGCATAAGGTGACTTCAGAACAAACCCACCTAGCAAAATGCACATGGATGCCTTTTGATTAATCTGAATAATGCTTTGCTAAAAATAATATTCTAATATTTTGGTGCTTAGTTCCATTTTCTCTATGGGGAAGGAAGGAAGGAAGGAAGGAAGGAAGGAAGGAAGGAAGGAAGGAAGGAAGGAAGGAAGGAAGGAAGGAAGGAAGGAAGGAAGGAAGGAAGGAAGGAAGGAAGGAAGGAAGGAAGGAAGGAAGGAAGGAAGGAAGGAAGGAAGGAAGGAAGGAAGGAAGGAAGGAAGGAAGGAAGGAAATAAAACAATTCACAGCTTGATCAGGAAAGTCTTCTGGTAAGAGTCTACATTTCTCTGCCTTCCAAGAAAGATTTCCTTGTAATATCAGTAAAAATTTCAACAACATAACTAACAGATTTCAATGACTTTCAAATCCAAATGTAGCCGGTACATACTGACATTCTGGTGCTGCGATCCTTTGCACGGTTGCTGTAACTTAAAAGGTTGTCAAGCAAAACTGAGTTTCCATAATGCTGCTCAGATAAGTTCTTGGTACCAGTACTTTTCCAAAAAAGTATCTCCTTTCCTATCTCTTCAAAAAGCAATTCCACTGGAGAGTAGATAAGAAATGGGTATGACATCAGTATCTGTAGAAATGCGTGTAAAAGAATAAGAGAGCGAAGAAGTGTTAAATTCAAGACTAAAATATACATGCACAGGGCGAGTTTATTAGTGTGGGGCTGAAACATATCCCCACTCACTGTGCTAAACCTGTCTACAAGCAGGTGGAAAGGAAGGGAAGCAGCCTGGAAAGCTGACTCTGTACAGCAGGGATGCTCTGCACAGCTGTATTTTTCTTTTTCTGGTTTTCCGCATGAAGCAGAGGTGGGTCTGTACCACCCCCGCAGATAACAGGACACTCCCTGTGTGATTTCATAGTATAGCCAGGCATTTGGAGAAGATTTCTCTATGAAGAATGGATTTGAGTCATAATCCTTTGACCCCATGGCCCATCCGAGGCAGCCGTGACATGTCGCTGCTCCCCGATAACGATTTCCACGGTGTGAGCTGCTGCTGGGGCGGGGGCACGTCCCTGGCCTCCCTCCAGAGCCTGGGATCTGTGCAATCTCCAGTGTCAAGATGTGTTTGGATACGGGAAGCCGTGACACTGCTCTGTATCAGATAGATAACAGGAGCAGCCCCTTGCTCCAGGAGACAGACGCCTGGTGCTGGGTGCTGAGCGGCCACGGCCTGTCCCTCTGGGGCTCTCTGCCTGCTCTTTAACCCTGCATGACAGTCACGTCTTCAAGGGGCTGTGTCTTGGAAGATAAACATAGCTTTCCTGGTTCAAAAATTACAAGCCATTATCCCATTTTTTTCTTTACCAAGGAAGACTGTAATTTCAGCTTTTTGGGTGAGGCTCTCTGTGGAAATGCGCTGACATGAAGGGGTCTTGCAAACTCTTGTTGAACTTTCTGAGTGCTCCCATTACACACAAGCCTTTCTTCACTCTCTGCCCTTGCTACTGTGCTCAGATTCTCTTATTTAAAAACCCCAAACTACCTACAAGAGATAGCTTTCTCCCCTTGATCTCATAAAAGCAGCTCATGCAGATCCACTGGAGGGAGGCACTATTTCAGAAAGGGCAGTGCTGCCTTTTGAAACTTAAGATTTGAAAACATATATTACCACAGCTAAAAGCTGAAATCGGTCAAACAGCTATTAATTGAGTCCTTATGGACTAATAGAAACTATGACACAAAGCACTGATAAAAAGTGAGTTTTTATTTGCGTATTAAAAACAGAGTTTCAAGGATGCCCTCCTCTCCCTGGGCGAATCTGCACTATCCAGGGAAGGGCTCTCTGCAGAGGCTCCACCCTGACTGGTGCCCAAAGTATGGCAATGCTGGGGGAAGGAAGTCACTCACAGAGTTCATCTCCAGCCTCCTGGGGGCAAGCAGGAGGATTGTCATGGCAATGGCAGGCCCACAGCCCATGGCCACTGATCCAGCTGCCCCTCCTGCTGCGTGCCCTTGCCAGCTGCACACAGGTGCCTCAGCACCCCTGAGCCTCTCTGTACGGCAGTGAGTGGGCCTGGGAGAAGGCAGTAACCTGCTCCAGGGCAGCTTTCCTTTATCTTCCCAATAATTACAGTCTGATTAAAGTTCTGAAGACTAAAACCTCTCCAGACTCTATTTCTTGATATTTGCTGCTGTAGCTATAGGTTCTTCTGCCATCAGTATACATTTTATTTTGTTTCTAACAAACCCCAGGGCTTCAGTTGCCTCTTAACAGCAGTGATTTCACAGCCTAGACGTATCAGTGTAAATAAATAAGAATGATTTTATCCATACTGTATTTGCCATCTTCCAGCTTATTGTTTATACATATATATTCAGGAAAGGGAGGAGACATTCCCAAAAGGCCTCTCTGGTTTCTCCATTACTTTATCACTCTGGCCGTTGTGCTTATCTTCCTCCAGGTTCTCCACTGTTTCAGAGTCTATTCTCCCAGATAAAGACCTGGTCAGCACCCATTATGTATTTGCAAGTTAAATAATCTGTACTAGTAAGAATATGATTGCAGCTGTTTTGAAGCTTTAATCATATTTTTGAGCTGTTTGACTCTTTTCTTTTACCTCCAAGTAAATTCGTAATTTATTTAATGAAAAAGGCAAAGAATTTTTAGCTAAAGCCTGTGGGTAACCTCAGTTTATTTTCAGTCTTCACTGTAACTCCAACAGGTCAGTATCTGAGCTTGACACAGTAAACCTGGAGTCACAGCAGGATGGTGCTGAGCTGTAGCCAGATGTTTGATGGAAGGACAAAGTGGAACCCACTGCTTGACTAGACTAACACTGGACATCAGGCATGACCTGGTGGCTGCTGAGCACTCACAACTAAATGTGAGGTGGGCATTTCGACAGACCTCATCCACACATTGTGCTAACTCATGAGTTCTGACCAAGGGCTGCTCTTCTTTCAGCTTATTTGAAGTCTATTTTCGTCATGCTCTATTCTGCACAATGGTGTTAATGAGATCCACAGTTCCTACTAATTTATTGATATTACAGAAATCAAGCTAAAACCTGTACCTTCAAAAAGACCTTTTCCCAGCTGCACGTCTCACTTCCCAGGGTCTGTGAGCCTTCCCTCCTCATCAAGTGAAGCTCACATCTCTTGCAGGAATGCCAGTGTGGCATTCACAGCTGAGCCTCCACACGTAGCTTCATGGAGATGGATGGAGCTGCCATAACATCTGCATTGTACCACTCTGTACCCTGGTACATAATGCATATACTATCAAATCTACAGTACATTATTAAGGAAATGCAAGAATTAGTCTTCTCTGAAGTAGAAAGCATTCAAATTTTGAACTAAGAAAAGTAGGATAGATCCAACACCAACATGCCTTGCTAGTGCATAACTTTTCCCCTTTTATCTTCCCCTACTTTTGGGGGATGACTCTTCCTCCCCTCATCACCTTGCTGAGAGGCCAGCTGGAGCTTCTAATCCTTCTCAAGAGCTTTTCAGCTGAACGACTGTACAAATATTTCAGTCAAGAAACACCCCTGAAAAACAAGGCTTAGCTGTTCTGTTCCCCAGCTGGGTGACAGGGGTAATTACTTCCCATTTCTCTTGGGCGTTATGATGAGAAACTCATTAGTTATTTTCTGAGTACCCTGAGCCAAGTCCTTGAATGAAAGAGCTGTAAGGATTGTTTTAACAATATTTAGCACTTCAAAAGTTTTGGAAGCACTACCTAATTTTCCCAAATGTAAACCAGCTAAATTCTGCAGAGTAATTTGTGTGCCACACCCCTCAGCCTTTTCGTCATTCTTCACAGTGTTCAGGAACTCACACGATATGGGTGTACCCTTCCTCTGTGCTAACTAGTCTTTTATTTTTAGCTTTTTTCCCCCCTATTTTTTCCTCCCTCCAGCACACTTACATGTTTCACACTTTAGGACTTCAAGGTACATCTGACAGACCTGATAGCTTAGTCCTCACACTTAAAGGAAAATACTCTCCATGAGTGCACTATTTCTGCTGCTCAGCAGCCTGTGCCCCAACACCTTGCACAGACAGCAAATGCTGTGAATTAAATCATCTTTGCAGAATGGTCACCACCTGACATCATGAACTGTTTCCCTCTATTCTATACACACCCAGCCCTCCTGCTCTTTTGGGATGCCTAGGAAGCAATAAAGCAATTCAAGAAAAGGATCCCTGAATACCAAGTCAAAATACAGCTAAAGAAGGACCAGAGAACTGGCAAATGGAAACCTCCCTTTTCCACAGCAATTCTTAGTGTTTCCCTTGATGTAGCAATAAAATATCTGAAGTTTCTCTGTTCCAAGCTAAAAAGAGGTGCCAATTGTATAAACAAGTGATTACTGTCGGGATGGGCAATGTGAATTTTTCTTGCAAAAAGGTAATAGCTATTTTGGTTTTGACTAGCAGCTGTTCTAAGTAAGTTTAAAATATTATGGCTGTAACATGCCATATAGGATGGACAAGAGGGTTTAATAGCACATCTGTGGCTAGTTAGTTATGGTAAACTTCAGGTATGTGGTGATTTCAGCATATGTTCCTAAATATTTTCCCAGCAACTGGATCTAAGACAAAACCTGTTACAGTCTTTGGGGGAGTAATTAATGCACCTAATCACTTCCAACCCCACCAAATTATGAAAAAGTATGCTTGATTTCACTGTAAAAAGCACCGATGAATGATCACCTCCAGAAATGAGGCTCCAAGCCCACAACAAGTTCTGTAGGAATGACAGGAAAGTTCCAATCCTGAACAGCAACACTGCTGATGGGACATAAAACATAAACATAAAACCTCCCAATCAGGGAGTTTTTGAGGCCAGGGAGAATTGTAAAGGCATAAAAGAGCAATAACTTGCATCGAGCAGAGCACAACTTCCCATTCACTTGGCACAGTGATGACACACTGCAGTGCTGTTGCTGAAGAGTTGGCTGGTGTGCAGCATGTCTCTGTGTTTTTCCTTTTCCCTTCCCTCTAAATTAATTCATCTGTATTTCCCCCATCTGGCCTGTCTTGCTCATGTTTGTGTATTTCTGTTTTCCACAATTTCTGTCCATAATGGCCACTTGCAGGCCAGACTTGCAGGCGCTGCTCTTCACCTCCTGAGGAGCCAAGTCCTGGTGCTCCCTGCTTGCCCAGGCACGCAGACCTGCTCTGCCATGTCCCACAGGATCTTGATCTGAGCCTGCCTGCTGTGACACAGGAATGCTCTACTGCTTGCTGGGTTCATGCAGCCCCACTGTGCTCCTGTCCAGATACCCAGCTTTGCACACACAGCCACCAGCAGCTTCTGATCCGTGGTTTCTTTGCCCTTCTCCTTGCAGGGGGACAATAATGGTTCTCTCCTCTGTTGCCCCATTGAGTCACCCTGCCCCATCAAACTGATTTTTACCCACCTCAGGAGTCCTACATGGCAGGACAGTGAGTGGCTTTAATGTTTTTTTCTTTTCTGCGAACTCCATTTGTATGCTTCTCTCTCAGCCACATTTAGCTCTTTTAGCCTTTTAAGGATGAAGCTCTAAACTCAAGAATGTCTGACTATGGTCTGCTTCTCTGGAAAGAGTCAGGAGAGGGAGATCTCCTCAGGCAGCTGCAGGACTGTGGCCTCTGCAGGTGAGCAATGCTCCATCAGTTGTGCACATTGACCATCAAAAGGCAGAATTCTCTCCTGCCTCCTCTGCTTTCCTCATCTTTGCCCTTCTGGTAGTCACAGTCTGCCCTGCAGTAGCAACCTGAGACCACAAACCCACTGCAAAGGCACAGCAAGAAGCAACATCTGCCCAAAGAACTTGTGCTCTAACAGGCAAAGGGCAAGGTGATGCAGGAGCAAAGGGGCAGCTGCACTGATGCTGAGAAGTTCAGCCCTCAGACTTCCCAAATCACCGAGTAATGTGTTACACTGACCCTCTGGGAAAGCCCCCTTGGACATTAATTGGGGCTGCCAGCCATCATTTGTTTTTAATTGTGAATCCAGCCCAAGGCATCCCTCCTATTGTCCCCAAAATCATGTTTGCTTTCTGGTGTCTGACTGTGGAGCTATGTTCAGCTCATGTTTTCAGTTTTTTCTCTGTAACAGAAGACCTAGAAGCATGGGCAGCGATTTCTTTTTTTAGGATCTTTTCCTCTGTTTTTTCTAATTTCAAGGTCCTTTGACTTCACTTGGGGGAAATCTTCAGTGACTGCAGGACTCTAGACAAATCTGCAGGAGTGCCTCTTTCCAAGGGCTGCATCTCCTTTTGCAGCCCACAAAGTGTTCTCAGAAGAGATGTACAAAAATGAGCCCCAGGTGCAGAGAGGCAGGTCTGAGATGTGCTGTCCTCTATGCTTTTATCATGATCTCTACAGGCTGTGACATCATGACGACAAAAATGTCACTCTGACAGTGTTCAGTAAATGGTCCCATTTCAAATGGTCCAATGGAATGGTCCAGCCTGCTCCCCCCCCACCTTCCCATCCTCTAAATCCAGGGCCAAAGCAGCTTTCCCAACAGAGAGCTGTGATCTCCAGGAACAAGGATCTGCTCCATGTGGCACACCATGACTACCCAACCAGAGCAAAAGCTTTTGTCTTGGGAAGAAGTGATTTAAATAGGACTGTCTTCTACAACCAAGGAGAACAAACAGCTCAGAGCTGTCGTCTGCAGCCATGCAGATGAGAAAATAATTCTGGAAATTTTTTCTAACAACACAGAGGAGACAAGTACTTTATAAACCCAGAACTCCCAATTTGCCTGTCAGAATCAAGATATTTGAATAATGAACTGGAAGTTGTGGCAGCACGGCTTCCTTGATGGAAACCCTTGCTATTGTCACATCCACATGAAGCTGCTCTGTGACAAAACTTAAACCTTCTAACGACTGACTACTGTGTCAGCTACAAGACTACAGGAAAATACAGAGGTTTCCCAACCAGCAAAGCCACAAAGAACTTCACAGGTACCCGGCAGGGACAGAGTGCCAGGGGTCTGCTCAAGGTCCCCCTGCTGCTGGTGGCATTGTCTTTGGTGGCTGCATCGTGTGTCAGCAGCTGCAGGCTCACACCGCCACTGCTGGAAGACAAAAGGAGATGTCCACAGAAAAGCAGGTCAATGACAATTACTCCCAGAGCCCTGGGAAACCGGGGCACCAGGAAACCTGTATTCAGTTCTGGGCTCTCCTGCAGACTTGTGCCGTGACCTTGGACTCATCATGTAACTTTACTGCCCTTGTTTTCTCACTATTAACTAGAGCACATATTGAATAGGACTCAATTTATGAACATGTGTAAGAGTGCCTTGATAGCCTGGGGTAAAAGTCAATTAAGACAGGGCAAGCAGTTGATGGGCCCAGCCAATTACTAAAGTAAATGATTCACAAACATACTCTTTTTTTAAGAGTGTCATTAAACCAAAAGAGATTTGCAAATTATTCACCTGTTTCTAGAGGCTGAATAGATCATGGGGAGGGGAAAGGTGGGGAAGCAGTGCTTCAAAAACGTTTGAAAACCATGTCGAAGACAGGCCCTTTGGGCGCGTGGCCAGGTGCCAGCAGGAACAGCAAGTTTTGGAAAGGTCTGCTCATGTCCCTCTCCATCCTTGACAGACCCGTCTTCCCTTCTTCAGATTCTCCCTGTGCCAAGAAAGTTGATGAAAGCTGAGCCACGAGTTGTGCTCATCCGTGTATGAGGGAGGGAGGGCAGGAGCGGCCCGTTCAACTTTCCGGAGCAATCACAACGCCCCTCGCAGCGCCCGGCGCGCCGCTGCCCGCGGAGCCGCCCGGGGAGGGCCGGGCCGCGGGGGGACGGGCGGAGATCCGCGATCGTCCCTCCCTCTGTCCGTCCCTCCGTCCCTCCCGCTCCGCCCCGCCCCGGCCGCCGCGGGCTCGGCGCCTCCCGCAGCCGCTGAGCGCGGCGGCCCCCGCGGGTCCTGCGCGGCGCCCGGAGCGGTGAGTGCCGGGCCGGGAGCGGGCGGCGGGAGGGGGTGCGGGAGGGGAAGGGAAGGACGGCGGCGCTCCGCGGTGTCTCGGAGCGGACGGCGGTTCGCGGCAGTGGGGGGCACATCCCTCGGGTTCCCATCCCTTGCACCTGCTCGTTCTTCTCTCCCCACCGTGGCCGCCGTCTCTGGCGGGGCGCTCTGCCGGCATCCCCCCGGAGCTCGTCCCGAGCCGGGGTCCCAGGGAAGTTGGTCGGTGCCGCTCGCTGGAGCCGCTCCCTTCATTCACCGTCGGTCGCTGTGGTCCCCTGCGCCCGGGACTGGGGCTCCGGCTGCGGCTCGGTGCCGGCTCTCACCGAGGCGAGAGGATGTGGCACCAGGGTCTGAAACACCGAGTACCGTCCCTCTTGGTGTTTATCTGTACTCCGGTGTTTACACAGTAGTTAAATGGCTCTTTGGGTTATTTTACTTTCTGGTGGTTGTTTTAAGCCATGTCCTATTGCAAAGGAGACAAAACCTCAGCTGTTCTGTCAGAAGGAGATCTGTGCTGTTATGTCATTTCATAATTGCCTCAGAATTGCAAATCATGGCCTTAGTCTGCCACTGGATCTGTGCCAAAAGACTCTTGCATCTCTTAAGGATGGGTGGTTGTTTGGGTTCTTTTCCCTTTTATTTTTTTTCCTTTTTTTTTTTTTTTTTGGTCAGGAGTTGAGAATAATGGCTTTTTATTGGCATGGGCTCTACACGTTAAGTTACTCCAGCCCCTGTCTTTAAGTGAACACACGATGTAACTGTTCTAAGTAGTCAGTCTGATTCACAGAGTCAAGACATTAAATCTTGGCTAGTGACAATGAGAATTGTGTCCTGCTGAAAAGTATTCAGCTGCACTTCTTTGCGTGAGCTGAGGCAGTTTCTCATTGTTACTTCAGAAGTTCCGATTCTGCCCAGAATGGCTCTTGCTTTCTGTGGGTAACAGACACATGGAAAATAGCAACCTTCCGGCTTCAAACTAAACAGTATCAGATTAATGACAGAGAAGGGCTCTACAGATCAGAGATGCAGTCACTTGCAGAGCCTTAATTTGCGCCAGCACTTGGTTTGTAATCACAGAGGCTAGATCTGCTCTACTCTGCTATGCTGTGCAGTTCTACCACTCACAAAGGTACCACTTGGAGGAAAAAGTGTGGTCCTGCCAGCTATTCCCTTTTCCAAGGACGCTTTAGGCAGCTGGAGCAGGAGGAAGTTGAGGCTGACTGCTGCCGTGGGACAGAGAAGCTGGGCATGGCTGTGCCCCTCAAGGCAGGATCATCCCTAAGCTGTGCCATCCAGGCACATTAGAATACCAACTAAAACACCAATTTAGTCTGTCACTTCAAAGGCTGGGCCCTTCTGCATCCTCCCTTCCTATGGTGATGTTAAGTATTTCTCCATGCTGCAACATGCATTTGCCAGCTCTTGGAAAAGACGGATCTTTCAGGGTCTGCCAGGCTGTGTGTATCAACTGGCATATTACAGTACTATATTGTTCTTTAGATGCATAACTTCACTGGCCTCTTATGACCTAAAAAGCACAGAGAAAATAAACAAGGGCATATTGTTCAGTGGGAAGGATGCAGAAAGTTCTTCCACGTTAACTGTTAGGGAAACACGACTTTTAAGTGTTTCTCCTGATTGTCAGAAGAATGACATGGCACATGTGAGCTTGTTTTTTGCCAAGCAAGCTCTACTTAGAAGGTGAGGCATTTCTAAACTTCTTGGTCACCTTGGAACTAGTTATGAGTGCATTGCAAAGTCCTGCCCAAATCTTCTCCTCTAATTAATTTGGCCAGAGGCCATCCTAATTAACCTTGAGGGAGTTCAGGGGTGGGAGAGCTTGGTATGAAACAATTGTTCTCTTGTAATTTGCCGTTCACAATGTGTTGACCAAGCTACGAGCTACATCTCTAAAATCCTCTGGTTCCCTTGCTGAAGCCATTACACCAGTTTATTTGTTTTTAAACAGATGTTGTTTTCTAATCCTTGAGTGGAAGGGTTATCTTGCTTTCTGCAATCTTGTTATTGTGCTTTGTTGCAAGGGCAAGTGGGCTTGGGCTTGCTGGGGAAACTTATTCACCAGTTCCAGCTGTGAAGGAAGGGGTTGGTCAGCCTTTCAGCAGTCCTGATGCGATTGTTAAGGTCTCTGTGTGAACTGATGGCATCTTTTCACATCTACCTAGAAATAACCCTCAGTCCCTCTGGTACTGCCAGTGCCTGCAGGGAAGGAAAAGCCACAGGAGCCTCTTTGCCCAAGAGTATTACAGTTAGGATATTAATGGAATTTGTCAGCCATAACTTGGACTGTCTCAAATGGTGAGGCAAGGGAAAAAATCTGAGATAGTTGAAAAAAGGAGGAAAAAAAAGTTAAAGGCTGGGTTCTGCTTTTTGAAAATGCTCATAGCACCCTGCAAGTCACTAAGAGTGTGATGAAGGGAAGAAAAATGAACAGCTGCTTCTGAAATTTCAGGATAGTCCATCTTCCCCCTTGTGATGATGACTGCTCACCTTGTTGGTCCAGGGGGCTTATCTGTGCTCAGGAGGTGGGTCACCCTTCACCAGCCTGGGCTTCCCTTACTGCTGGGCAGCCCTGCCCAGCATGCACAGCTCTTCAGCAGCACAACATTGATCATGTGCAGCCTTCTCAAGCATCTGTCTAGTTTTTTTCTGTGCTAGTGCATGAAAATGCTACTTTGGCATTTATTTTCTGGTAGAGCAAGGGGTCAGGGGGAAATCCTGCTGAGACTACCAGTCAGGACACACAGATCCAAGAAGGAAAGATCAAAGGCGCCTGTAATACAGGAAGAAGCAGAGGGTCAGTCCCGGAAGAGAGGGCATTTGATTATAGTACAGGGGTAATATAAAGGGGATACCACACAGGAGAGGGTGGTAGTGTCCGAAAATTAGTAAATAAACAGATGTGTAAGGCTATGCTGAGAATTTATTTACTCCAGAAGACACAATCCTTATCTCTTTGAAAGAAGAGAAGACCACACCAACCTTGGAACACTTCTGCTCCCAGCCACATTTGTGAGCAGGAGAAAGTGTTTGTTTATGGATCCCTCCTCTGTGAGTCCTGGCCTGATGGGCTGGCCTGTCCTGCTGTGATTAGTAGGATGCTAATGTGTGTAATCCTTTTGATCACAGAGCCCAGGCTCTATAAGTCATGTCACTGTCACCTCAAAGAAGTTCAGCCATCTGATAGATCCCGTATTAAAAATTTTTGCTTTGACAGATTTAATACAGTAATTATTGACATCCTTTTTCTTTCTTTTGTCTTGTACAGATGGAGAGCTTTTCTATTAAAAAAATACGAAAAATAATGCTTATTCATGATGTTCTAATGTGGGAGTAGCTTATTAGGACTTTGCCAATAGGTATTTTAGGTAGGATGATCACCCCATAATATCTTGATTTTAAGATGTGAGCAACAAATGTGGTTCCCTGTGCTTTGTTCTGCCAGAGTGAACTGCTCCATACAAAACTGTAAACAGCATGGAAATATTCATCTGAGTCCTAAAAAGCATCCTCTTCTGCAGTTCCTTTTTGGGAGGCAAAGAGTTGACTAATTACTCTTTGTGTAATAAATGTACTATTTTTCTCTCCTGTTGTGACAGACAGAAGCTGTCATTTGAGGAAATACACCATATGCTGCCAATTGGTGTAAGGACTGGTTATATCTGGAGCACAGAGTATCAGTGAGTGCTCTTTAACAATTGCTCCTTCTCTAAAAAAGATCTGGGCCAATTTCAGTGGACTGATGTGCTGGTCTATCATCAGTGAAAGCCAGCTGCTGACATTTTGAAAACCAGCTAATACAAACAGTGGTATCTGTGCATGCCTGGATATCCTCTCTCCCTGTTAGGCATTTACAACTATTTGGATGCTCAAGAGCCTCAGCCTATCAGTGCTCAGTCAGGCCTGGATTGGTCCATGGCAAATTTAAAAATCAAACTTATTTTGGATATCAACTTCCATCCATTCATAGTCAGACATGTTTTTCAGAATTGTGTGACCCCAATACTTCAACACCCACATTACTTAAAAAAATAATTTCTGTCTCTCTACCATTTTTCCTTGGTGAATGTGAGAAAGCAGAGTCTGAAAGCTCCTAACAAACAGCAGCACCTGAAGAGCAGCTGTCACTCGTGGAGGTCTGTCCCAGGAGATGCTGTGCACTCTCTCTCATCCCATGGTGGGTTTGCTGATGCATCTGCACCAGTGAGATATAAGACAGGAATAACTACCTTCTGAGAGTTAAATAAACTCTTTTAGACTTGTTCCTCTCATCCTTCCCACTTCCTAATTTTATTGGAGACACATTGTATCATTGATTTGTTCTCTGGCACGGTTCTTCCAGGATTTCAGTGAGGTCTTTCTGCTCAAAGAATGCAAAGAGGATGTGAGCTGTAATTTTCACTGTCTGTGAATCTCTGTGTTAGAGAAAAAATGTGAACTCTCCTGCCCGCAGGTAATGAGAGTTGAACACAAAAATTCACATATTTCTTTTTAATTTCTTTGAGGTGGATGGGAGGGACTGGCCTGAGAAGACATGCAGAACCAACATAAAGTTGGCTTATCTTCCAGCAAAGACTTTGGCACGTCTTCCTCCCATGTAGTCTGCAGAGATGGTTATGCATGTAGCACTAGCGGCTTTGAAGCCTTCAGTACAGCACTGGCTGCAATGGGAACTTTCTTGAAACTTTGCCTGGTGTGTATCCATGATGTGATCAGAGTCCTTTGGTCAGGACCCCATTCTGGTGCCTCTGCTCATCTGCTGCCTCTTCTCTGCTCAGGAGCCTTCAACCCGTGGTGTTTTGTGTCCCAGCCTCCCTGTCCCTCCCATCCCTGGAGGAGAAGCAAAATTTCTTTTTCTACCCCTGTGCCAGACCTACACCCCCTTATCAACCCCTTCACTCTTCCCTACAGTGCAGAGATGTCAGGAAAGGAGGGTGCAGGGAGAGTTGTAGCAGGAGGCTGGGGGTAAAGGGGAAAGCCACATTGTATTTGAGGTGAGGTGACTATTTGTAGCACTGAGAGATTTGTGGGAAAGAGTTTTGATTTTCTTGGAAATGTGTGGGGCATGCCAACAAGACATTTTTGGGGGGAAAGGTAGAGGAAGAATATTACAAAGTTTAGTTTCCATCCCAAATCCTTTGTCTCTGAGGCAGGATTGCTTCGTCTGCACCGCTTCTGATAGATGTTCATTCAGTCTGTTCTTGAAAACCTGTATTGATTCACAGCCTGCCAGCATAAACAGTCAATAACTATCATTATGGCTAGACAGTTCCTTTTAATACCTAATCTAAATCACCCTTGCAGTTTCCTAAGCCAGTCCCTTTGGTAATCCACTTCTGCAGGGAGTAGGACAAGATTATTGCAGCCTTTTAGCAGCCTGACATATTTAAAACTTGTTATCGTCTTTCATTCTCTCACCCTCATTCCTTCACACTTTTCTTCCAACTAAACAAGCCCACATCTTGCTTGAGGTAGAACACAAACTGGATATAGGGCTGTGAGGAGTAAACAGCCTGATGTGTGATGCTCCTCTTGATATATTTCCAAGCTTATTCACCTGTGTCTACCAAGCCCTGCACTGCTCTTATCATGAAACCATAGAATTGTTAAACTTGGAAAAGGTCTTTAAGATCATTGAGTCAAATTATGTCATCCCTCTTTGTGACTGTAGCCCCAGAGACTCTTTTGCTGTACTTTCCTTTTTCTTTTGCATGACATCCTTCTTCTCCAACATGGTTTTTTACACCTGCCTGTATTGAATCTCAATCATTCATTTCAGACTGGGTCTTTGATTTATTAATATTTTATTCTAATTTTAATTCCTGAAAATGCTCACAGCATTCCCTAGAGATTTGTAATTGTAATCTTCCTCCTAATTTACAAGTCATTAATGGAAATACTGAGTACAACAAGACCCCAGGCACAGCCCTTATGTGTCTTTTCAGGTTGCCATTGGACTTGCTACTGTTCCTTGAGTACATATTTGAAGCCTGCCCTGTATGCCTGCCCACAGTGAATTATACCTCAATTGTATTCACCTGGTTTGCATATAAGACTATCACATGCATTCATCAAAGCTTTCCTCATTCCAACGTGTGACTTTTGCTGTTGTTTCCTCCCTAGTCACTATGCTCCCAGCTCAGTCAAAGAAGAAAATTAAATAGATTAGGCTTAATTTGTTCTTGACAAGTCTGTATTTTCTGTTTTCTCATGGCTTTATCATGTGGGAGTGGATGCAGCTGCAGTGCAAGGCGGCAAGCAGGGAGATGGAAATTCTTCTTGGATCGCACACTTGCTCCACAATAATCAACATTTGTTATAAGTACTTACAAGGGATTTGAATAATAATTTGTCTGATTTGATATCAAAGCAAGGCTGTTTGGTCTATGATACCCCAGATCTGTCTCCTTCCCCCTTTTGTTTGAAGTTAGGTAATATGTTTGCCCTTCACTCATCCTTTGAGAATTTCTAGAAGGTATTTACTCATGGCTAGGAGGCAGCCCTGTCTATTTCCATACTCCTTCCTTACTCCTAGCCTATGTTTAATTAAGTCCCACCAAGTTGGATACATCCAACTTACATTAATGTTCTCCAGTCTTTCTCCTGCGTTCTAGAGTATCTTTGCATTAAATAGCTGACGTTTGATCATAGTGAACATTATTGTTGAAGGCCCTTCAAACACATTAATTTTATCTTTCCCAATGGAGCGTGTATCTGCAAGTCCGTGGATGTGGTGCTGGCTGTTTCCGTGGCAGAGGTCAGGGGCATGGCATTCTGGGGTGGCTGCATGTACAGCACCTCTGCAACCTGCTGGTTACAGTCCCATCTGACCTTATTGCCCTGCAAAAGATGAAATTAACAAGGTAAAAACCTTGTTTAATGTGCTTTTGATAGGCTATTTTATATGCATACATGCAAAGCCAGAGTGAGAAAACAGGAGCAATTAAAATGTCCAAAGCCTTAGATATTCTACTGGGATATAGCTCAGGGTTATATTTAGACAGAGCAAGTAGCACCATCTAGTATTGAAACAACCATAAGAACCTGTTTTCCATTGCTCTAGTCGGTCAGGCTTTTATCACTTGATCTGAGACTTTCAGGTTGTGTCTCTCTCTCAGGCTAGGTTTATTTTAATATTGTCAGCTAAACCAATTCAGCCATTTCCAAGAAAAACTAGAGGGGAGGAGAGAAGGAATGTTGTTTTGCCCACATTAGAAAGGGGAAAGAAAATAAATCTTTCAGCTTTTTGATTAAGAGCTGCGGTGCCATCATATTTAAGAACAGGATCAGTGGTGACAAGGCTTGGAGATATCTGTGCGTGTTCCTGGCAGACTCATTTCATCTTTGAGTTACTCCATTTTCTGAAGTCTTTTCTCCCCATCCATCAGCACAGCCCAGCCTGTGGGGCTGAGCAGCCCACTGGTGACCCAGCCCTGTGGTCATGCCCTCGCTGCTCCAAGGGATGTGCCAGCAGAGCGTGCCTGTGTAGGGCTGTGCTGCTGCAGCGCGATCATCCCTGTGATGACAGCTCCCGCTTCCTCCAGTATAGGTGAGATGGGATCTCAAATCTGGGAGCAGGCACAGAGGTTCTTCTGCTGGAAGTGTAGACAGGACAGTAGATGCTCATCAGATGGGGAAGGAGGAAATTAGGGTGATGGATGCAAACTGAGGACTGGCCAGCAGAAGCTGTGAGGGGTGCAGGAGGAAGGATGGGCTGACTGCCACAGTGGTGGGCTGTGTGGGAAGAGTGGCTCAACTGGTGGGACCAGGAGACTGGAGGGCAGAGAAGGGGTCTTGGAGGAGAGGGGGAGGACAGCAAGAAGGATTGGTGAGTGTGGGAAGGGAGAAATGAAGGCACTGGGTTACATGGTGGTGAAGAGTTAACAGGGGTGGGGGGATATGGGGCTTCCTGGACAAAAGTGTTTGAGTTGAATTAGATGGACAGAGGGATGGAGGAAAGCACAGTACACAAATTACTGCAACCAGTTTTTTTGGCTTATCCCATGTCTTCATTGTGTGAACAGCTATTTGCCATACTTAGGTTCATGTGCAGAGGCACTAGGTTCTTGCAGCAGTTGCTTTGAATGTACCTAATTCACTTTAAAGCTGAGTCCTTCAAAAAATCAGGTTGTAAGCACTTCAGACTGGGTGCCTAGAGTGGAGAGGATTGTTTCACTTTAGTCTGTCTGCATAAATATTCTGTCTGGCACATGTCTGATATGAAATGGGAATAATGTCACCCAGACGTGAGTGAAGATAAGCTAGTTTAATGTGTGACCCATCTAGATAATACTCTTTGTAATTCAGATGCCTGTTAGTAACTATATCTTCAAAGCAGGTTTGAATAGCTGCTGTAAAGACAGCCCAGGAAGAACTGCCATCACCTAGCCTGCACACCAATCAAGGACAAGAGTCCTGCAGAATTCAGTAGCCTCAAGTCATGTAATTAGAGACTGCAGCAAATTGTGAGTCCTTGATTTTGGCAATTCTTGATGTTGTATGCTTCATTTTGCAGTATGAATCATGTTCCTTCAATGTTTTATTTTCTTGAAAGTTGTACAAAATAATTTATATTATTGTTATAAATAGTTCTGCAGAGGTGGCAGGCAAATCATACTCGAGAAGGACTTCAGGGGTTGTCTTCAGCCAGTTAAAGGGTTACCACCTTCCCCTACATTTCAAGTAGTGGAGGGCAGGAGAGGTGTTACAGAGGGCAGCCAGGACCAAATCCTCTGTCACTTCTGGTCTCCCACCCCAGCTGCTGTGCCAGGGCACTCTGTGGAACTTGGGCTAAAGGAAGGAGCCTGCCAAGGGGCTGCTCAGAGCACTATAAAGGGAGCATTCAATGCAAGTCATTTCAGAGCTCAGAGGTAAGACCTGCTTCTGCCATTGCTGCAGGTGCTGCCTTTCACCATCACTGCTACTGGTGATCATGCAGAAGGTGGGGGTACCCCCCGAAATAACAAGGCATGGGAACCCCTGCCACTGAAAACAACTGCGGACAAAGGCAGATCATAAATAGAAAACAATGTGTTTCCCCCACTGAGAATGAGTTCCAGAAGCAGCTCAGAGGAAACTAGCACCAAATTTCTTCGGGGCGTTTTTCAGGAGTGCGTTGCCTTTTCTCAGGCCGGAGGTGAGATCCGTGCTCCTGGAACGAGCACCCCAAGGTGAGGTGCTCTGATGACGTTTCCATCTGCTGATCCCATTGTGTTCCTCTTGCCCAGGCTGTGGGTCTCCATTGTGTCTGTCTACATGGGGGCTGATGCTGATTTCCGCCATTCACACTTGTTTCTTTGCATCTGAGAGTGCTGCTGAGAAGTTTCCAGAGAAAAGCTTGGCCCCTGTTTCCAATGTACTGCAGAGTTGTACCGGCTGCCGGGGACAAGTCGGAAACACTGGCAAGATAGCAGGCATCCTCAGGAAGCAAACCCTATCAGAAAGCAGTGATGTCACTGGCAAACAAAACAAACGAGGGCTGGAAAAACAAACTGTTTTGCAGCGTTGTTGATCTTCCCTCAAATTAGAAGCTCTGCACAGCCTTTACTCTGCGGTCCAGACTGACAGATTATTTACATAGAATGCTGCAGCAATGGTTTTGTTACTCCTGCCAATCCAATTACTTTGATTTTATTTTTTAGGTTTATTTATCTAAGGGAGGGTGGGGTGAGTGTCCCAGAACTCTAGCCAGATTCAGAAAGCTGGCCAGCATCCTTGCACGTGATGGGTGCTGACATGATTGATGTCCTGCAAGCTTTGATCAGGCAGGACTTCTGGGTTCCCTGTCCCTGATCAGGTCCAGTGCAGGAGATGCTACTTCCCCATGACTTCTGCACTGCCCTTTGAGGCTGTGTCCTGACAATGTCCCAAATAGTGGCCACCTGCCACCACTGCTACTGGCTCCTTGGAGCTTGTGCCATGATCACAGAGCAGGATTCTCCCCCTTGGTTGTTCCCGCTACCGTGTTGTGATGGGCGTAGTGATAGCATCCTTCTCTCAGATGGGCCTCCCCAGCACACATAACCATGGGGTTTCCCCTTCCACACATGGTGAGTTTGCAGAGCAGGAAGAGACTGTCATACCAGTTCCTCATGGCACACTTCCACTTGTTGCTCCTCACCACTGGTGCCAAAAGAAGGATCAGAGTAAACCGCATGGGCTGGAGGTTTCTCACCCACACACCTTTGCCTCTCTGATGACTGCAGTGCATGGCAGAGAGGGGGTTAAACTCTTCTCCAAAGCAGCCCTCTAACAGCAGGAAAAGCACATTTCTTCCTTGCACCTGTGAGCGCTTCGATGGGCCTTCTGCTGTTTATGGAAGTCACATTGGATCTTTCTCCTGTTGGAAGCTGAACAGCTCTAGCAGCCAGCTGTTCCCTCTGCTCTGCTCGTACCTGGCTCCTTGCGCAGTCCGGGCAGGGGGTGGATGGAAAATCAGCTTTTTAGGTCAGCATTCAAAAATAACCCACAAAGCCTTCCCTTCCTTCCATGAGGGAAGGGTCCCTCTCCTCCCTGCTTTCTGCCTGCTTGTACTTACTGCTGGCTCATCTACTCTGAGCTCTTACTGGGAATTTGGAGTTCTGTTCTAGCAGGGGCTAATGTCTTCAGCACAGAGCTTTATTTCTATGTTTTCAAAGGGTATGTGGTGTTGCATGTGTGAAAAGGGAGGAGATTCATTAAGTTCTAGGGACAAACCGGTTTAGGTGTTCAAGAGACTCTCAGGGTAGAAAGCTCTTTTGCAGTGTTCCAGATTTTAAACTGTGGCTCTGCATAACAATTGTGCTTGTTTTTCCACACAGTGAGCTCTCCTTGGGTGAGTGCTGTGGCCACTGTGGGCAGTGCAGCAGTAGCTGGAAGGTTCCTGGGTGCCTGGAGATGCACACCAGGCTGGCCCAGAGCAGCTGGCCAGACTGGCTCCACAGCTGGCAACAGCATCCAAGAGTCAAGGGGGGACAGAAAATGGGTGGGGCACTGGATAGGCAAAAAGTGGCTATAACACATGGAGTGCTGCAGCACAGAAACTGGTTTATATAGCATGCCAAGCCATCCACTTCTGTGTATATGTAGCTTGAGAGATTTAATGCTAATAAATACAGAACAGCCATCTCAGTATTTGCTCTATTTCAGGTAAATCCTTGTGAACAATAGTGAACAGACTTCTCCCTTTCTTCATGCCCAGGAAGAGCATTAGAAACAGTGTATAAAATGAACTTTTGTTTTGATCTTCACAGAGACAGTCTCCTTTTAAATAGCTGCTAGTGCAGGGCTCATGATCCTCAGGTGGACCTGCTGCTACTAAGGACACACTTAAATGTGTTAAATGAACTCTTCATACAGGGAAAAGAATCTTGTGGTTATATTTTACATAAATCTATTTCTGTATGTTTTGTGTGTTTTACCTTTTTATCCACCTTTTAAATTTTTTTTCTTTTGTTAACACAGTTCAAACAGGGAGGAATGTATCAGGATAGGTCCATTGTTTTGTACAACCTTCAGAACAGAACATTACCTTCCACACATTTCAAAACTCTGGAAGAATGGGTATTCTATAATTCCCATTATATGCTGTGAGAATGGTATAGACAATAGAGACTGTTTTCACCAACTAATTCAGTTTGCTCGATCTGTGCTCTAGTCAGTACAGAATTGAGGGCTGTCACTGGGGAAGAAAAATCTTGACCATCCTGTGTCTTGCAGATCCTTGAGACACAATACACATGGGCATCACGTGTTGTTTATAGTCATGTTGCACAATGGAAGTGTGCTGTAAAAACAGCATACTTGAAATCTTAGGTTTTGTGCTATTCTAGCTGAGGATTGCAGCAGACCAATCTAGGGAGAAAAGAAAGCAATCTGTAAAAAGGACTGTTTAGCTGGGGTATTGCATGATATTACCTGGGTTTCTCATGTGGTTGCATAATTTGTTTTTGTTCTTATGCATATTTCGTCCTTGTTCATGTGAACATTTTTTTTTTATTTGAATATGCAGAACTATGGGGAGAGGCTTATTGCTCTGTAATCCACCCCCTCCTCCTGCAGCAACTTAAAACATAATACAGAGCACACCTCTCCATGACTGGAGAAAAATAGTTGTCTAAGGAAATGCCTGCTCAAGTTGTAGGCTTACCTCCAGTGCAAAGATTTTGTTTTGAGGTCACGTTAGTGAAACCTGAAAGCTGCAATCACCAGTGAATTCTTGAGTGAAAGGGACTGAGTCAGCAGCAGCAGCACAGCATCTGCTGCTTGGCTGAGTGCAGGGAGGTGTATTGTCTAGGGAAGGACAGCACATGATTCATCAGCATCTGCATGCACTTTGCTTCTTCTATTTTATTAAGGGACTGAAAAGCTGAGTAGAGGAGATGAGACTCCTAGCTTCCTGAACCTACCAGCTGATCAAAGGTACCTTTTCTTGTCTAAAGTGGCCTTCTGATTGTTTTTGGTTGTGTTTTGTAGTGATGGGTCCAGCTGGAAAGAGCTTTCTGATGGCACAGCTGTGAGTGAATCCAGTACAACATGTTCAGTGTCGAAGACCTTCTGATTTCTCATGGATACAAATTGTCGAAAAATCCCCCCGTTTCATATGAGAACAGATACGATGGATACCGGCATGAAACCACGGGGAGCAGATCTGCTCAGAGACCAGCACTGAATGGGATTGAAGCAGAATCCAGAGCTGGGGCCTACAGCAAGAAACCTCTGGTGAAAACCAGCTCAAGCAGCACTGAAAGCAGCCATGGGAGCCAAGGGAGGCAAGCAGGTCCTGGTTACCACCATGACCTTCAGGGTTTGTCCACTTTTCATACTTCAGAAGGGGGGTAAGTTTCAGCATCATGCCATGGCTTTGCTTTCTCTTTCTTTTGGACTTGACAGATAACTAATCTTGACTCTAACCCTTAACACCGTCTTCCTGTGATCCTTTCCTGCTCCCATCCCAGTAACCATTTCCGTTCACTGGATGGCCACATCCAGTGCACATCCATTCACCTTCTGCTAGAGAAAGGCTTTCAGTAATAATGGGATAATGTGAAGTGGCTGAGTGTGGGAAAATATGTTTTACTAATGAGAAAGGCCTTTCTGATGGACTTAGGAAAGCTTAGTTCTGGCATAGCGGGAAAGAAAAGGAAAAAAGTCATCCTTTTCTTCAGTTTTAGAACTGCACCCAGCTTTTTCTGCCACTTACACACCCAGGTTTTACTGTGGATTCAGCCACATGCAGCTCTTGGTGGGTGATCCTACATTCATTGAAGACTTGCTTGTTCTCCTAAGGCTGCTCTTGTGGAGTAAACATGAGAAGGTGCCTGTGCACTTCTTTTATAAACAACTCCAAGCCAGTGGAAGCTGTTGTTGTCACTCCAGAAAACGTGCTGGTGCAGCCACGGCTTGCTCAGCACCGAGTACGTGCACACGGGGCTGGGGCTGGCTGGGCAGGAAGAGCTGAGTGTACACAGCGACACTCAGCCATTGTTCTGCAGCTATTTGAGGGCTGCAGATGGACAAAGGAAAGGGGCTTGAGCAGGACTGGAAGCCAGCCCGAGTATGACGATGGTTTACAAGGAAAAGCCCCTTCCTCCTGCCGAGTGGGCTTGAAACTGAAAGCAGGGCAAACACTGTCACCTTGGGAGCTTGTCCTCTTACAGAGACCTTCAGTAACATGTGGCAAAACCATGTGTCCCCTTACTCCTGGGCTCATCTGCTCTTTCCCTTCGCATCTTTTCCCCTTGCAAGTCTGTTTGCCTGGAGCAGGAATGGCTGCTGGTTGCCAGTTAGGATAATGGGCAGGAAGAGATGTGAGCCCTCTAAAGCAGTCATAGGACAGCAAGTCCTGGTGAAGGTCTCCAGGTGGAACCATCCATTCTAGAGAAGGAAGAACAGAACACAGATGTAAAGGTAATTGAGAGAGTCCTTTCTGGTGTGTTTTGGATTAAGTGAACTGGACAACAAAAAAAGTGAGGAAAGATACAGAAAAAGAATGAAAGAGAAGAAGGTTTTGAAGCAGGGGAAGAGAGAGTGCAGTGGTGCTGAAGCTGATGCTCAGTATAGTGTGGAGAAATACTGTTGTGAAGAGGATCTCACTGTGCGAGGCTGGAAGCTACCACAGCACTGCTGCTCCTGCAGCCTGTTTGTCAGAGCCTGAGTGGGTGCACAGGGGTTTGGGAGGGCTGCTGCCTCCCTGCTTCCCATTCCTCTGGGTGCATCTGCAGGGGCTCACACATCTGCCCCACATCTCGGATATGGCAGAGATATCTGTAATTGCTGGGCTTGGCTAAATATCAAATAATGCTCTCTAACAGTTTAAACATCTCTTCCTAAATGCAAGGGGTGAGACCTGAAAATCTACAGCATACTTAAATATTAATCTGGTTTTCAAAAGTGGCTTTTCCACATAACATTGGGAACACAACTCTGGAAATGGCTTTGTCACTCTTTCATAAAAATAGAAATATTTTCTTGCTATTACTGTTACAGCAAGGTCTGATTCCCAGTGAACCTACTGGGAGCTCTCACAAGGTACTGGCAGCTGGAAAAAACTTTGTATCGTCCCTTCCTTGCCATGCCTGGGAGTGTGGAGTCCCTCTGGTGTGAAGCATGACACAGCCACGGCTGGATTGGGAAGGGAGGAGGGAGCTCTCCAGGCTGGATTCAGGGAAGCCTCAGCACTGTAGCGCCTTGTGTCAGCTCCTGAGCCCCTCCAGGTCCCCTCCCAAGTCACAAGGCTGCCATGTGCATGTGAGCTGCTCCAAAGCTGGAGAGAAGATACCTGTGGTGTCCCAGCTGGGTGTGCTCAGGCCGGTCACAGGCAGGCCATGGTGAGCTCCAGCAGATGTTTTGATATTGCTCTTGGTTTTTGGACTGCTCTGGGAAATCAGCTTCTGCTTCCCAGGCTGGGGAAGTGCTGCATACTGCAAAGGCCTGGGGGCAATCTGGCCCCAAGGAGAGCATGACCACCCAGGGAGTTATTCTCTGGGCATCACAGGCTTCCTGCCACCATTTCTTGGTGCTGCTTTCCCTGTTAGCACAGGGCAGGAGAGGCCCTGAGCAGGCTGTGTGTGTCCTTCAGGGGTGGTGACAGTTCCACAGCAACTCTGAGCATGGCTTAGTCTCCTTGTCCAGGGAATTATCTACACCAAACTCCTGTTTACACCACTGAGGTAGAACTAATCCTCTCCCATACACCACGGAAGCGGGTGATGTTGTCAGGCTCGTGGCTGCCTTTGCAGGCAGGTTTGCAGGGCTTGTGGTGTTTTGTGATGGCAGGGGATGATGCTGTTGTCTCTGCTTATTAAGGTTGTTCTGCTAATCAAACCTTGTTGAGGAGGGTAGAGGCTTCATAGCCACTGCTCCTGCTGCTTGTGAGGGGAGAGTGCTGCCCCGGTGGAATGGGGAAGGGGTATTTGGCTCCATCCTATTGTTCTTCAGGCACAGTGTGAGGGAGCAGATGGTGGGAGGGCTCTCCTGGCTGTCCTTGCTTAACTGAGCATTTGGAGGCCACACAGTAAAGGTTTGGAAGAGGAGACAAAAAAAAAAAAAGGGGAAAGCTAATCCTATGGGTATAGATGAGAGTTCTTTTCACAGGAGAACTTCCTTCTGATTCTGTTCTAAGTAGAGAGAAGAGGCACTTTGCTTAGTTGTTTGTGTGGGAGGAACTGTTAGTAGCTAGCAAATTTAGTGATAAATTGATATCATTAATGAGATCACCTGCTGGAACAATTAGAAAAGTATATTGGTGTTTTCCAATGCTGGATCTCAGAAGAGTGTATGTGAGGATAGGATCTCAAAATAGAACAGAAGCTGCCAGTGTCCAGAACAGCCCTCTGAAAATTTTTCCACTTTGCTGGCTTTCTTAACCGTGCTCATTGTGGGGCACAAAGTCTGTGTCAGTGCCTACAGCTCATGCAGGATGAGCTACTGTGTGCCCAACGCCTTCCACTTGCATGCTGGCAGCCAGCAACAGGGGCAGACATTCCCTACATAGCCCTGCAGTGACCTCGTTCTGCAGGATTTGGACTTGGATGCTTGCACCATGCTGCTTCACTTTTGGCCCCATTATTGCATCATGTGAGGTCCTGCTGGTCCAGCATCACCCTAGGGGAAAAGGGCAGCTTCAACCCATGGCTCTGAGCAAGACAGCTCAGTGAAATGTGGTCATACAGCCAGTGCAGCTTAGACTTATGGCCTCATTTCTTGTAAAGACCTAAAATTCACAGAAAGCTAGAAATAGTTTTGGGGGTTTAAAACCATTTTAATTAAACTAACTTTATATAGAATCAATTCAAAGCGTTTTATGAGAGCAAATGTGATACTTATTAGAAGCAGGCCTGTTAGAAGAGAGTTCATAATGTTAAAACCCATCTCCTTGATCCCTTGGGAGCACTCTGTCTCTGGAACTTAAATCTCCACTGTTGCTGCCATGGGACTGCTCCATCCTCGGCTCCATCCTCCTCCCAACTGTCAGGCACATGGAAGCTGCTGTGTCCAGGTGTGCATTTCTTTGTGCATCAGCACTGGCACATCCTGGAGAGACACAGAATTGTGTAGTGGCAGAGTCAGAGATGAGCTGCTGCACACAGGGGCTCTGAAGTCTTCTCTCTAGTGATATGCACCACCTCACCTTTGATGAGGCTACAGTGAAGAATTTTAAACTTGGAGTGGCTCTTGGAAGTTTCCCCTTCCAGCACTTCATGGACTGCAAGAGCCAGAAGTGCCACATGTCCAGGAGGGAGGCACTTCTGCTGCAGCTGTGGCCACAGGCAGGGTGGTTGTGCTGGGCCTGCCTACCATGCCTGCATGCAGGTGTGCAGGAGCTGCTCTCCATCACTGGGAGCAGAGGAGACTTCAGCATGGAGCTGCACTGGAGGCTCCTTGGAGCATCAACTTCCCACGGCACAGTGCAGTGTCATCTTCACAAGTTTACAGGGTCCCTGATAGAGGCTGGCTATGTAGCCACTTCTAGTGCCTTAGCCAGGACTTAGAGAGACAGATACTGTCTGTCCTATGAGTAGATCAGGTTTAAAATGCTCTAAATGCCTCCTTTTAAATGTCTTTTTTACACTCTAGTTTCAATGATGACATAGTACAGGTTACACGGTGGTTTGTATCATGTTCTGAAGTTCACTACTGGAACTTAGCTATTAACCTTTAAAAATAAATTTAATCTTTTAAACAGATTTTAATAAATGGAGACACTTTCTTTCTGTTGAAAAGGATTTTGGGTTACTTTATGGGGTTTTTCTTAATGGTGAATTAAACTTCACAACATCAAAGGATATTTAAGTATGAGAATTTTTAGGTGCTTTTCTAAGAGATGCAACCACTTAAGCAGGAATCCTCTCAAAGAAGTCTGATGGCTTGTGCTGAGCAAGATGTCAAACTAAATAATTCTAATGGTCTCTTCTGATCTTGGAATCTACGACTGTACTTCCTGCAATTTCTGTAGACTCTTTTACAATGATGGATAAAATCAATCAGAAAGAGCAAACCTATTCATTTTTCTCCTCACTCCTACTGGACCCTCTTTCTCACCTCATTTTGTAAACACAGATACAGATGGTGCCACAGCAGTATGGGGATGAGATTAAAAGGTAGAAAACAACATTTGTTCAGCTGTATGTTTCCACATGGAAGTGTTGGTTGTTACTACAGTCAGCTTGTGATATAGGAGGTATCCTGTTATATTTCATTGATTAATGGAGATGTCTGTTCCTTCTTGGGGTTCAGCAATCAAACTTTGTTTCATGCTTCAGAGGCAGAACATTTTGTTCAGAAGCTCAATCTCAATCCAATTGAATTAATGTGAACAAGATGCTCCTTATTCCAGACTGGTTTTTAAACTTTTAGACTCATAGGATGAAAGTAATATACATAAAAGAAAATTGCTGTGGATCTGCATGGCTTAATTTTCATTCTGAATTTTGACTTGTATTATGTCTTCACAAAGTCCTATTTAAATAGATTATTTAAATAGATCATGTTTTTAGTAAAAAAGGGCCAGATGATGCTGTTTATATACCTTGGGGTGCAGGGAGGAGGAAGAAATTCTTGGGTTCTATCTACATACTTGTCCTATTTCTGTCAATTTTGATTTTTCTCTCCAGTCTTATGCTGGTGGCAGCCACATAGTGTAAAGGCAGTTATATTGTTGGACACCTTAGGTACAAGAATAGCAGAATGCTATTCAAGTAGAAAATTAATTATTTATATAGAAGGGTACCAATTTTGTTCTGCAGAAATGTATAAAACAGTTTACACTCTGTTCAGAACAGGCAATGAACCTATTCTGTTCATGTAAATCTGTGTTCTGAATTTCTAAGCTGCAATGTCTAATGTCTTTCATATTTCACTGATAGATTCTTTTATTTAAGAATTTTATACTTCTTTTGAGATATTTTACATTTAAAATATTGGTTCCGTTTTATTCAGAACTGTGTTGATACATCACCATTGTTGTGACATGTGTCATTTAATCCAAAGCACCCTGAAGAAATTTGTTCCTCAGAAAGATGAACAAGAATCAATTCAGGAACTGACATGTTTAATTTCAGCACTTTTACCAGGATGCAAATCATGTTTCTTACAGACTATATCTTATGAAATCTTACGATATAGACACCTACCTGCTCTCCCTACCTCTGCTTCTTGGAATCCTATTAAACTTGAATACCACAGTAGTCTCCTTGACATCTGTAGATTTTAATTTAGCAGGACACAGAAGTAATTTAAGACAGTCACTTCTGGTTTTAGATTGGCATCTTAGAATCAGAGGCTGGTCTGGGTTGGAAGGGGCCTTCAAGATCATCTAGTTCCAAGCCCCCTGCTGTGGGCAGGGAATTTTCTAATGTCCATCAAGGAGGGCTGTGCATGTTTGCACAGCAGGTAACTGTGTGCATTTGTCTCTCTAACATCTTTGCATAGCTAACAACCTGTCAGAAGAGCTTCTTTCCCTTCCTTTACCCATGTTAATTGACTGACTTTTAAATCCTCTCATTAAAATTGTCATCTGGTTGCAAATAGATTACACAAAACCCCATTGGCGTAACTCATCATTTGACCTCCTATTTGCCTTACCCATGGTAGACAGAACAGCCACCTGTGCACACTGCCTCTGACACTGCTTTTTTTTCCAGGGCTTATGACAGGCCTCATTTAGCACGGTCTTCCCAGCCCAAGAGTGATAAAGATCTGGCCTACTGGAGAAGACGAGGACAGGACTTCAGTGTGCTACTGGGCTATTCCCAGAAGGCCAGTGTGGAGATGAAAGGCCTGGCTGCATCCCCAGGGGCACCCCGGCACCCCAAGGAGAATCAGCTGAAGGTGGGCACAGGTGCAGGGTATGTCAGAAGAAGCGGCTTGCAGGAAAGCTGTGAAGTGCCCAGCGACTGCAAATGGCAAAGTCTGGAAATAGAGAGCTGGAACCAGCCAAAAAAGGTAGGGAGGCAAATGTCTGAGGGTGACAGGGAGAAGCTGCTTCAAGAGCTGTATTCACTGACCCTGGGAGACAACGTACTCACCACCCAGAGCAGGGGGAAATCACAGTCCTTGCCAAGGGTCCTTTCACCTGAGAGCATGAGGTGTGTGGAAATGCCCTCCCTGACCAACAGTAACAACTCACTGAGCGTCACTAAAACCCCCTCCTATCCCCCAAACAGACTGAGTGTGGAACCAGCCAAGCACCATGGAACAGGAGGCAATTTCCTTCCCCTGGTGAAGCCCAAGTATGGGAGACCTCTCAAGCCTCCATCCTATGAACTGCAGCGGCAGACTAGGGCACCTGCAGAAACCGTGGGTTTCCAGGACCACTACCAGAAAGAGGAGCCTATCTCCTACTTAGCCAAAGTCAATGAGCCAAGGCAAGATGCTGGCATTCCAGACTCTGGTTTGGAGCCCCCAGTGTACGTACCTCCTCCTTCTTACAAATCCCCTCCCCACCAACACGTGACCCCCCATTCCCCCAGTGAAGTGCCTAAAACCAACACGTGCGCCGGCAGTGATCCACAGGGTCCTGCAGAGCGGGTTGTCCCCTGCCAACGACCAGCAATGAATACTTTTGAAGCGGGGGGTGACCCTTGCAAAGACAAACATTTTCCTCACGGGAAGCAAAGCCATGCAAGGCGCCCTGCTGACCACCTGCGTTCCGTTCAGTACATTCCCTTTGATGATCCTCGGATACGACACATTAAAATTGCACCACTGGAAGGTCTGCAGGGCAACTCTAACCATACTGAAAATGCATGTAGTCCCATTTCTGGTGCTTTGCAAGAGAGAAATCTTGAAGTACAGTATAACAGTGCCTTTGTGGATGCATCAAACTTGTCCAGTTCTGCGAAGGGAGAAAGAACTTCCGACAGCTTCACCCATAGCAACAGATGGTTGGCACCATCCATCCAAGATCAGGAAAACTGTGCCTTGCCGGACCAAAGAGACAATTGTAGAGCAACTAATCACAGCCCCCGCAACGAAGCCAGCACAGAGTACACAAAAGGCAAACTTTCTGTAAGAAATTCACATATGGACAACACCTGTGAGACTGTTACAAAAGTGAAAAAGTTTGAACCTGGAGTTGGGATGCAGAGCAAAAAGAGTTCAAAGAAAAAAATGAATGAAACTATATTTTGTTTGGTCTCCATCCCAGTTAAATCAGAATCCAATCTGCCAGATACAGATAGGAACAACAACATAACTCAGAGCCCTGATAAGAATAGGTTTGATAACAATGGGGCTTTGCAAGAACAAAGTCTCTTAAGTATGTCTTCAACAGACTTGGAGTTACAAGCGCTTACAGGAAGCATGACCAATAAAAATGAGTTACAAAAACAAGAGCTGTGGAGACCAGAAGAGTTCAAACAAATGAATGACCTCAGATTTATTCAGCCTGCAAAACACAGAGAGCTCAAATATTCTGGCTCCTGGCCAGGTGATCAGTACAAAGACCAGCAGACACAGACAAGTTTCTCTGAAGAACCCGAGAGCCCAGAATTTTTCCATGGTACAAAGCCTGGGAAGCCTGATAGTAGCAAACAGCTATCTCCAAAACTCCC
The DNA here is from genome assembly GCA_024362935.1 of Setophaga petechia. NCBI lineage: Eukaryota > Metazoa > Chordata > Aves > Passeriformes > Parulidae > Setophaga > Setophaga petechia. The sequence goes on along the minus strand of JANCRA010000015.1, from coordinate 7,345,655 downwards.
AGGATGTACAACGTCCACAGTGGGGGCAAAACAGACAGGATCACCTTCTGATGAGAGAGGCTGCAGACAGAACAGTTACAGTATGAAGGGCCAGACGCACCTCAGCCAGTCCAGCAACAGTGCATTTTCTAGGACTGCCACCTCAGTCCTTAAGTCTCCCTCCCCAAAAGCCCACCAGAGCCAGCCTGTGTCTGTCCAAGAGAGGGAAAATGGCCTTCTTTCCAAGGGAGATGTAGTTAAGGGAGAACCAGGTGCTCCCTGCAACAGTACAGAACCATTTGGGCAGTTCCTGTTGAAACCTGTAAGTCGCCGTCCCTGGGATGCAATAAGTGAGCTAGAAAGTTTTAACAAGGAGCTGCAAGGGCAGGAGGAGAGCACAAGCAGTGAAGAAGATTTGGAAAGTGCTGGAGCTCCTCTGCAGGCAGGTGCCTTTATGCACAAGAGGGAGTCCAGAAATGAGAAATCAAGCCAGGAGCCAAAACATGGTGGGAAATCAGAAATGGTTGTTCCAGAGGTGCCTGTAATTAGGTCAGGAAGGGTTAAAAGTAAGTCTGAAAGTTGGAGCATGGGGACAGAGTATGGTGGCGAGCTAAGATGTGGTAGCTCTCAGGGCTCCTCAAAGCCAGGAGGGAGCAGTGAAGGAGTCAGGCCAGCAGATGGAAGACTGATAACAGAAATGGGGATGGGGGAAGCCAAGAGCAGAACAAGCAAACAGCCAGTTCATGAGAGCACTATCAAAAGAGTTTTGTCCAGTAGCTCAAGTAGTTCATGTCACAGTAATCCTTTCAATAACCCTGTCTTGCAGGAGATGAGTGAAGACCAAAATTACCTAGACTTTGTTAAACTGAGCAAAGGTGCAACTCCCACAAATGACAGGATTTTAGAGGGAGGGTCAGGAGTACGCTTGTCACTAACAAAGAGGAACCAAAGGTGCTCTGAGCCAGATTTGAGGTCAGTGGGACTTGATGCGGCCCCAGAACCTGGTGCTAACAACTCTGATCGCTCTTCAGATGCAAATGCAGTGGAAATCCCTGTGAATGAGTCATTGCAGGCAAGAGCTGCAAGAATTTTAGGTATAGATATAGCAGTGGAGTCTCTCCTTCCAGATGACCATGCTGGGCCCCACCCAGGCACTAGCCCCTCAAACGGTGCTCAGGACTTTGAGTCATCAACAATAGGGAACACAGTAAGTAACAAAGAAGGAAAAAAAGAAGATTCTTATGAAGGCAGACGAAAGTGTGGCTGGACAGAGAGCGCTCTCTTTGTCAGAGCAGGAGGGCGATATTTATACCCTGTTGAAAGCCAGGACACTCTTCAGGAAGCCAATGCTAAACCACTGGTAACTGAGCAAGTTCTTGAACATCCTGTGAGTCCCAGCCAAGGTGAGGACCAAAACTTGGTTTGCAAGTCAACTGCTTATCAGCATTCAGAAAAGAGAGTGAGGAGCACCTCAAAAGTGATAGAGACACTCCAAGGCAAGCTCACGTCCCCACCCAGCCGGACTGCCATGGATCGCTTGGTGCGGATGAAAGAAGTTGACTCTGTGTCACGCATGAGACGCCTGAGCATTAAGAGCGCAGACTCGGGAGAGGAGGTGGATGAGGAGAAGCTGTCGAAGGTACCAGAGGAGAGAGGAAGCAAACTGGCAAGCTCAGGGGCTGTTTCCAAGCGTGTTATCTCTCTCAGTGAAAATGGATGTTTAGGTGGAATGGACAAGAAGAAGATCGACAGAGATTTTTCGTTAGGTAAGACCCTGTTATGGAAGATCCAGATGGGTACTTGTTTCTTATGTAATGGGCATGATCAGTTTGCTTATGCCCACGTAATGCTGCTCAAATAGTAACAGGCTGTAGGTGGTACTATCCTCATCTGGGAGCCACCCACTTTGCTCTCCTTGTGGAAAAGATGAGTGTTCTCTGGTCCCAATTAAGGAATTGTTCCTGTAAAACTCACTTGTGATACAGAAATTCATTCACAGAGACTGGAGTGCTCCCTAAGGTCTTATCTCTGTCTAATTGTTTCAGGGAATGGTCAGGCTAAAACAGTGGAGTTCAAAGACAGTCACTCTAATGCCAGTGTTTGGGAACATGTGGTAATTTAATCATAGCTGTTCCTTGAATGCCAATTTTTTTCCTTCTCTAATACTTAAGTAGACACATACTATATCATAGTTCAGAAGAAACTAAAAATAAAAATCTGATGTTCTTCTATGAAGCCTCTGGGAAATGGCTACATATAGGGGCCTGGAAATTCTCTCTCTCTCATGAATATTTTCCAGATCAGATGTTAAGAATAACTATTAACCCCAGGACAAATGGAAAGTTGACTATTTCAGTGAGCACCTTTTTTTTTTTTTTTCCACTATTTTTTGGTGGATCTCTCTCTAAAACATATAAACTTGTGTAGTCCATATGCATCCCCAAAGTATCATGAGCAGTTCCCTCTCCGAAACAGTTTTCATTTAGCATTTTTGTTTAACAACTGAAAATCAGTTGTTGCTATAGACCTGTGTAAAGGGATAAATCTCCCAGGCCACCTGCCTAGTCCATTAAATAAATTGGAGTGAGCAAACATAGAGTGTGAAAGCTGTTAAATTAGTATTAATCTCCTCCTTCCTTTTTCCATCCTCTCTGTTATAGTTGACACTTTGCCTTGAAATCTGCACAGGTTATTCATTTAACCTTATTGATAAAAATATTCACAGTTTTCTAGTACAGAAAAATTAAATAAGGTCTACTTTAAACGGGATTTATGCAATTCCAACTGAAAAGAAATGCTTGTATGAGTTCTAAGTATTGACTCCTACAGCCTTGAAGCCTTTTTCTCCATGTCTTTTTCTATATCCCACATCTTTGTCTCTCTCTGCTCTGAACTGTATTTCTCCAGACCAGATTTTTCAAACAGACTGATTCAGCTTTCTTGTACCCATCAGGTCTAGTCTGCCCCACATGCATTTCATATGCTTTCCTCCCTTGGGGTTTCTGCTGGAGTGAAGAAAATAACTGTTGTGGTGACATGACTTCAGGGATGTATCAAAACAGATTGTGTGCGTTTTATTGGAGAGTTATTCTGCAGTAAATTAGGTCTAAATTTATCCCTCTTGCTGACAATGCCAGGCTTATATTCTGCAGTGTGTTCCCTCTGCAGCAGCTCTCTCTCAGCCATAACAGCCCTCCTCATGTTTGGATGGCATGAATGTCCCTTCCTGCTGTGCATGTCCAGGGTGACACACATGGGGTGGGCAGGTGGCTTCTGGCCTCTTCCCATCCAAAGAGACCCTGATTTTTTGCTGGCCCCAAAAGCTTCAACTTACAGGGGGGCTGTAGATGTATGTTTGTAAAAAGGCCTGATGTTGTGTCTTCCTCTTTTAAATCTCACTCCAATTTTCACAATAGCTCATTGGTACTATTGAAAGCCCAAATGAGAATTAATCCTGAAAAACCATTGTATTTGTTGTTTTCAAAGAGCAGATATTCCATTCTAAAAGGCCACTCTATTTGGAGCAAGCTAGGGTGATGTTAGACTTAAAATTGCAGACTGGGCCTGTCACAGAGGCTGCAGCCCTTAGCAGAAACAGGCTTTCACATGTATAATGTAGCTTGGCAGACGAACAGTCATCTCAGAGTAAGAGCCCTGCCAAAACTGAGTGCAAGCTCATCTTACTATGCAAATACTGCCATTAGGAGAACATCTCTAAGTGTTCCCAAATGCATTGGATGTCTTTTCTCCTTTGCTGTTTGAAGACATGAGTCTGCTAATCTGGCTTTGTTTCTGTAGAGAGCATTTCAAATGAGCTTAACCAAATGTTGAATAAGCATTTCTAGATCAGTGCTAGAACTCCAATGTCTGTCCCCCTCAAAAGGGTGACCTGGCCTGTCAGTCTGGCACTTTGGTGTCCTTGGTTTAGGTGCTAAGGGCATGGGTAAGCTTTCAGGGAATATACTGAGCCATGCAGAGGCTCCATGTCTTGTGGCCTGGTTTTCTCCCTTCCTCCCCACCCCTGTCTTGCCACTCCCTGAAACAGTGAGCACCTGGAATTTTGTGGGGAATTCTGTTAATGTGAATGTGTCTGGCCTTAGGAAAATCAAATTTCTGAAATGCAAATCCATTTTTATTCTTAGGTCAACACGTCACAGAACACTTCAGAATTTTATGTTCTAACAGTTTAGATGGCAAAATATTTTCGATCAAAAAATGTTACTGCTTTAGAGGCATCTTCATACACCATCAGTGCATTAACCTTAAAAACATGCAGCCTTATCCTAGAGAACACTAGCCCTCAAAAACTTTATTTCTGTTGATTTTTTGCATTCATGTGGTGTCTGTTTGGAAATACCAGAAAAGGCTTAGCAGAAATCATAGGTGTTGCTGGCACAGATTCCTTTCTTGGCTGGACTGGCAGCTCCAGGAGGGTAGGCAAGTGAAGTGATAAAAGATTCTGCAACACAAATCCACTCACTGGGGCCAAATCCAGAAGTCCTTTCTTAGCCAGTTCCCCCTTGACGTGAGTGTGGATGTAGCAGATGGACACTTGCACATAGGAGCAAAAATTTCCCTGGAGGATTTTTATGCTTTTTATGTTTGAATGAAGACATTCACTCACATCAACACGAAAGTCCTGAGGATGAATGCTTTACTCCAAAGTGTGATATTTGTGTGTGGAATTATTTTCATGCTCAGCTGTTTAAATGTGAGTGCAGTGGGAGTACAGCCTACGGGAGGGACGTTTAAGGTTAGCACAGATTCCCAGGTTGTGTAAGAGCAGAAGCAGCACGCGGCAGCGCGGCTGCAGTGCTGGTTTGTCTGGGCCCTCTGTGCCTGCAGACTCCTCCCGAGGTAGCCCTGGCTCCTACATGCCATGACCATGCACATCAAGGGCAAGCCAGGTGTCTGCATGCTAGCACTGGGCAGGCAGAGCTCACAGGGCAAAGACTTTTCATTGCAATCCTCTCCCAGAGTGACAAGAGTGAAGGAAAAGGCTCATGTCTGCTCACCACATGGCCAGCAGTGGGATAAATCCAATTAAGAAATCTGATAAAAGAGTGTCCTCAGGGATTTGGGGAGAGGAAAACCAGCCTATGGTATGTCCTATGAACTGGCAGGAGGGAGGCTAGAAGTGAAGAAGAGTGTTAGCAAGCCATTCCAGTGCTTTAGTGAATCAGGCTGAAACATGAGCTGCAGTTTTGCAGACTGAAGCAAGACAGACTAACCATAGTGATGCAATGCAGCTGTGATTTCCTGTTTTCTGTTGAATTAATCTGAAATGAAGGATTTGCAATCAAATGAAAAGACCCTGATGACTGCATGGCATAATCACTCCTTCAGCCAGCCTTACACACCATGCTAGGATCTTTAAAGCATTTACTGGTCCTTAGTGTTCAGTACAAGGGGGAGCAAATCTTATGTCTTTTTCTTCCTGTCAAAGCACCTGAAAACTGGAAGTAATCACTTAGCATTCAGTATGCTTGTTCCTACCTACCCAAGGCCTTCCCAAATTCTATCTTCATGCATTTGGTCAGAGTTGTTCCTGAATTATAGTGGGAAAAACACAGAATTTGGGTCAGGAATGTGATATGTATCTTTAATACGGCAAGCTTTATCAGCTTCTCTTTTTTAAAATAAAAACTAGGGAAAAGATGTGTCGTTTTCACAGTTAGAAATATTGAATAGATTTCACAGTACATTATTAATGGTGTTTTCTTGGTTTTTTTCCAGATACATATGACCCCACCAAAGTTGAAAAGGTGTGAGATTAATGAAGAGGAGAATAGAGAGTTTTCTGCTCTACTAAGAATGTTTCACTGATTTTTTTTTTCTGGGTGCTTTTTGTTTGGTTTTTGTTCTTAAACATTTGGAAATTGTCTCCATTTTTGATGTTCATGGTGTACTGATAATGCCTTTACCACTGCCACTAGGAATTAGCTATTCATGTCTGAAAGTGTTGCGGAGACCACAGAAAAATGACTTCTACATTGGAACCATCTGGCTTTGTAGTGTTTAAGACAATACCTACCATTGGCAAAGTGTTTTTATCTATCTGAGCTTTATTTCAGTCTTTAGCAAGGATATTGAAATGCATAAGTGAGGTGTTACATTAGTGTAAATGTAAACATGGGAAATTTGTGAAATTACTTTTAAAAGAATGTGAATCTATAAGCTACACTTCTAAGTATCTACATTCTAAACTTTGTTTAATTTAAGGGATTTTTGGCCATAAGTAGAAAGTGCTGCTGCACTGTGTGGGGGAAGGAATGTGAAAGAATAGTAGCAAAGACTGATTGTGAAATTCTCTCTGACTTCCAGAGTTTGAATTTACTTGGATTAAATACTTACTTGCCACCTATAAAGAAGAAAAACAAAACCCAAAAGCTTCTAAAAGATGGAAGACTTTTGTAGTACAGTGTACAGAACATGTAATTATAGTAGCTGGCAACTATGTTTCAAACCAATGCAAAGTATACCACTGGTTGTTTTGCACTCAGTATTACCTGTTTTTGTTTTGCCGTTTAGAAATTCTTTATATGAAAGAATAGTAGCTGGTTTAAAATAGCCCATTTTAACAAAGTAACTATATTTCTTGTTACAGAATACTATCTATTTTTCTACGATGTAAACAATTGCTAACAAGTGGCAAGTATAAAGAAGTATTATTATTATTATAATTATTATTATAATTATATTTTAAGAAGACTTATTCCTTTGGGTGAAGGTGCCCCAAGCAGATTTCACTTATATATCTTAATGCACACACCATATTGCCACTTACTTGGTAGTGCTACCTTATTTTGCTCTGAAAAAAAGCCATCTATCTATCTATCTATCTATCTATCCATCTATCTATCTATCCATCCATCTATCTATTTACCACAGGGTTAATTTCTAATTTTTCCCACTCAACCCTTGGATCGTTCTTCTTGGAGCCACTTTCTGAAACACACTGAGAACTCTCCAGGCTGGTGCTGCTGCCATTCCATTCCAGGGACACTGATTACCAAAAAGTGGGTTTGGATCTTTATCCCAGTGTTGCCGAGTGGCTCAGATAAAATGCCTGCTTGCTTTCTTATACTTTGTTCCCTTTTACAGATTATGAGTTTGGATTAGGCCAGTGCACAAAAGTAAGTAAAACTGGGTTCTTCTTCCCTGAAGTAACCAGGTGTTGCTGGGGAGAAGTTCAAGTGTCTTTTTGATGGCATTTAAGTACATGGCTTTAAATATATTTTATCTGCACACACAAATGCATGAGTTACAGAATTTATAATAAAGCCTATGCATTTTGCCCTTTGATCCTGAATTAGCCTGCTAATTATCTGTGTCTTAAAAGCCTTTACGTCCATTCCTGTAAGTTTTTTGTAAGTACCTGTGTACTAACATTTTTCTGATTACTTGTTCATGTACTTCACCAGTCTATTCTCTTGGCCTTTTCTGGGTTTTAGCATAATTTTATTTTTTAAAATCTTGTAATTTCTTGAAATATTTTTTCCTAAGTCTGTAATTTGGAAAGAACGATCGGGAAAAACACTCATCCTGTGTTTTGGCAGCGAGAATTTCTTGTCTGTAACACATGATTCTGTTACATATGGACTATTTAAAGCTTGCTTGAAAAGAAAATGTGGTGTATAATTTATTTTGTTAACTCTTGCACATGCTGTGTAGCAATACTTGTTGACAAACTGTTCCTACCACTCTTACTATATTCACCTCTCTTCATCACCATCTAGGACATCCAGGGACTTATAGATAGCTACAAAACATGTTTCTCCCCCCAGTGCCTCCCCACCTGAATCCTGCCCATAAAAAAACGGTTCTGAAAGAACTTCATCCACTCTCATCTTCCTACTAACTAGTGAAGCTGAGATGCATAGCAATTAATTGAAAGTTTTAGTTTAACCTTGATTGCAAAAGAACTGTAAATTGTCCCATATAAGCATTGCTATTACCTTCTGTTTATGTCTACATGGAACAGAAGTTTTCTGTGCATTTTATTTTCTTCTGATATGAATAGGTTTATTGATTGTGCAATGTGTCTGTTTCATTCATCAGTTATGTCAAGTAATTACTTTTCCAAGGCACACAAACATCCAAGATCTTTAAAAATAAAAAAAAAAAAAAAAGAGGAAAAAGAGGCAAGAGGCAACAGTATTAACAATATTGCAGAGAAAGTTTTATTGATCAAAACCAAAAAAAGAAAACCTAAAAAGTGGGTAAGCAAGCTTTCTTTTGCAGTAGTGTGTGACTGACCAGTGGATGAAGGAGCAGAAATGGTATATTCCTCTAACAACATTGGTAGTTTCATTTGATACTATGATACAGACAACTGAGAAATCCATAGGGTACAGTTTTCTCAGCAATTCTGCCTCAGTGTTTCTACAGTGTCAATACCATGGGTCAGCTATTGAAATGGACTGTATTGTGCCATAGCTGAACCACCTTTCCAGAAGCCTTTTGTCAGTTTGCAGTCAGCAGAGAGCTCCTTTTATGCCAGACATGGTTAAAAACCAGTAAATGGGGATTGCCAGTGCCTGTCTCAATAGGTCCATAAAACTGTTTTGGCAACAGCCATCACTGGTAATGGCAGCAGCAGGAGCTCAGGGCTGAGTGGGTGCAGAGGTGGAGGATGCAGCAGGCTGCTTCCAGTGTCTCGTGCAATGCAAGCACAGTGAAAAGTGAGGAACTCTGCCTTTATTCTAGGGAGAAGAGCAGAGCTAGACCTCAAAAATTATGTTTTCACAACGTGCTGTGTATTCAGCTCATGCTGCTGCTATGCTGTTATAGCTGAGGAAGCTGAGGTTGGGGGAAGATACTGTTTTCATGAGCAAACTCAGAAATTCATGCAAAAAAACCCCAAACCTGACTGATCCATACCTTTAAAAACATGTTTAATGGGGACACTCAGGACTTGGATGGCTAAGGAGGACTTGCCAACTCCTTCCCTTTACCCTGTTGAAATCCAGAAGGGACAGTCACATCCTGAGGGGCTGATGCCAGTAAACAGCGGCTGGTAGCAGGGAGATAAAATCGAACACGACATTCCAGGCGCCTATCTCCTATATGAGGAAGAGAAGCCACCCGTGAACTCCAGGGCTGCCGAACGGCCCGAGCCCCGCGGGCGGGGCAGGACGGCCACTCCCGGTGCGGCAGAGGCAAGGGGAGCGGGACTGGGATGGGGATCGGGGCTGGGATGGGGAGCGGGAGTGGGATTGGGGCTGGGGCGGCGAGCGGGACTGGGATCGGGGCTGGGATGGAAAGCGGGACTGGGATGGGGAGCGGGACTGAGATCGGGGATGGGATGGGGAGCGGGACTGAGATCGGGGATGGGATCGGGAGCGGGGTCGGGCGGGCTCTGCCCGAGGGCGGCGCATCTGGGGAGGGCAGCGCGCTCCCTCCTGCGGTTCCCGAGCGCCTGCGGGAAGTTGGTTTCCCTGAAGAACGGCTGTTGGCGGGCCCCATGCCATCCTCCTTGCTAGAGTCGTCTGGAACTAGACAAAGTGAGGTCTGAGCACAGCTCTTCAGTGTTTGAAATGCCACCACACCACAGCTAAAGGAGGGAATGGGAAGGCAAAGAAGGGAAATGCCTCTGAATGGCCTGAGACCTCTGGTGACAGAAATGCCCTGTGTTACAGTGCACCTGACCAAGCATCACTCATCAGATATTAACTCAAGAAGCCTTCCCAGGCATAAGAAGGGCTGTTGTATTTCATACCACAGGTTTGTCTTCATTGAAAACACCGGCATCATGTATCAAAACCATTAAGTTTCCTTGACTCCGCTCCCGATGTGGGGAACAAGTCTTTGTACTGAAACATCCAATGATTCTGGGAAAACAGGAAGGACAGCAATGCTTAAATTTATAAAGTCACAGAATTAACGTCCCACCCTTAAAAAATAATCATTCCTATCAAAGATTATTTAAGGATAAATATTGGAATTTTGCAAAATATTTCTGTTTAGTATCACAAATCAATATAAATATCTAGAGTTAACATTTTATTGCCTTTTCCACATGGACAGCCAGCTGAAGATTAGCTTCATAGTGCTCGACCTTCTCTTTGGGTTAAACTGTTGTTATGTTCTTCACTGCCTTTTTTCAAAGGAAAAAAACCAAACAGTGGAGTTATTGGCAGAAATGCAGAAATCCAATGTTCTTGCATTTTAATTGATAAAAGTTCTAGCAATTGCTAAGTGGGTCCTTTTGTCCAACTTCAAAATCTGATAGGCAAGTATATGTGAGAAATGAATCTTTACTTGGCAGGAGCCTTCAGCTCAAAGAAGACAGACAAAATAGTGCTAAAAGGAATGGAGAGAACTGACAGCTTGTTAGACTTTTGAATGTTTTGTGTGAAGCTGTCCTTTTGGAAGACATTGGTATTTTCTTGGTTGAGGATCAAACAATCCCCTAATTTCCCTCCACTGGCAATAAGCCACAGTGCTGGAGCCCTAATTTACTGGAGTGGGTTTTAATTACAAGTGGAGTCTACAAAATTTAGACTTCTATTTCTTCTACATAGTCCAAATAAAGGTTCAAGCTGAAGATTTCATGAAATTATGAATATATCACTGAATTAATTAGAAAAATTGGAAAATTGTGATTTCATATTCAAATTTGCATGAAAATATTCCCTGTCCCTCCCCTGTGGACTAAATGAAACCTGTTTACCATCAATTTTCAAAGAAAAAAAAATTCAAAGAAAGAAAAAGGGAAATCCTGATATCAATAGCAAAGCCCAAACCACAGTGCTACTTCCCACCCATGCTGAAAAATATGTTTGCAATATGGCATGCAGAGCTGCACAGCAGGGAGAGGGTGAATGGAACTTAAATCAGAATTGACCGACACATGGCTGAGATTAGAAATAGAAATGAAATTTCCCAGCCAAGAGAAACCACAATAACATACATATTATAAAATGAAGGAGGAACTTTCTACCCTTAACAGCCACAATCTCAGCTTTCTTTAGAGCTCTGGATCAGCAGAGAAAATAATCAGAACCATTCTGAAAGCCATTCCTGACCTGGAAAACAAGGAGATATGTGTGCTAGACAGTGAATCAGTATCCATGTGTCTTTGTCCTTATACAATACAGATAATTCTCCACATTGTCTTTAAGATACTGTGGCCTTTCTCCAAAACTAATACTATGTCATTGCCTTGGTTTTCTTCTCTCACTAGTCCACAGGCAAATTTAGTGGGATAAAAATAGAGGAAATAGATGTAAGCAATTATAATACTATTTATATGATATCAGAAGATGAATGTGTTTTAAGAATTTTCTTTGTATTTTTTTCCTGCACAATGCAAATACTATTTCTGGGCTTAAAAGTAAACCAGAGGAGTGCTTTTATTCAAGACAAGACATTTTCCAAAAAAAGATTTTGCGTGAGTACACTGCTCGGTGATGTTGTTGATGTTGTTATCATGAGGTAAAATGGAGCATGTTCTCTGATGTTTGCACTGCCTTCAAGAAAGATAAATGTATTGGTGAAGTGTTAAAAGGCTGCAGTATTCTCCGGGGGCCTGCTGCTTCCAAACTGGTGTCTACAGAATGAGGTACAGATTTTTTTTTTTTGAGAATTTCTTTCCACATCCACACTGTCTCAGACCAGCACAGGCATTCATTTCTAGGTTGTGTTCTGTTTGTTTGCTACCTGTAGGGTGTGTTCTGCCTCTATGTGAGGGCAGATTCCTCCTTTACTGCCTGGCACCCAGCCATATGCACCGGCCAAACTTACGCCACCAGAGCATTTTCCACTCCATGTCAGTGTTTTCCCCTCCCTTTGCAAAAGTTGATATGGCACTGGGATAGTTTACTTTGGCTGTGTTGCAGTAAAGAATGGCATGTTCTGTATCTGTGCTGATAGGACTTCAAGAGAGCTAAGTTATCAAGTTAATACAATTTTTTTCCCCAGGCAAAACTGTAGGTTGCTCATGGCTTGAACGTGCAGCTCTGTCTTTTGTCACTGGCTCACAGGCAGGTTAGACCTTACTGTCATGCTCACATGTACTGCTGTGTAGAAGCAGTGGATTCATCCCAGTACCTCTCACGTGTCACCAACAAACCTGTGGAACAAAAGATCCAACAGATCTGGGGAGGCTGAAGATAGAAATGACTGTGGCATTTTGACTCTCCTCTTCATCATCCAGCCAACCTGATCTCACTATACCCCCTCCTTCCCCACCTGCTTGAAGTATAAAAATCTCTAGTCCAGCATAATCCCACCTTCTACCCAATTTGAGTCTAGAAAGCAAGTTTCCTACATTTCTTCTGCTGGTAGAATGCTTGCAGTTCTTTTCCATTGCTGAGATATGGGGTTTTTTGTTTCTACTTTTTACCTTAGTTTTGATCCCTGAATCAATCCAAGCATGTTGTTCATTACTTCTTGCAGATGTACCTAACAGAATGGGCCCATTTGCTATTAGCTACAAAAGGCAGAAGCCCTGGGTCCAAACTCTCCTGTTCCATTGAGACCCAACATTTTGAGGAAGGGGGCTAGCCATATGTTGGGGAACCCACACACACAGCCCCATGGAAAGGTGAAAGCATAAGAGCAGAGACATTTCTGCACTTGCTACCACCCACCCTCTCTGCTGTATCAAGGCTGTTGCCAGCCCCTCCAGCAGGGAACCATCTCTCACTTTTGCTCCTGGATGTCGCCTGGCCAGCATTCTCATGGCATGCTTCAGGGGGCACAGGTTCTGCTCCTGCTATCAGACAGGGACTGAGGCTGGCCAACAAAGTCCCAGTGCTCCTGCCAAGCCAATCTGTTGGTGCTCAGGCCCACCCTGGCCTGCAAAGCACATCAGTGGGAAAGTGTAGTGTTGGCTAAGGGTGATCAGAGGTTGCTCAGCTCTCACTCAGAAGTTTCCTTGCTAAGTCAATCAAAAACCCTCCCAGATACACAGCTTCCCTTCACCCCCTCTCCAGCTCTAACTGGGAGAGCCACAAGCTCACTCATCCTTTGCCACTCTAGCCCACACATGCCTGACCCTTGATAATCACATAAGACCCTCAGCTCTTATCTTACTCTCCATACACCTCATCTTCTTTATCTCTCCCATTGACCTCTCACAGCCCCGTTGTTTGACCTTTCTGGGCAACAATGGTATGTTACCATGTTCAGTTAAAGCTATTTTATCTCTCAAAATCATCCCTTTCTTGAGAGAGAGAAAAACAGCCTCCTGGGGAATCCTTTTGCACCATTTATGCAGTGAGGTGCTAGCACCAGCCTGCAGAAGTGTGATACCTCAGGAGATGATGCAGAAAGGAAGGAAGCCAACTCCTTCCTTTTATCCCTTAAAAGAAGATCACTTACTGTAACAATAACTAAGAACAAGGCAAATTCCTGGGGAAAAAAAAAAAGGAAAAAAACTCGAAAATCTCTTTGAGGTGCTATACCATGCTCTGTAGCAGTGTATTTACAGGCCAGCTGTAGCTCACTTTGCAGATTCTGCCCTAACCAGGGAGCTTCAGCTTTTCTTACCCCTTCCCTACATGATTTAGTCTGCAGTGTACTTAGACTTTCCTTCCATGTGCTGCCCCAGGTACAGCCTTCAGCCTTTCAGCATAGTCACAACAACACCAGTACCCCGAAACCCACAGAGCCATGAGCGTGGTGACCTGGCCAGCTCACGTCATTTGAAGTGGCAGGGGGTTATGACATTTTTTTGGCAGGAAAGCTTGTCATTTGTTCCATTTTCTCGTTATTATTGTAGCGTAATGTTTAGAGTATAAAGGAAGTCCTCTGCTCTCCCAGTGGTGGGTCATGCTATAAATACCCCAGATGGCACAGGACAAGGAGGGCTGTAAAACTCAGGATGTGGGTCACAGGATGGCTGTCTGCTTGCTGTCTGAGGGAACATGATAATAAACTCTTCCAAAGAGCTCTGATAACACCACATGAAAGGAGTACAAACACTGTGGAGGGGATCTTCGGCTGCTGTAAAATGTCACTGCTCTCTTCAGTTCATGATATGATGCTTCTCTTATTTCCTTCCCTTCTCAGCCTCCTCCTGAGTGCCTGGGGTTGAAAAGCATCCACAAACCATTTTTTGCCTTCTGCATTACTTTCCAGCTCCTTTTCCCTCTCAGCGTAGACACACCTCCATGTTCCTGCAACATCCTCCTTAACCTACACAGCTCTCATACCAGCCAAGGGTGCCCTGAAGGATATCAGCACCGTGCCAAAAATATAGAGCCCTTTTCCCTGCCCCCAAGGGTCACAGGCACAATAGGGAGGTGATTCAGGACAGTCAAACAGAGGCCACCAGGTTCCTGGGACAGATTTTAAACAGAAACCTTCCTTATGTAAAAATCATCCTTTATTCTTCTGGAGAAGTTAAAAACAAAATTCAGAAATTTTGTCAACTCATGCAATAAGAGCATGTTCATTGAGAACATTGTGCCTTTTACTGCAGTTTTATCATCAAAATATTATTGGGTATGTCGTTGGTGTTTTAATAATCCTGGGAAAATGTTTTTGCTAAGATTTGGAAAGAGTATTTGGGAGAAGTGGAAATAACAAAACAATGGTGGATTGATTTCAAACCTTCAGAAATGGTCCTTACAAACCCCCTTTTCCCCCAACCCAAAAGCAGTTATTCATGGCTTTGATCTGAGTATCTGAATATTTCCCCCACCCTCAACCTTTCAAACCACCAAATCCTGGTGTGGACACAGCTCTATAGAGTGTCTATTCCAGCTGAAGTTCAGTGGTTGGTAAATGCTTGGGACTGCATTTATACCTGTACAGTTTTGTTAATGGCTTAGAAATTACACTGCTTTAGCTATGCAAGTGAAGCAGTAGAGTTTTGTAATCTCAGTCCACATTTCACCCAGACAGGGTTGAAAGGTGCAGCTCATGGTTCCTGAGGCAAAGCAGATTTATTTCTTTTTTATTCTCCTTCCCCCTGAGATAGGAACTGCCCTCTGCTGCTGAATCAGCAGGATGTGCCCCGTGACACTGACTTTAGCTGTCTGGAAAGCTGTTAATGGGTCTGAAATCCATCCCCTACCCCAGCCTCTCACACAGCGTGCACGGGAGAGGCAGGGAGCCGAGCAAACAGCATGGGAGGGGGAAGTGGAGACCCCTGATACACACAGCTGCTATCTGTGATAAGCTGCATCCTGTGCCATGCTCCAGCAGGGAAGGCGTTTGAACTCCAAGACCCTTCCTCACTTCAATCCCTATCTGACAAACACACAGCAGGCAGCTGGAGGGGGAAAAAGCAAAGTTCAACCCATCCGAAATGACTCAGTTTCTGAGATTTCTGACCAATTTCCTAAAGCTCTGCCCTGAGGAATTTTTTAGGCAGTGTCAGTAAATTTGAACGATATAAATAACTGAAGAAGTTCATAATAGCTGTGGGGTGGTCATGCAAACAGATAGAGCTGAGGCGGGGGTAAAAGCACCTCAGTTATGTGCAGGCAGGGCAGTAAAAAACCAGGCTGCTTTCAGGAGAGTGCCTTGTTTGGAATGGCTGCAGCTGAGCTCGGGTCTCCCAGCAGCCACAAACCCACCCGACCGTGGCTCTTGGCTTGCGTGTCCCCTTCGTCCTGAGAACGGTCCCTCCCTCTTGACAGCCGGGTGCCACGGGGCTCCTCAGCAGAAACTGCTGGGAAGGCAGCAACAGATCCCCTCTCCATGTCCTCCTCAGGGACCTTTCATCCTCCTCACATTAGCAGAGACAAAAGTCACGGCTGTGATGTGTGTCTGTCTTAACTTCGTGTCACCTGTGTCATGCGCCGCTGCCCCGACCCCTCCTCAGGCGTGTCCCGACCCTAAGCCACAACCCGCGGGGAAAAGCCCCTGCTTCCCACCCCTGTCCGGGAGGCCACACGCCGCTCCTGAGGGGGGAAGGCTGCCACCGCGCCTGGCAGCCTTCTTAGAAACCTGCTTGTTTATTTTCAGCCAAAGATTGTTCGCCACTGAAAACTTATTTCGCTTTTGTTTTGTTCATATTGGTGCTCTCCTCTGAGGCGAAAGGCGACCGGCGCGGGCCCGCCACAGCCCGGCCGCGGGCCTGGCGCAGCAGCGCCACCTGCGGGCCGGGAAATGGCGCCGGGGGCGCTGCCCACGGCCTCGGGGAGCGGCGGGGAGAGGCCGTGCCCGGCCCTACACCCTCGCCGAGGGGACACGGGCTGCGGGCAGCCGGCATGGAAACAGGCTGAGGCAGGAAAGTGTAGCGGGAGCACTCAGAGATAGGGTGGGGAGGGTGGCAGGCAGGTGGGATAGTGTCGGAACCCAGGACATGCCTCTGGCTGTCCTGAGCAGACAAGACTCCTGCCCGGGGGCTCAGAAACCCTGGCACAGAGCCCAAGATGCCTGTGGTTTTGATTATGACCCGTGGAGCAAGTTACAAACCTTGTATGAAGATCTGCAGGCCATGACAATTAATAGTGAATCTATCATGGGGTGAAAAAGTAGATTTTGGGGTTTTTTAGAATGGGGGTTCAGGGGGCAAGATGGAGGAATCTGGGCATGTCCAGCCTTTCTCCTTCTTCTTGGCCTCCATCTTCTGCTATGATGTTGGCACTTTTAGATTGGTTTAGAGTAGAAGCTCACTGTCTAATGTAGGTGATAGGTGTTAGAAAGTAATTGTAAACATTGTATATGTAGTTTTTAGTATAAAGACATAACACCACCCCGGGGGCAGGCGGAGTGCCTCTGACTGTCGTGCTGGATGGACCTCAGCTGGACAGGAGAAAATATTTTATAGATAAGGAACAATAAACAACCTTGAGACCGAGAACCTGAAGAGCTCTGACTCCTTCTTCAAGCGCCAGGTTGGGAAAAGAGACTTTCCAACTTTTCTCGGGGTCACTCTGACCAGCGAGAGGCCCCGGGACAGGATAGGTGAGACTTGTTGGGTCCAAGTCCTGTTGAACTGAAGCCTGGTCAAGGAGCAGAAAAAGCTGGTGGGAGGTGAGGCTAGGGAGGCCAGGTACATAAGGTGTGCCAGCCTTTTGGTCTAGCTGTGACATACTGATAGAAGCACCATTTTGCAGACCTGGATAGGGACAAAAAATTCAGAAAACTTTTCAACAGAGCTCACGCTTCCTGGGATTTACCTGTGAGGCATGTGTCATAGAATCATAGAATACTCTGAGTTGTAAGGGACCTACAAGTATCACTGAAGTCTGTCTTCTAGCCTTGCACAAAACCACCCCAAGAATTACACCAGGTACCAATTATGCCTGTGCTGAACCACTTCCATTTAAACTCTCCTTAGGATAGGCCTACCTGGGATGATGTACCTGACTGCAGCAGCTCCAGTCAGATCTGCAGAGGCACCCATTACAGCACCTGCTGTTCTGCTTCTAGGTGGCCAGTGCATCTACTGCCATCAACCAGATTATCCTTTCAGCATCCCTAAGACACGTGAGTTCTGCTTCAGCAGACTCCCCAACGGCAGGGGAACACACAACTTCACTGTAAGAGGATTTCCCAGGATTAGGAAGTGATCACAACATGAACAAAATTACTCAGCGGTGTCACCACATTCACCAGCTACCACTGACCTTTGAAAATTTCTGTGTCTGCTTCACTGATATGTGCTCTTGGTTCTGAACAAAACACCTCTACTCTCGCTATGGCCAAAACAACATCACCAACGTTTAGCTCTTCAGTAAACTCCTTAAGAGCATCCTACTTGCCATCCCTCCCATATCCATCCCTCCTTGCCCTTGTGTCATACCTGGCTGGATCTCATTTACACCTTGCATTAAAACCCTGTGGTTTTAATTCTTTCCTCTTTTTGAACTGGAATGCCAGTAATCAGTCTTCAGTCTACACCAGCTAATAGCCTATACAGACACTTTCTCCTAGTCCTACTGAAAATCAATTTTTTTAATACAAAATAGAATTTTTTTAGACGGAAAGACAGAGACATTTCCTGAAACTTTAATAAAAAAGAATAAAAGTCAATGCATGGCAGCCACAATCTTCTCTGTCTGGTATAAACCCAAATTATGAGTTTGGACTTAGATACTTCAGGCTACTGGACTCTTCTGGCAAGGGAGAATCTTTTATTTTTAATGAATATTTCAAAAGACATGGGGTTTGTTTCAATGATGGTTTTCATGGAAGCAGAGCAATAAGATTCTGTTTTCAAAATTGCTTCAAGCACAGTTTCTTCTCACTTGCCAAACCCTAGCAGCCAGAGCTCCAGAGCCACAGCTCTTTTCATGCCAACCATCCTATATTCCAGTCACAAACATGTAACTCATAATCCTATTTAACTTTGATACTACAACTGATTTGCCCCATCCCAATCCTGTGGTTTCAGACCCAGCAAATTTGACACTTCACACTTGTATGGAAAATAGCTTGAGGGCTAAAAAGTCTGTGGAGGTTGGCTTTGTTCTTCATTGTTGATTGAGTGGAGATGGCTGAAGAATAACTGGGAAGGGATTAGGCATGTTAGCTACATGCTGGATGAGGAAAGCTGTGTCTTGGCATTTCTTTCATGGGGAGCTGTGTTCCAGGATGACTGGGATCACCCACTGAATAGATTAATTAATTGTTCAGCTGCTCATTAACCTCACCCATCACTTACACATTTTTTGTCGAAGTTTGAAAGAGCTGTTGCCAAATCAACACCATTTTTTCCTGAAATCCATCTCAATTCAAAGTCTAACTTAGATTTTCTCCAACCTTTGAAGTCAGTGAACCTCGGTTATGGGGACAGGGACATTTATATTGAAACATGTCACAACATAAGTTGGGAGAAGGAAAAAGGAATGTTTCAAGAGTGCAGTAGCATGGAGGTAATTTTTCACCTTTGATTCTGATGTAAACACATTTGGTGAACATGGCATTGGCTTTTGTGTTCTTATAAAGTGGTGAAGCATTTTGAAATCTGAAGGTGGAAAATGTTGTACTACCACTACATATTCATGACTGTATTCTCTGTTGTTTGTCATCTGTTTTTCTTAAAATGTTTGTTTTTCCAGCTGTCTACCCGTCCCCTCTTTCCTGGGAGATGTGCAAGTGCCTTGCTCCACCTCCTTCTCTGTAGTGACACAAAAGGCAGGCAGTGCCATCACATTGTCTGCACTGTGTCAGCCTTGGCTTGTTACACAGCCCTTGGAATTCACACAGCAAGTCACACAGCGTGGCATAAACTTTTATACCTATGCTGTTCCCTTTGGAGTTACAGACTAAGGAAATGAAGGGCAAGCAATCCAGATCTACCTGGGTGGGAAGAAACATGGCAACTGCATTTCTTTTGTTTCCTCTTCTCCCCTCAGCTTCTAATACTTTCTTTGATAAGGTAGGATATTCATATGAAAGGTATTGAAGAGGGAAAAAGAAATCCATAGTCATGATAGCAGGAAAAAAAAAAAAAGAAACAGAAGAAGTACAAGTTCTGCAAAAAGAAGCTACGATTGTTTCAGATGAGTAATGTATCAGTCTCTCCTCTGCAGGTCTCCAGAAGCATTTATCTGAAATTTTTTTCTGGATTGACCAAAATCAGAGCACAGGCTGTCCTAGAGGGCCATGCCTGCCAGACACAACCTTCAAATAAATCTTTCTCGAATTAAGTATTTTTTTACAATAGAAACACAAAATCCAGTCTGATAGAAATTTGCATGTGATGGAAAGAGCCAAGCAGCCCCTTCTGCTTGGAGGCAGGAAGGGGTGAACCCTCTTCAGGGACAACTACTGCTTCCTCAGGCACATCTTCCTGCTCCCACTGTACTAAAGGCCAGGTCTGAGTGCAGCAGCTGCAAGTCTGACCCTCTGGCCAGTTCCCAGCACCTGCAGGCTGCTTCCTGCAGAGACAGTTGCTTTCTCGGGTCTCTAAAGGGCATGGATTTTTCTTACACTGTTTTTCTGCACAGATTTATTTGCATAAAATGAGTGTTCTTCAAACTTAGATTCCTTTTATTTTTCTTTTTAAGATCAAAAGCCTAGCGCCCTTTACTGCAGCTGTGTGTGTTGCTTAGCATGTTTTAAAAGCCAGTTTTAAAAATCTACACAAACCAGCTTTGAGGGGCTCTTTTTCCTGCAGTACAAGAGGCTTTAGGAGAAAACTTGTGTTAGTGAAAACTAAACTCAAAAGAATAGACATGAGCATAAAGGCAAAAACCTGAAACATAATTTGGGATGATAAATATTTAAGCATATCTTACATTAGGTATCTAAATCAGAACCCTTTTGGAGTTCCTGTTTCAGTTCCCACATTTTAGCCCTCAGAAAAATAGGTAAAGAGAGGCAATGCTCATACAGATAGTGTCAAAGTAATGCCTTTCCTTTCTCTTCCAAACAGGGCTTTCTTCAAATGAACAGTAACATTTTGAAGAAGCTATCTGTAGGAAGAAAGAAGGTGATTTGTATGAGTATTTGTTTTCACCTTAATCTAATAAGTGATCAGTTATGGTCTGTGAATTGTTCCTACAGATTGTAAGTGTAGAAGAGAAATCCAGCAATTCAGTCTGAAGAGACTTGCTACTCACATTAAGCAAGAGACTCTATCACTTTTTTGGCTGTGGATTTAGTTCAGTACAACTCTTGGTGTCAGTCTAATCTCAGTGAATGTCTAAAGGAAGACGTAGAGCATTCTCCACAGTCCTATGTCTGTAAAATACACCAGTCCTTAGCTTATTAGCTTTGAACCCTTCGTGGAGAAATGCTTTTAGGTCTTACAGAAAGTGCTATTTTGGAGAGATCTAGCAAGTCTACTCATTATTTGGGTTGAAGAGTTTTCTCTTTTATAAATCCCAAGTCTTTCTGTTTGTGATTTTGACAATCTTTTAAAAATGTTTCAGCAGGAGATTTTCCATGATATCCAGCTTAAGTTACTTTCAAGGTCCAAGTTAAGGATCAAAAAATGCTGTTTTTTTCATGCCCTAAAATTTTTGAATGGCCTTTCTTGTATGGGTGATGGGATGACTGACAGTTCTTCCATTCTTTGGAAAAGGCTTGCAATGTGGCAAAAGAACTGACTATAGTGCAGAACATGGAGAAAAAGAACAGCCTTTGAAAGGCCAGAGCAATTTTAAAGGTACACTTAGACTGTGATTTTAGAACCTTACAAAGTCCATCTTCTCTGAGCACAAACAGAAGGGAAGCACATATTGCAGCCAGGAAGGACAGGGATAGTAGTGCTCCAAAAAGATGGACTGTCCTTGTCCCTCTGTCCAAGGTGATGCAGGGCACTTCATCCAAACAGTCTTTGAAGAGGTGGGTGGTACCACTGAAAGCCAGTGGTACCTCTACTTTGGGCAGATAAGGTGCCAGGCTTAAAAATCCTGAAAAATCAGGAAAGACACATGTCAAACAGAAAAATCAATTTTCTGGCAAGCTGCGGCTGTCATAATTTATATTGTTGAGTACAGATGGGATCTTCATTCATGGACATGCTAATTACACAGACCATGTGTTTGTGGAGGAGAGTGATGACTCCCCCAGAAGGATAACATGGCTATGTCATTTAAAGTTCTGAAACTGAGCATAATGACCTTATTTCTGGTACTGCCTTTCTTTTGAATCCTTATCTTGGCCACCTTTGGATTGTTCGTCTAATCGAAGTTTTATGTGCCATAATATGACTCTGACAGGCTGGAATGCTAATTATTAAGCAGGCTTTTTAATCTCTTCCTAGTTTTACTGTTCCACACAGAAAAAGACCAGCCTTGAAACTGGGTTATGAAATATGATTGACCTAAAACAACAGATTTCAGTCATCAGATCCCTGGAACAACTGCTGTGGAGTTTGTCCAAGATAACTGCTTGTTGCCAGTCAGGTTGCATTTGAAATTCAGGTTCTTCCCCTCTCCTACATGGTTCTTGGTTTGCAAATGAAAAACATGGATTTGAAGCATCAAGGCTGATTTTCCTGATGCTCTATTGCTGATGGCTTGCCAGTGGGGTTTAACTAGATATACCTGAATGTTGCCATGTGATTAGAACAGAATAAACTTTTTGGAATAAAGATAATATTTGGACGGTTTAACTTCTTTTTTTCTCTTTGTGAATTGACCACGAGCAAGTTATGACTATTTACAACATTTTTGCTTAATCAAAATTACTCAGTGGATAACTCCCTGGTCAAAAGCAATTTAGGAGCAATCTGTATCTAATATGCACTATTTAGGCACTGAATGAGGAATGAATTCATGACTCATAAGGATGGTTTTGCACCTTGTTCTCCCACTGGGCAAGTAAGATTTAGCTTCAGGTTTTGTGCAAGATCACTCCCACTGCACAAGTCCAAAATTTCCCTTCTCTGTGAATGTTTCCAATTGTTCCTCAAAAATCTACTGCTTGGCATAAACAATAGATGTCAAATTCAATGTGCACTTGGACACCTGCAGGGCCTCTGGAAAACAGCTCCTGATTCCTGGACAAGTATGAACAACTTAAAGGCAGTAAATGCTTCACTTCACACTTCCTTTTTATTAAAAAGCCAACAAACTTTTTTGGCCTATATGATATCACTAAGTAAAGATGTGAAAGAATGTTTCCAGAAAATCATTTGTACATACAAGATCTGGCCAGGGAAATTGCTTGGTTGTATACAGGACACCCTCTGGAGGAGCTGTGTGTCACATGTAGGTCACTGCAGCATATCAGATCTGCAAGAGAAAAATGCTTATAACATCACATCATAATCAAAACAAATAACAGTTTCCCTTGTTCAATACTATAGGTCTGTTAACTCCTGGCTGTCGTGAATTTTGACCAGCTCCAACATGTCTGATACTAAGTTGCACATTACTCATTGGCTTTGTTAATCACATTATAGCCTTTTATGAATTCTGAGAGAAAAAACTCATAAAAAATGAGAAACTTCCACATTTTTTTGTAAAATAATTTACTTGTCTTTTAACAAGAAATATAAAGGGTTCAGTGAAAGGACAGGAATTTTTACTCAATTGTTTTTCACTCTAAACATAGAGGCTAATAGGCATAAACTGTTTTTAGGGGAGAGGGAAGAGGGAAGGGGATTACAAAAGTTTTGGTCTGTCCTCACCTGGATTGAGTTGTTGCATTGCTTCTGCCAACACAGACAGCACTATACATGGCATGTTTGTATTGTGCCCCATGAGCAGCAGCAAGGTTCCAATTAGGCTTGAATTAGGACCCATGGAGGGACTTCACATCAACTGGGTCCAATCAGCACCCTGGCTCCCTTAGAAGGCAATGAAAAGAGGGGAGTTATTGGAGAGCCTGTTGTTTTAGACATCCATTTAGGATGAGACATGCTTTAGCTGGTTGCACTGACCAGGTCCCTGCTTACTATTATTATTTATTATGCCATTATTTATTAGTGCCATTATCATTTATTATGCCATACCCAAGACATCACACCAAGTCATACCAAGACGTCTCTTGCACTG
Organism: Setophaga petechia; assembly: GCA_024362935.1. Taxonomy (NCBI): domain Eukaryota; kingdom Metazoa; phylum Chordata; class Aves; order Passeriformes; family Parulidae; genus Setophaga; species Setophaga petechia. The sequence continues at coordinate 7,322,316 of JANCRA010000015.1, read as the reverse complement.
TGGCTCCCACAGCCACTCACACTGCAGCTGTCCCTCCCCTTGCTAATCTTGCTGGGCTGTACTTGCCAGTCTGGCTGGAAAGTCACTCCAAGTGTAGAAGACATCTATAGGGACTCAGCATTTAGCTAAGTGGTTCAGAGACAGGAGAGCTGCACTGGGGAGGCAGTAAGGAGAGGGAGCTGGGACTCCCTTGTTCTTTGCGAGCTCCCCTGGAGCTGCTGGAGCACACTGGAGAGTAGAAGGAGCAGAGTGTTGTACAGAGCAGCACAACAAGCCCAGTGTGCTTTTGTCTTGCTGAGACATCTCCTGGGATGTCAGCAGGTAAGAGGGGCGATTGAATTCCTTCTCCAGATCTGTGTCGCATTTCCATACTAAACTATTCTCACTCCAAGAACCTTGCTCACATGCAATTCTCCCCATAATTCAGATTTTTCTTTCCTCTGTAAATCACATGCACCAGAGAGCCCCATTTATGAAAACAAAATCTATGACAAAACCCTCCTAACACCAGTAAATCTTCTTTTAATGAATTGGGCCTGTAGCTTCAATTATGAAGCTGGGATGTGACGGCTGCTGAGTGAGCCATGCCAACAACAACACTGAGGCAGATCACTGTCATAAGGGTGTTAGGAGAGTCTTGGGAAAGGCTTGGATGCTCCCTCTTTCCCTTCAAGCATTTTCACATCTGTACTGCATTATATCCCCATCCAGATGACTTTGCTGGGATCTCCAATGTTCTTGGGAGTATTAACATTATAAGAAAAAACCCATTAATTTATTTGTTCAGTCTTCTACATAAATATACCCATAGTCTAGTGTGAAACAGCTCACGCTTATCTGGTTTACTTTGTTTTCAAATGCACCTAGCTTGGATTTTCAGTTTTACAGTGTATGTAAGGAATTAAACCCTTTAATTATATTGTAAACCCTCTGGTTCATTTTTTACCCTGTTTCTGTGCACTACATACCATAAGACACTACTCTCCTTTAGCATCACAATGAATAAAGCACGTCCAGGTATCCTGTAGAAGTTGGATGGGCCACTCACAGGGAGGGGCAGATCTAGTGACTCCCACATGACAGGTGATGAGGGAAGGATGAAGGTGCTATTTCTGTCCTCTCCCTTGGGAAGGACATTTGGGCCATCCATAAGACACAGGGTGTTGCCGAGCCCAGTTTTCTCCTTAGCACTGAGAAATTGCCAGTGGACTGACACGTGAAGGTGATGCTCTTATCCTTTCTGGGCCTGGGAATGGAGAAAGCAGCAAAGCACAAAGCAAATGTTCACCCTCAAACCCTCCTGCCCTCATCTGTGACCAATGTGATGATGCATGCACTGGGGTGGAGGGATCAGATTGTTTCAAGTCTAGGATGATTTTCACCCGTTCTTGTAATATTGATACCAGTAATAATCTTTTCTTGCTACCTCCTTCTTCTGTTGGCCTCCCAGGGTAGCTCTCTTGAGTCATCTTGGTACCATAGTAAAACTCAGTATTGCAGAGGACCTCTTTGACTCTATTTTAATTTTTCAAAGTCTGCACTTGTCCTGTTCTCTGTCTTCCTGCAGCAGTCTGGGTCATGTTGAGTTAGTGATGGAAGATTCCTTGGTTGAGAAATGGGAGAAGGGAATATTAAAACAATAAATTTCACTTACTAGAATGCTACAAGAGACACCTGTTCCTGTGGATTTTCTGCACTTGAAGTGCAGCACATAGGCAACCTTGTGCACTGCAAGGTGGACTGCAAGTTTGCTAAAGGGAGATCTCTGAGCAGTGAGGAGAACTACTGAAGTTTTTCCATGTTGTACCATGTATTGTTCCACCTTCTTTCCTTAAGTTACATGGATTCCTACTGTTAAGGAGGAAAAGATATTTAAAGTATGAACATTTTCAACACATTTACCTGAAACTGGGCTTCTGCACAATGTTAATGATCCAACTTTTTTATTGCCTTTGTTTCTATGAAAGTGCCTGGCTTGTACAGGAGCTTCAGTTTGGGTGAAATTTAAAAAAAATTGGGGAATATTTAGCTGCAGACTTTGTGGTTTTCTTTTCTTATTAAAACAGAAAAAGAGGGAATTTATTAGGTTGCAGCAAATAGGTAATCTCATGCATTCCCTTACTTTCAAAATATTGTGATGAAAACAGAATACATCCTGCACACAATGTCTGTTCTGCTTAACCCTATCACAATCCTGAATTAATGCCCAGTCCTGCAGAGCATGGCTTGGCAGGGGAGGGGTGGCCGTACAGGAGCTGTGTGTGCAGCTGCTGCAAGAAAGGTAACAGCTGTCACCTGTGTGTGCACCCAAGCTCAGGAGAAAGGCTGCAGATGTTTCAGCTTCTGAAGGGCCACAGCATTCTGGGGTGCAGCAGGGGAGGGATGTGTGGGTGCAGATTTGTCATTCTGGTGACAACCACATGACATCTATAGCGCTCGGGAATTTGAGGATGAGTATCTCCCCTGATAGTTCAATTTCTGAAAACCAGCTGGGGGCACATCAGTAAGGTCAGGCATTACTCATGAGTCAAAAATTAGTCACTCTTTATCTAGATATCAAATTGTAAATGTTCTGGTCTGGAAAATCATTTTGCCGTTATAGACTAACCCCATGGACTTGCGGTCAGCTGCATAACCCAGAAGGAGATTTCAGGGAAGGGTGTGGCTGAGAAAGCAAGAGAAAAGACCCCAGGACTGCGGCCAGCATTAGTCAGAGGAACTGCTTTGTTGTTGTATTACAGCTGCACAGTGTTTTTAACCACAAACTCTGCTTCAGACCCAGGCTGTAATGGGTACCACAGCGGTTTGCATGGCAAAACAAATTACAAATCCCTCATGACACACTGAAAGTCCTTTGAAAGCATTGTTTGGGCAGCAGCAGGACTCTTCTCAAACCCTACTCAGGCTGCAGCTCTTATTTCTAAAGGTACAGCTATACAAACAAGTGACTGTGGGGAAATGCATGTACAGCACATCATGTTTTCCACAGCAAGATCCCAGTCACAGCCTATGGTAAGGGAAAAGTTCCCTAACCATAAGGGAAATTTGCTCCAAGGCAAGAGGAGGAAGTTGCCACTAGCAGCTGCACTGACACTATAAATCTATACCTCCACTCATTCAGAAATATCTGTAGCTGTACCCTGTGTTACTAAAGCACTTGTTAGAGGTGCAGTGCTGCAAGAAGCAGCTGTGCAGGAGATACCTGCAAAGTGCTAGGGGTGCTGGAAAGGGACACAGCTACTTGTGCTTTCAATGGGAAAAGGGAAGTGTGTCCATTTATATGCCTATGTGTTACAGTGTTATCTGCCTCCTCCATCCATTGCCTGGAAAATTCTGGCTAGTGGGATGTTTTCTATGTGAATCCCAATCTAAACTCTCACAGTTAAAAGGAGATGGGCTGAATTTTCTGTCTGCTGCATTGGACACAATGAAGTGCAGAAGTGCTGCTGTAGGTGCTTGTGGCATCACAGGAAAACAGCTCCTGCACTTCTGATGAGCTCCTGAGGGCACAGCATGGCCTGGCCTGGTGGAAGGCCTATCCCAATGTGTGGAGAGGCCATAGACTCAGTGTAGACCTAATTTTATGGACTTCATTCACAGACTTCATTTTATCTGTTACTCTCCTTTATATGAGCAAAAGAAAAACAGTGAGTGAATGGGACAAGGATTGTATTTGAAGTCTACACATATTTCCCCTCTAGCTAGGATTTCAAGTGCCTCTAATTCCCTAAATTAGTGACAAGGTTAAATACTGCCAGAGAAATATGGGCTAAGGTTGGAGCTCCAGCCAGCCAATATCTAGGTAATAATTTAAAATGTATTATTCATGAACGCTTTATTACTGTTCACATTAAATTATAATTCTTTCAGTACCAATGTCCCTGCTTCACATGAGTGGTGTTTAATATTAGCTGCTGTTCAGCCTTTTCCAGCCAAATAAAATCATTCTTAGTTCATTCTGTCTTGCTTGGATCAACAAACATGGAACTTAATGAACTCCCCCTGCTCTGTGACTTATCTTGCCAGGATGGGAGGGGGAACACACCACCACAAAACATTCCACAGCACTTTCCTTTGACAGCACACAGTTCAACTCGTGCAAGGACCATGACAGTGCCACAGGATGCTGCATGTGCCAGCTCCTCTGTCTGCCAGCACAGGCGAGCCACCGTGCCTGCCCTTCTCCACACAGCTGCTTTGGGAGGGCAGTTCAGCAGCGCAGTGGGTCCTACAGTTAGTCTGCTTCCCAGAAAGATTCATTGAGGGATATTCCCTCTTCCTCTGTCCTCCCCAGTATTCCCTGTACAAGGCAACAGGTTGGAACCTGTGAGAGTAACCCTGGTGCTGGGCCGGCAGCACAGAAGGTCCAGGCTCTGCAGCAAGTCATGGGAAACCAGCCTATCCCTTAAGTGAGGCTGACACACAATGATGGAGACTGGAAACTTTGGGTATACCCAAACCAATCTGTATTAGGAGTTTGAAAACTGGGCACTGGGAATGTTTTTGAACCACAAAAGCAATGCCAAGAACAAAACCATAGAATAATGTCAGGTTCTTTTGGTTAAATCTAAAATGTTCCCAGTATTACTTGAAAACTAGAAGCAGACAAAATTATCCATCATGCTATAGATAACTTGGCTGCAGAAACAAGGCATCAGCATATGCTGAAAAGTAAAAGCTAACATGATTAGTTGACTATTAATTCTAGCATCAGACTTGCCTGCATGAGATCCATATGTACAGAAAATAAAATCTTTGGAGCAAAGACCAGAGCTTCTGTGTAGCTGTAAAGCAGGTGGAATAGGGCTGAGCATTAGACGAAAAAATGTGATATTGAAAAACTGGCAATGGCCTTCAAAAATGTTTGCCCATTTGAAGAGTTGCCACAGACTTGTGCTTCTATTGAAGCTGGATGATATCCATATGTTTAATTCCACTGAGCTGGTTAGGCTAACTTGGATCTGGCATCCAGGTAGGTTTTCAAAGCGCACTACAGCTCCTGGAGTTCATAAAAGCTGTGATTACAAAACTTGGAGTCAGTGCTCTATGTGGTGCAGTTTGCATGATAATGCATCAAACACTGGCCCCCAGATTTCCCAAGCCTCTGGATTTTTGCACTTGCTGTTTCCTAAGTGCCCTAACTCAGAAACTGCAAATATCTCTTTCCTCATTTATTGGGGGGGGGGAGGGTGTGGGGAAAGGGACTTGATTAAGGAGTATTAAAGACGGCATACCTACTAGATGAGCCCCACAGAACATGAAGAAGAAATTGCATCCTGCTGAGTTTTGGCAACAATTTCACAGGGGAAGGTCCATAAAGAAAACATTATCAGCACAGGTCTTGTGAAAAACAAGTTTCAAGATCACTTGATTCAAAAAGTCCCGTTAAATCATGTTAAATGTTTTCTGTGTATCCATGAAGGGTTTGACAGCTAGTGTCTCCATATCACTGCAGCCTGGGTTAAGTTACAAATTACACGTACCATCCTCTCCTAGACTCCCTCTCATGAATCCAGCTTAGCCCTTCCAAATCAATTTGGCTATAGCATTTTCTGGCTTGACCTTCAGTATTTTAACACTTATAATGTGTGTTGCAGTTAATCTCTCCCAGGATTTTTGTTTCCTTGGTGGGATCTGAGGAAATTCATATTCCCTTTCCTGGGAAAGACAGTGATTTCCTCATGGTGGATGCAAGCTTGCCACTCTCTGCTGAAATAGCTCTCCCTCACCCAGGAGCATGCTGCGCTGGGCAGCTCCCAGCTGTGCCTCGTCTGGCCTCCAGAAGCCACCCCATACTACATCTCTGCTAAGGGAATTGTGACAGCCAGACCAAACCCACAGAAGATCAGAGATCAGTAGACCCTTTCCTATCCATGGCCTCTCTACCATTTTAATGTTACCACATTTAATTAATTCCAGAAATTCTTATGTTAAAAATCTTGTTTGCAGATGAAGGAGAAGCTCACCATATACTATTGGGAACCTGAACAGTAATTTGAAAATCACTGCTAGTCTAGATCTAATTGATACAGAGAAAAAAGGAAAGGAAAGGAAAGGAAAGGAAAGGAAAGGAAAGGAAAGGAAAGGAAAGGAAAGGAAAGGAAAGGAAAGGAAAGGAAAGGAAAGGAAAGGAAAGGAAAGGAAAGGAAAGGAAAGGAAAGGAAAGGAAAGGAAAGGAAAGGAAAGGAAAGGAAAGGAAAGGAAAGGAAAGGAAAGGATAACAGTGCAGTTAAAATTCTTTCACACACACCTGATTTCTACCCCTTTTCCTGGTGTCAGGCTGCTCCTCCATGCCCTGAGGTCAGCAGTCTCAATCTGGTAGGGCTGAGGCATAACCGCGAGTCAGGGACATCCAGAGTGTTTTGCAAGGAGGATCTTGATGTTCAGGCTGATGTTCAGGTTGATGTTCAGGTTGGTGTTCCTTTCATGATCTAGGATCCACTTGGAGTAGTTTTCACAAGTTTTCTAACTTGCTTTTTTCTTTCTGCACTGGTCTGCAGCTCCATGTGCTCTGGAATTTACTGTATGTAATGCCTTTTACATATGTTTAGAACTGTTTCTTTTTCTTATTGTACTCTAAAATCAAGTTTGTCCAGTTCCACACTTCATTTAACTAAATCTACTTGAATTTTATTGGAGAGAGGGATATTTATAGCTGTGGGATCACCAGTGCCTGCCTGTGCCACATCTCTTGCCATCTCATGCCTGTGCATCCTGTGCTATGGAGATCCACTTCTCCATAGATGTGGTGGCCAACTTGTCCACCCCTACACTGCATTATTGTATTGATCAAAAATAGCTTATTCTGCATAGAATAACTATAGCCTCTGTAAAATAATGGCCATAGCGTGCAAAGATGTGCAGAAGTAAAACCAATTAACTTTGCACACATGGTCACTTAGAGAGCTTAACTGCCACATCTAAATGAAGCAAAACAAAGTAAAACAAAACTGCAACCAGATCAAGAAGAGTTCAGACAGAGTCCAAAAATCTCAGTCTTGAGTATTTTGAAATCCAGTGTAAAGCTTCTGGCCTGAGAAAGTCAGTGCTACACTACAGGGCTGCCTCACCACATGATGCCCTGCTCAGCTTCACAGGCAATAGTTTTTCCTGTGCCTCACCTGAAAATGAGATTGCAGGCATTGGAGCATACAAGGATGGGTGACAGTGACCCATGAAGGCAACACCATGTTTCAGTGTTACACCACTCTGTGCTTGCTCTTTTTCATTAGCTGTTCAACAGCCGCTAGTGGGGAAGTGCTGCTGTGGGTGATGGAATAGGTATCTCCTGCTTTTCATCTCTTGAGCTTCTGGCCTGTCTTAACAGAGCCAAAGTCTGGGTTTGACAACCCTACTGCATCCCAGCAGGCCTGGGAAGGTGCACATCCCCAGGATTACCCTGCTTGCTTCCAGAAGACAGCAAAAAACTTCACATTTGGCATGGGCAGCATATCAAAACTCTTTTCTTTTCCCTTTCAGACACATTGTTTCACAGATAAATAGCACCTAAGAATATACTGGCATCACTGCAGTATATTCTGTTCTTTAAAGAGATAAAGAGACACATCTAAGTCTGCATCAGTCTGGCTTTCACTGAATTAGAGCCATGAGGCACTGGGCACTTTTATCCTGAGCTGTCAGTAGGTCTCTGACCCTGACAGTCCTGCTGTAATAAGATACTTAGTGCCACCAAGCAAGGAAAATGTCATTTCTATCTGCAAAACAGACACACTTCATTGGGTAATAAATGAAGCAGGTCACTGTCTGTATGGGCTGGCAGTTGTCTTCAACTCCTTGCTCCTTGATTTACTGTGTGTAGGAGCAGCTTGGCACATCAATATTGCAAATTAAATACCAAGCAGAAACAACTTTCAAACAGAGGTTCAGCTCTCCTTCAGTTCAAATCATGGCAGTCAACTAATCAAAGTGTTTGATCAGCAGTTTTTATGCAGCTCCAGTCTGCACAGTCTCTTCTGGACTTTTTCTTCTCTCTCTTTCTGTCTCTCTCCTTCAGCAGTCAAATTTTACTTCAAAGGCTGGTTGAAGCTTTTAGCCTAGTATTACACCACTCACTGGTTAAGTGGAAGCTGCTTCAAATCCTGTATAATTGCATTGTCTTTGTGTATCTGTTTTCTGTGGGGCCCTCCTAGTGTGTGGAATCAGTGAGCCTCTTAGAACTATTAGGGCCAGGCACAGTTAAGCCAATGAAAATGCTAATTAAGATTGAGAAATATATTGTATGCATTCCACATGTTTAGCTCTAAAAAAATATGAAAAATCCATAGCCTTAACACTCTAAAAATGTCAGATGGTTCTCTCAGACAATGTCTTGGGAGTTCTATAAGCCTTGGCAGAGATAATTTTGTTAATGCCCCCCCGATAATTAGATCCACATGCACACAGGATACACCATGAGCCCTGTCTTGCCTTTCAGCTTCAGGCCTGTGACAGTGGCTTGTTTTGAACTTCAGAGTGTGTTTTAAAATAGCACAAAAATATGTCAACCAAATATTGAAGCTCCCAAATGAAGCCCCTGGGCTAGGAGAGGCCAGTACCCACCCCAGTGCAACCCTGTGTGCTGCCTTGTGTCACATCCTGCACAGCCAGATGCTCCATCTCCTACAGGACCTCTGTCCCACCTAGGGTACAGCAGCCTAATTAACCAACAGCTAATCAAGAGGTGGGTTTCACCCTGTTCCTCAAAAGGCAATCCAGGACCTTGGGTCCTGTGGCCCAGGGCAGGGTAAGAAGTCAGACCCCAGACCCCACAGCTGAAGCTCAGCAGCCAGTTGCCAGCACTCAGTAGAGATGGTGAGGATATGGCTGTCCTCTGCCTTCTCCAGATATCTCATCCACCCCAACAGACATGGCTCCTTCTTCTTCATCATCCTTCCCTTCTCCCTTTGGGCAGACTCCACTGATTCCTCTGTCCTTTATTTCCAGCTAAAGGCAGGATGTTGAATCCTGTCCCTTGCCACTCTGTTGGCAAAGGGACATTTGGGACCCTGTGAAGGAACTTGTGCCTGGCCCAGGGGGACCATGGGCCAGCCCACAGCTGCTCAGTGCCTGCAGCAGCAGGAGCATGGCTTCTGGTGGCACACGTCTGGGCAGTGCCATGCAGCAGCAAAGGGCAGTGGGGCAAGCTCACTGCAGGGACACCTTGAGAGCTGGGCAGCTTCTGTCTCCATAAAGCATGTGAGAAGTGCAAATTCTCTGAGGCAAGAGTTACCCTTTATTCTAAAAGCAGGTGAGCCCTCGTCTGGGAAGAATGATGCATCTGAATCCACTGATATTAGAAGGCTAATTAATTACTTTATTATACTATATTATTCTATACTATATTACACTGCATTTTAACTGAAACTGCACAAGCACTCAACTGTTCAACTCAACAAAATCTTGTGACTGTCTGCTGACTGACAGTCTGGGCACAGGCTTGGCCCTGATAGGCCAAAGAAACAAAACACCATCACTTTGGGTAAACAATCTCCATATTGCATTCTACTTTGGCACAACACAGGAGCAGAAAATGAGAAAAGATTGTTTTGATCATTCTTTTCTCTGCTTCTCTCAGGTTCAGAGAATGTGAATCCCACAACCCTTAACTTGGGCAATGTTCTTGGAAAGGCATACATCTGTAATGGCAATGCCAAAGGTCTGCTGTAGCACAGGGGTGGCTGGAGGAGGCTCATCAGAGAGGCTACAAAGGAGGCTGTTAATGTTTACAGTGGGCTGAGCAGTGTGTATTTTATTTTAGCCTTACTCTTGGAAATGGATGAACTGGTTTAAGCTGCACTCCCAGTGTCACAGGGCCTCTTATAATGCCAGCACTTTGCTACAGATCATTTCTGAAAGATGAAGGAGGTGAGAGGACATTTGCAGCCACTGGAGGAAGGGCCCACTCAGCCCCTTGCTTTACAAGCCTCCCTACCTGTTCTTTGTGGCCCACAAAGCCTCTCATGTGCCCCCAGCTCTCTGCTCTGCTGTGGGCTCAGGAGGGAAGAGGCACAAGGGGATGGTTCCTCACATGCCTGGCCTGTGTCAGGACTTGCCTTCCCTTCCCTCAGCCCCAGGGCTGCTGTGGAGACACGGAGGTTATGCATTAGTGCAAGAGGAGGGGATCCTCTTCTTTGGAGGAGGAGAGCATTAAAACATCAACAACTGCAGAAAATGAAAATGATGTTAAGAAAAGAAGTCCATAGATTTTAACTGTTAAAGTGGTAAAATAAGATTTTATAAACATAATCTTCCTAATACTCCATAATGTACTTCTCTGTGTCACACAGCACAATAATTTCCTGTTCAGCTTCACTTTCTGAGCAAAAGCAGAGACCAAGATTGGCAAGCTGTAACAGGAGAGCTAGGGCTCTTCCCCAGCCCCAGCCAGCAGAGAGCCTGGAGAGCCTTTCTGCTGCCTTACCGGAGCCTGCTTTCTGCTGCCTTACTCCAGCCTGCTTTCTGCTGCTTTACCGGAGCCTGCTTTCTGCTGCCTTACCCTAGCCTGCTTTCAGCTGCCTTCCCCTAGCCTGCTTTCTGCTACCTTACCCTCAGCATAAGCCCGTTCAGCCACCGGGTGATCCTCTTGAATCGCTTTTTAACCGAGTCAAGACTTCTATGGCAACAGAGCCTTGTTTGTGTGTAAAGAAAGCGATTTGTCGAGAAGTAGTGAAGGGGGAGGAAAGAAGACACTTGGCTAAGAACTGCTTACACAAGTAAAAACCATATTTCCTCCACATCTTGCTTCAGAGTTTTTGGAGAATGGGAGCTCTAGAAACATGTAATTACCATTTGCCTTCTCTAGAGTTTTTTTTTTGTTGTTGTTGTTGTTGTTTTTTTTTTTTTTTTGGTTTGTCTTTACGGTATTTCTCTGGTCGAAGCCAGCTTTCTTTGCAGACTCCTGCGTGTACCTGCGCCTGTGTTCAGGAGACACCCGGCTCGTTCCCGGGCTCTGTTCCCGCTCTGCCGTCCCTGGAGCGGGCCTGGCGCGCTGCACAGCCCGTCTCGGCTTCCGAGGTGCGGGGACGCCTGTTGATTGTGCCCGACCGATCCCAGATTGTTTTTCCATTTCGGTACAGCTATATTTAGGCTGCCCAGTAACTGTGCCCTGGACTTTCTAAAATAAATCGGTGCACGAGGCCCTGTTTAGCGGCGGCGGTGGCAGCGCGGAGCCCGGCCTGGCCCGGCTGGCCCGGCTCTGAACAGCCGGGGGCAGAGATCCCGCCCGTTCCAAGCCCGGGCTTAGGGAGCCTCCTCTCCTGCCCCGCTCTGCCCTTGAGTCCCGCCTGCCACCTGCTGACCTGCACTCAGGTTCAAACAGCTCCGCTATGAATCCAGCGGAATTACAGATTTGCACCTATGCAGAGGGGCCAGAGCTCCTGGGGTGTTTTCCCATTTTAACCATCACTTGATACATATTTAGATTTGAAAAAAAATAATCCGTCCGTGTTTGACCTCTGTAGGAAACGAGTCAAATAAAGTAATCTCATTTCTCGCAACTTTGGTCCTAAATCTGTATTTTAACCCAGAGATCCACTTACAAACTGAACCAAAGGTTCAGTTTACAACCTGAACAATTACTGACTGTAATTTTCATAAGTTATTCTGCAAAACTTTGAGAGTCAGACACAATAAATTTTTTTCCTCACTCATCAAGTACTTTTTTCCCCCTTAACTGGGACTGGACATTGTGAAGCTAAATAGAAAGTAAGTCTGCAGGAATTAAGCCTCAAAGCTTAAATATAAATTCCCCTTATTTCAAATCATAAAGACTGATTTTGGCCCATGTCTTCACTGACCAGTAGCTGGGTTTGTAGCCACATAGTGCCACTCTATCCTGTTGAGACTGCAGTGTTTCTGTAAGGCTCACTGACACATTTATCTTGGAGTAGCCAGCGATGCTCCCTGCTCACAGACATCAGCTGTGGGCTGGTGCTGGTAGCATCATTCAGAGGCTTTTGCAGAACTGAATTCCCACTGGGCTGGCAAGGCTGTGTGCCAGCAGCCTGTCTGGCCCCACAGAGTAGAGGATCTCCAACATGAAACTGAGTTTCATATCTAAAATATCACCCTTGAAGACAACCACAGTGTCCTTTATTTAGAACTCATTTGAGACAATGTTAGTAATTAATTTGCTGTTCAGTTTTTTGTGGTTAGGATAGGATTTTTATCAAGCTTGTGTAGTTGAAGCACACATGGGTCACATTGATAAATAAAATGTATCATTGCTGGGGTCAGGTAGATCTTGAACAGCACCCAGCTGTTCACCAAGGTGCAAACTTGCCAGGCAATTTGAACTTCCAAAGTTCAAAGGAATTGTCAAAGCCTACCAAATTGCAATATTTCTCATAAATATAAATGCTCCAACATATCAGCTGTCAGGAATTCAGTGCCTAATCTGTCCCATCATTGACTGGAGTGATAAGAACACTGCAGTTGGAAGGATGCCATTCTGGGAAGATATCACATATAATCTGTAAATTAATTCTTGAAGATTTTCAGTAGTTTTGTCAAATCAGCTTTTCTGTTGCTGTTTTCTTTTTAAGAAATCTTGTGACTTCTGCTCCAGTGATCTGGCCAGACCCAAGAGTGAGGGACTGAGAAGCTTCAAATCAAATCAGATGTGAGAGCTAAATTGCGGGGTTCTTGGCAAGACTTCTCAGGAACATAGAAACAGATGTGAAAAGAGGCACAGAAGAAACAGCAATGCCTCAGCTGCTCCTAATGAGGGTCCCAGCAGGGAGCTGGTTAACCCTGCTCAGGGACTTGCAGGCTCCTGGCTAACCAGAGAAGAACCTCAAAATGCAGTGTCAGCATGGGCAGGAGTTAAAATGGCTCTTTCCAACCTCTTAAGCTGCTACCACCTGCTGCTGGTATTGTGCTGTGGCATGTATTGCACAGCCTAGCAAGACTTCTGTCTGTCTTGTGAGTTCTTGTGCAGCAGCCCTGAAATTATCAGTTCTGCCATTTTTGGCAAAGCTTAACATGCCTGAGAAAATGCAGAAATTCATGGACTGTCACTGTCATCAATGTAGTCTGTTTGGCAAGAAATACAAGGTATATGAAGGTTTCAAGAAGTCATTTCCACTGATGCCAGATTTGGGGCCCATCATGCTGCACCAATGGTACAAAAAAATATTTCCATATGTCATAGGACCCTCCCCAGAAGAAAGGTTTCTCTGAACACTGGCTGGAATAATTCCTATGCACGTCAAGTGCCTGTGGTTGTATTAGTCATGCAATGACAAGAAAATAATCTGCTCTGGGGGCTGTGTTGGTGGTGGCTGGGAGGGTGGGATGGAGCTGTTTTTCCCCAGCTCTTCCACCTTTCCTTTCCAGACCAACAGCAAAAAAGGCACAAACCACTGACAAACATGCATGGCAGCTCAGGGCTAAGCCAGGGAAGCTAATCTGTTGTTGAAGTCATCCTGAGGATGGCAGGAGAGGAAGACATGCCCTGGTTATTTTCAAGTACAGAGAAGCAATATTTTAGCAACTGTTCTGAAATGTAAACAAGGAGAGGTTTACTGCGTAATGTTTCCTGGCTTTGAGGTAATCTTTGTTACAAAAGCAAGTTATCACTTGTAGATTTTTTTTCATTCCTGATTAACCAAACTCCAGACTGCCTGCCTCTAAAATAGTCCTATTTTGTAACTCTGTCATTGCTAGAAAATTAAAAAGAGAACTCTTGACTGGAATGAAAGCTCTTTTCTTGCCTTTTTTGGTAGTGTGTCCTACTACAATAATTCTGTTGAAACACAAACAAAGGGCACTTTCTGATTGCTAAGCAAAAAGCAAAACAAAAACCATAAAATATTCAGTGGGGTAACCCATGCTTTAAATGTTGTATTTCTGACATTATGTCACATTCTGAAATGAGTGGTAATGCCCTGCTGCTCCTGTAGTGGTGAGGTTTGCAATGCTGATATCCAGCAAGCAGGTAAAGAACTATATAATGATGGAAAAACTTTTTTTTTTTTTTTTTCAGGGAAAAGACATTCACCAAAAACCTAACCAAAATTGATCCTTACTTTCACTGAAAACCAGACATTGGGGTAAGTATGTTTCACAGCAGCAGCTCACAGGCCCATTCTACTGCCAGGGTGTAGCTCCCGTGCCTGACTAAGCCTCACATGGTGTCCCAGGTGTTGGTGTCCCCTAAACCTGAGGGGCTCAGCAGGCTGGGGGAGACTCCAAGGAAGAGAAACATGGAGCTCAATCTAGTGGTAATCTAGGAATGGCAAAACTTAAAAGATTCTGGTTTCTTATGGTTTCTAGGAGTCCACTTGTTCCATATAAAGCCAACACTCTGAAAACTGAGTGGCACTGAAAATGTAGATTTCACGGAGGAGTTCAACTGCATGGAAAAGTGTTGGCCACCTGTAGTAACTAAAGCAACAAGCTGCTGAGCCAGTCCTGGGGGTGTACCTGCAATGCTGAATGTGCCCCATAGCTGGGAGCGTTTCCATGCCTCTGCATTCCTGGCCAGAGAGGAAGGGCTGAGTATGGACATAGAGGATCCCAGTGGAATGCAAGGCAGGTCACGAGCTGCAGCAAGGACAGTCAGACGGCCAGAGGTAGGTGTTTAGTGTATCTGTCTCATGGATTTACAAAGTGAATTTGGAGTATCTATATAAGGAGAAGCTGAGGTACCTATAATCCATTAGATTTGACAAGGAACATTACTGCATACAATATTGTTTCCTAGTGGTCTTGCTGGGATTAGAACCCTTGTTGTAACAGCTATTCCTATTTGTCTTGTTATACTTGCTAACCCCTATTTGTCTCCTCTCTTTGTGTTTAACTCTGAATTTCTTTTAGTTAGCACTTGCAGCATCCTGTGGTATTGGGGAGGAAATTTGGACATGAAATTGCGCAGCAGGGAGAAAGTTCTCTGTAGAAGTAATAAGCAGCAAGAAAATATATGCAACATTTAACTTATTTCTTGCTTCCTTGCTCTGGGCAGGCTGGTACAAATTGTATCTCATGTCAGACTACAAGACTACAAGAACCACAGAGGGAGCAAGGGATACCGAGGGTTTCAGTTAACAGGAGACAAAATGTGTTTGTATTAATTGCCTAGTGCTCAAATGTGTTAGAAATATTTATATAACAATAACAAACGATTTCATAGCTTACGTATGACTTGGTATTTCCAAAGACACTGTTAAACAGCAGGGCTTGCTGGAGTTTCTGGCAGTGAGGACAGCTTGTATGCCCATTAAAATAGATAGGTTGTACCCAAATAGACATTACATTTTCTGGTAGAAGTCCCAAACTCAGATCTAAAACTTAGGGAATTGATGAAGTTATGCATGCTTAGCAGAAAGCTTGAGAAAATTCTCTTCAAGAAGGACTACTTTTGCTTCAGCTTGTGGTACTGCAGCCAGTGAGAGCATCAACAGATAAAAGCCAAAAAAGCACCAGCACAAAAAGTTTTCAGGAAATCTGCAGCTCTCTCATATAAACATGTTTTATGAGTGTCTAGAACTGCTCTAAATCTTTCCTTGTCGAAGTGGAGTCTCACTGTTGTGGAGAACAGCTAGAGAATAAATTACAAGTGAACTAAGCTGTACCAAAATTAAATGCCTGCTATACTATAGGCTCACAGACAACATATGTTTGAATCTCTGCATAGCTGTGATGTCTGTGTGCTGGACAGGCATTGAACTCCTTTGCAGAAAAAACCACCCCCAAAACAACCAAAAAGACTCACCAAAGAGGGAGGGAAAAAACCCCAAAACATTCCAGATAATGAGACCTCAGGGCAACTTGTTATTTGGAAATTGGTTTCTCACTGAGCCACTGTGTCTGCAATGGGCCGAGCTAATCCCCAGTCAAAAGCACTGGAAGGATTGATTTTGGCTGAACTCTGTGACTCTTGTCTGTCATGCTTGGTGAGAGAGGAGCCAACAGTCCCTAAAATACCCTTTCCTGCCCGTGCTGGGCAGTTGCCCTCCATCAGTGGTGTGAGCAGCACTCCTGCTCCTTGCATGCTCAGCTGCTGGTGACAGGCTGAGAGGAGGGTGCTGGAGACTGGACAGCAGCTGTGCACGTCACCGCACCCTGAAAGTGCTGAAAAGACACTCAACTGAATAGTTCAACTCCAGTTGACCTTAAAAATAAGAATGAGGGAAAAGTATGAGAAGTACATTGAACCTCCAAGGCTTGTCAGCATGGACAGCAGTCTGACAGATCAGGGGAATGCAGCAGGAGGGATGGTGAGTCTCTCTAGCTTGGGTGTGCAAAGTGACCAACCCAAACAAAATCAGAGTGGTTTATAGCCTCCTAAAGAGCACAGCACTTAGGAGTTAGGCTGGTTTAATTAACACAGATCTTTATGCCATAACAAGACTTGCTTTTCTTGGAACAAATATTTGAGACCTTGAGCAACACATCTGAGAAACTAGAGAATAAGAATAAATGTAGATCTCCTTGGAATAATTACCTTGTCTTGTGTGCACCTTTGAAACACTCAACACCCTTACAACCTTTTCTGTAAAGCTTGTGGAACTTTATGGCCCTCATTATTAAAGGTATTGAAGTCATTTTTATCAGGGAAAGGTGGAATCCTTTCTCCTCATCACTTCACACTGAATCTGCATCAACTCCATTTGATTTTATATTGCTTCTTGTGAACATGACCCAAGCCCACTCCACCATCAGAGGAGAGAGAAAAGGTCAGAACCATAAATTTTTGACCTTGCTGGGTGAAAGCAGACATTACACTCAAATCCCTGTTAGTAATGGTTGCTATACTTCATGGCAATGCAGGCAGCGCAAAAGGGCACCAGCAATGACATCTTTCATCACTTGTCCTAAAATGCTCTTCACTTACTGCCTCTTGCATGGGGTGTCAGCAAAACGAGATGTAAATGGATCTGTTGACAAACAGGTTAAATGTCAACACCCACAATGATACGTTGTTAATAGTGAGGGCACAAGATATTACAGAATTGTTTAAAAGGGGCAAGTGCTGAAAGGTGAGCAAAGTTATCATCAGGGTTATTTACTGTGTAAGTGCCATGGTTGGACTGCTGGCTGTGGTTCAAGGCAGCTCTCATCCTAATCTTCCTTTTCTTTCTGACAGCCTCGCTCCAGACTTTGCTGCTGATCACCCACAGCCTTGTGGTTCCCCTGCCAGTGTTGCAAGGCAGCAGGAAGACTCAGAGGACACACACAGAGGTACCAAACCCTTTTGGAACCAGTAACAAGGGATTAAAGTGCTTTTGGCTTGGTGGAAGCTGTTCTGGGGCATGGTGAGAACTCCTAGTAAGAGATGTTAGATATTGTGCAACTCAGGGCAGCTATTAGATGTGACACTCCTTCTGTGTGCTCTGACTTGTTTGCTTTAGAGGGAGACTTTTTAATCACACTGGTATTTATATTGTTTTGCAATGTTTTTATTACTATTCTGAGTCTCCATTCAGGGTAAAGAGTCTCTGTTTTGCTAGGCACAACTTAATAACTTAATGCTGTTATTCTCACTTGATTTTCTTCTATAATAAGGATCTCAGGAGACTGAAAGTTGCTACTAAGGGAAGCAAACTGAAAACTTCCCTTTCTCTAGTGCTGAAATACACAGATTTTTTCATGGGGAAGCTGCTGGAGTGAGTGACTGCTGCTGGTTTCCACCGTGCCTCAGGCAAAGGAGGAAAGATTCAACAGAAATACATCAGAAACATATACAGACAAGGTAGTATTTGTGAATGACTTAGTGTCTTCCAGGCAAAATAGTTTATAAGCAGGATAGCAATTAGACAAATGATTCATTCTTTTGGTAAGGCTGTACTATTGTGTTATGTTTAACCCACAGTCATGCCCCCATCTCCCATGAAGGTCTGCTGTCTTGGGTGATGTGTAAATATGGTGAGGAATATAACAGGCAAGATTAGACTTATTCCAGTCAGTTTTTGATGAATAAATATTGTGATGGTACATCTTAATGATGTGAATGGAGAGACTATCCCATGAAAGGATTTTAATATAAACTAGCCAAAGGGAAAAGGAACTTCTAACAAGATAGGCACAGCCCTGAAATCAGTGTTTCCTGTCTCAGGTTGATGGATTTGTCACTTCCTCCCTTGGCTCTTTCCCAAATGTAGATGCCAAATGAAACAAAAATAATAACTACAGATTAAATAACAAAAATAATAACTACAGATTAAAATCTTCCTTAGAATTAGAAGAGTCAAAAATCTCCATGCAGAGCATTAAAAAAGTATCTCCAAGAAAATTTGATTTCAGCATAAAATGTAAGAATGTTTCTTACTAGAAAAAAAGAAATATTTCAAATAATAAAAGGAAAGCGTGACATTTAAAGTCAGCAGGAACTTCTGTGGAAACAGGGCTGGGTTATGGCTCAATCAGGGATCATCTCAGAGGTTTCTTACAGCTAATCCTGAAATAACTTTTTCTTCGGCTAAAACAATGCAACTTTGAGATGAGAAGCCAGGGGGAAAGTGAGAATTCCTGACACAGAAGTAGAAACTTGATAGTTTCTATACTTTGGAATTAGGGGGAATGCTCTATTAAAGATATTTTCAAAGATATGTTTCCAGCCAATAAGTATTGGTTTGAAAACAAGTAATGACCATTTACATTCTAGAGTTAAACAGTGGAACGGATCTCAGCTTTGAGGCCATAGGGCAGAATGTCACCTCACTCCTGGGGACACCTTTCCTTGCAACATCTTTTCCCTGATGTCAGCCTCCCTAATGTTCCTTCCTCTGAGGCCTTAGCTGTAATTCTATAGGAGGTTCTGGCTGTGAGTGTGATCCAGACTAGCAGTTCCTTGGTCCCCCACAGAAGAAATAAGTTTCATGGAAATATCCCAGACCCACTAGTGGTGAGTCATTAGGCAACATGGCAGTGCTCTGCCTGGCTTGCTCTCCAAGCTGTCTGCATCCCAGTTTGGATGTGACCTCCAACTCCTCCTGGCTTTCTGCTTCCTTTTGCTTTTTCTCTGTTTTGTTCTTAGAGCTCCTTCTTTTTGCTCTCTAACAAGGCAGCTCCATCTGGCTTCTTCTAGTGCTTATTCTGTTTCATGGTTTCCTCGTGTGTCCCTCATACTGTGCCAGGCAGGAGCATACAGGACAGCTCTCTTATTCTTTGCAATAGTAAGATAGGGAGTATTATATGGCCCTTTTGTATGAAATTTCTTGCAGGATTACAAATCTCTCCCTGCTGTGGTGCTAGAATGCTCTCACTCCACCTCAGGCTGTACATCCCTGCATGCCCTTCCTCACAAATGGCTTCATCCTGTAATAAAGGAAATACCTGGAAATTGTCCATTTATAGGACAATGCTTGAGTGCTCTTTGCTTCAGAATTGCATCAGTTTTGCTTCTACCTACTCCTGCCTCTCTCCTTTTTTTCCACGGAATTTTCCATGCTTTGAGCCTGACCTCCCTTTCTCTGCCTGGTTATTAATCCTATGTCTCTTGGTCAGGTCCTGGCTCTTGGCAGTTTCTATAAACCAAGTGGCTCCTTTCTCTCCAGACCTTTGCTGAAGTCCAGGATCTCTCCTATCTTTCCTGCCTTCTCTTTTGCCACTTCTTGGACCTCTCAGCAGTCACAGAACATCTTCTTCCAGTTCCAGCTATCAATAGCTGTGAATTTAATAATTGTCTCACAAACTCAGTGACAGCAATAAATATTTTTACTGTGTTAGCATTTTAACTGGTACTCATTTATTACTGAATTATTGGACAAACTCAAAGGGAAGCAATCTTTGGCCTGATAGCAAAAGCTGCTGAAGGTGGATTCAGCAGTGCCTCAGGGCAGGTGTATCAAGTGGTGTTTATGCTGTGCTGAAGAACTCTGTCTTTTCAAGTGGGAACTTGAGAAACTTTTGTGTACCATAAATTTACAGCCTGTGTTCTGCTCTCCTGTCGCTGTGTTGCCATACAAATCCCAGCCAAATAACTCATACTGCATACTAAGCACTGGTTAAAGAACATCACACATTACATGAACTTACATAAACCAATAAGGTTAACAAAGATTTATCTCCCCAAAACAATATCTTACATCTCTAAGACCGTAACATGAACCTACCCAGGAAATACCACATCACCTTCTGCTTTCAGTATAAACTCTGTTTCTTTGATGTTACCTCCTTTAAATACAGAATAACATGTGTGTGTTGTTAGAAAATTCAAATAACTGTATATACTGGAAGAGAGAGTAAAGGAGAGCAAGCTGAGAAGCTGATCCCAGTGGGGAGCTCAGGAAGGAGCTGAGATGTGGTGATGGAGTGTATCAATAGTTTCAGTGTGGGAAGGATGGAGTAGCTGAGTGGCTTGCCAGGATGAAGAAGTGACTTTGTACTGATGTGGGAAGGGATCCCACAAGGTCTGACTCCAGGCTGTTTCCTTGACCAGTTTTTGCAATTAAGAAAAGAAACCCCCTATCTTCCTACCATAGCAAGCATATTCAAAATAAGACATTAATAACAAACACAATGTCATTTACCACAGCTTAACCTTAAGGTGAAGGTGGAGATAACTTTATTCCTGCAGTATTTCTTCCTGGTCTTCAGCTCCAGTCAAGTACAAGGCTCTCTAATGGTGACAGTGGTAACTCTAGAGCTTGATAAACTTGTCTTTATCAGTGGAGTCAGAGCATGTTATTAGCAAATGTATATAGCAAATGTATATAATGATTCTGTGTTTTGCTATATCACATGTTTGTGTAGCCTTTTCTGACAGTTAAAGATGTGCTAAGTTTCCTTGACAGAAAACAGACATTTTAATAAAATGGCTGCCATTTAACTAGAAACTCCTGGGCAAAGCTCTATGGGAAGCAGTTCCCATGACCTTCAGGGGGAAAGAAATGTTTGGTTTTTAATAGGGTTCCATTCTGTAAAAAAAAGTCCTTACTCTGCAGTATCCAGGCTTTTTAAACTCAACCCTAATGATGCAAGTCCTGAGGAACTGCATATGCCATTTGCAGAAACATATTGCTGATTACACTAGTCTTTACTTTCAGATAAAGAAACTTTGAACTATTTCAGAACAACGAATTTGGAGCAGAGTAAGGCTGAAGCAGAACCTTCTGTAATGCCTCTAATTTCATTACATTATACATTTTAAGCCTGAAATGACAATTGCATATTGATTTACTTACCCATTTATGCAGCTGACTGATAGTTTTGTGTGTCTGGCAATTCATACTTTGTATTGGTCTTGTTTTGGATCATATTTAAGTTCACATTTAATGTATTTATTTTAATATAAAGCATGTTTTACAAAAGTAGCAGAACCTATAACCCAGCCATCTTTATTCAGTGTATTCTGTTCATGCTTAAGGGTCACCAGCTTGAATTAGGTCCTTATTCAACATTGAGGGATTGTTAATTGGCTGCACATGTCACTGAGAAATTGTTACAAAAAATTTATTTATGAGCTGCCCTACCTGGGAGTGTTCCCCAGTGGCGATGGGAACTGAAGTTGCAAAGGAAGTTACACCTTCTGTCTTGAAAGCCAGACACAGGGGAGAGACAGAGAAGGGATGAAGAGGGGCATTCATGAAAAGCTGATTCATCACTAATCTGCTTGTACTCAAACACAGAAAACAATAGCTTGTTTATGATAAGGTTCTACCCTTCCAAACTGCATTCCACTTTGGCAGAGAGAGTGTACTGTATGCCATGAACTCAGGGTGATTGGCTTCATTTCACCAAAGAGCTTGTGTTGAAACTCCATTTTTTGTCTGTGGTTGGCACAGAACCAGAATGGGTCTACTGGGCAGGAAAAATGAGAGAAGCTCTGCAGAGTGCACCTGGACTGATTGCTCTGAAGGCTGTTTGGCAGAGCTGGAGGGACAGCCATGCTCAATGTGAAATCTGTGCAGCTCCTTAGGCGGCTTTGGCTCTGAGCCCACCAAGGGTCACTGCTCACCCCATCTGCAGTGGCACTGCCACTTTGCATCTCTAACTGAGTCCCAGAGCCTTAATTTCCAACATGTTTTATGGCCTGTGGGTTTGTGCTGCGTGTGCTGTACCCATTCTGTACAGCTTAAAGTCGATAAAATAACAGCAAGTTTCTGTTTTTTCTTGCATATGTATGAACAAAAATAATTTTGAATTACAAACACAACACAATCACTTCTCCCTGGCACCTCTGACAGAGGCCCTTGCAAGCAGTGTGCTTTACCCTGCCATTTGTGGCAGCCACTCTCATTTTTCTCTTGAAGCAACAGCATTTCTCACATCTCCATGAGCAGCATGGCTGGCTGGCCCTTGGGCACAGCCCCACCCGGGGTGCTGCACCCCTGAGGAGGGAGTGCATTTCTCCCCAGAGACACCTTCACAGCTGCTCTTCTGGCACAGCACAATTCCACACTTGTATCCTGAGCTCCCAGTTCAACCCATGACTTATTCCAATGTATAATAAGACAAATATAAGTCACATACATGCCCATATGGTAAAATAAGAGAATCCAAGAGGGATGAAGTTTTTCTTTAAGCTTCTAGCAGCTGCAGAAAGAAATCCTTCTAAGAAAGGAAGGCCTGTACTCTTTTTGACAAGCCTGCTTTCCAAAGGAATTGACGCTGATGTGGTTGCACTCTGCCTGTCAGACTCCTTTTCTCTCCTCCAGCCAGTACCTTTCCAGCTCATGTGCCAGCTCAGACAGGTTGGAACAGGATGGGGGTCCCAAAGAGGCTCTTTCTCCCTGTCACATGAGACCTGGGGGCTGCTCAAAGGACCCAACTCAGTGCCTGCCCTGGGGAAAAAGCCCCAGTGAGTGTCCAGAGTTACCCAGTCCAGTTAGATCACTTGCTGGCAGAGCAGTTCATGACTGTCTGTGCAGAGGGACTCAAATATTTATATCAGAAAATGTTTGTTTCATTCATGGATCATGAGAAGGAAAGGAAGAATTGGCTAGACTTCACATGGTGACACCAGGCTGCTCAACTGCTGATTAAGCTGGATTTTCTGTGTTCAGAGTTCAACAGGGATTTTTACAGACTTTAATTGCAGAGCAAACAAAACACAGAATGAGGGTCTCCATTTTTCATCATGTTTTTCACACATGAAATGAGAATCACTGGGGCTTGAGGCTTTGCTAGTTACAACATGATAATATTGCAGACCTTTGTTTTGAGACGGAAGCCAGGTAGAAGAATGACATTCATGGAAGAAAATTTCTGGCTGGGTATATAAAGAGCAAATACTCCCCTCCTGCATTTGATGTCAGGTTTTCTTGCAAAGGTTTAATGAATCCTAGGTGCAGTAGGTTGTCTTTTCACAGTGTGCAACACGGGGACATTTTGGTGTCCCAAAGCACCAAAGGCAAATGGCAGTCTGGCCCAGGCACTTGGGGCTGTGATGCCACTCATGCAGGCAGTGCAGAGGAGGGAAAGCTGCACGGCTAAAACTGAGTCTGAGCACTTTGGGTTACTCAGGTAAACTCAAATTTACCTCTCAGGTAAATTGCTTCCATGACAGTGGATACTGGGGTGACATTCTTGTTCTGTCAAGAGACATGCCCTCAAAGATAGACAAAAGAGCTTTGCACTGCTGAAAGCAAGAGAAAAAACCATTTTGTGTGGATAATTGAGGGGAGTAACAACTGTTATTTGACTTACTGTAAACACTGCAGGAGAGGCTCTTGAACTCACACGTTTCACACAACTTGTGAAGAACAAACAAAAGAAGAAAGAACAAAAATAGCAAATTCTTTTGTGTTCAAGTCGTACTTTAAAAACATAATGGCAAGGCAGAAAAGGTGTAAAGTGGTACCATTCTATGTATATATTGGTTTTTAAATACCTGACTTCACATTTTTATTGCAGCAAACAAAATTGCATTAATCATTTCAATCACTTTCATGGAAAAATTTCTCACAAAAGATTGAAAGCCAGTTGCCAAGAAGCTTGTCCATGTTTAAGGAAATTGTACTAGGGACTGGTCTAAGCTCTATTTTCATTCATAATCTTCAATTTATTAAAATACTTCGTTTTTTATGCCTTTTTTCTCTTCATGTACAGGAACAAAAATAATATTTTATTTGTCTAAACAAACTGCAGCAGAGCTCTACAGACAGATTTTTATTAATTAAAAAAAAACCAACAGAGACTAAAATTGTCTACTACATCTTAAACATCCTTAAAAACTCCTGAATTATATTGAAGAGCAGTAGCAATGTATACTTAGGAAGGAAATTAATAATCTCTAATTGAAACACAGTGCCTCTGACTATCCCATTGAGCAAAGAATTGTTCCACATTTGTGCCTTATTTATAATCAAAACAGGCTGTGGTGCACAACCACTGTGCTGCCAAATGGGAATATCTACAGAACCTACAAAAGTTATTTACTTGCTGTATGACACCATCACCCCAGCCTGTATATGGTGAGCACAAGTAGAAAGTGAGGGGCTGAGGGGTGCTCCAGAGGGTGGTGGTCTACAGGGCTGGAGTGGCAGGCATGGTAGAAAGAATAAAATTCAAAAAGGGAAATATGAGGGAATAAGAGTGAATTGAGACCACAGGAGAAATGTGGTGTATGGGGCTGCTGAGTAATGATCCATGAATGTACCACGAGGTGATGCTAACCATCAGATCATGTGCAATTCAGCCCATTTGCTGAACTGCATCCAGCAAAATCTGATATTTCTCCTGGCTCACTCCTAATACAGTGCAGCTCACAGTGTGTGACAACCACAGTGCCAAGCACATAGTGGCTATCAGCCTATGGCTTACAGACATAGGGCTTGTAGAAGGTAACAAAAAAGAAGACAGATTATCATACAGGTTTCAACTACCTAGAAGGTTTCTCTCTTCAAAAATATCAGAGCAACTCAAGCCATAAAGGGTCCAAAGATGGTGCAGTACATAATATCCAGTGGTGATGTCATCTGTTCATTGTCAGAGGACAGCTCAGTATTCTGCTGGATTTTAAGTCAGTAGTAACACTGATGTGGAATTTCAGTGTAGCTAGAGATGAGGTTTCCCAATGGCCATCTTAACACAAGTGTCAAAAAAGAGCAGAGCTTCATAAATTGGTGCCAAGCCTGCTTGGTGCTGTCAGTCATCATTCATCTCTCAGTCAGGCATTGCAGGAGATTTTGTGTTCGTGTGAAAACAACCCATGGACGATGGTAATGATGCTAAAGTGAAAGAAGGAGATATATATAAAATATAATCCACGTAATGAAGTCTATTTCCTTCCAATTTAAGTCTGTGAAATTCACTCAGCTGCTGAACACCTGCACTGTCCCTATTAGATGTGGTCACTGACATTGCCAGCAGTGGTCAGCACCACTGTACAAGAGAAATTCAGAAGCAGTGCATTTGTGTCTCAATGACAGCCGGATGAGTGGTGACCTCGTCAGGCCTCTATGATATGCAGGCTCATTACATCCACTACAGCTACAGAATATCACCCTCTTCCCTTCTTTTCCATTGTGTTCTTGTGAAGAGCTTTACACAGGGAAGAGCTCAGCTGCACTGAGAGTGATTTTTTTGCTCACCACTTCATGAAGATACATCCACAGCTGCAGCTACAGGACAGAAGAAACATGACAAATCCTTATCTCATTATGGCTGTCATCTGAGTTGCTGTCTGTGGATAATACTTATCCCCTAATAATGTTTTAGCTTGCACTTTGAATCTTGCTGTCACCATGTTTGTAAACTTAGAAAGAAACTTCTGTTTAAAAAGGCTCTGTTTGCACCCTAAGCTGCCAAGAGACTGCACAAGACTCCTTTTCCAAAGAGCAGAACCCTGCTGCTGGTGCTGAGTTGCTGGCCCAGGAGTTGGCCACAGCCTTGGAAAAGCCTGCGTCTCCATGGCTCCTCTCAGCCTTCAGAGAAGGAGGTGAGGTGAGAACAGGAGCAACATGACTTGATTTTTCAAAATTCAGGGTAATCTTCAGACAAAAGCGGTGAGGAAAAAATAGCAGAATGGCTTCCAAATTGCACACAAACTCAATATCATGTGGAGCCCATCATGTAGGGACGGTTTTTTTTTACTCTAGCTGCCTCTCATTTAATAATGAAGGTCCTCAGCTTTCTATCCAGAGGACTTGTGTTTTGATAATCTGCTCGACTGTTTCCCCAAATCCCCTTCCCTCTGTAATCAGACCGTCAGTCACTACAAAGGATCAAAATTGCGACATTTAAATACTATTCTTCTTGTGAGAAACTACCCTCTGATCAAAGATTAACAGCATGAAATATGTTACTTGTTTTTGCAGTAAACCTGCATGTCCCTTGTTGTCGATCCAAGTTCATGGAGGTTTATTTTCAAAGCAAATCTCTTGTTTTCCTTTCACCAGAGAGTTGTTATAAAGCCAGCTATTGTTATTGTAGAGTATAACTTTATTTTTTTTAGTCTAACTACTAGAAGCAAATGGTTTTCATCAGGTAAAAAGTCATTGTATAAATGCATTATATGGACAGGTCCTGGACACAACAAGCAGTTAATGGTTTTTAATTAAATACAGTGAGACAGGACACTCAAGGAGTGACCCAAGGATTACTTGTAGAGGAAGTTTCTCTCATGACTAATAGTGACTACAAATAAGATGGGGTATTACAATAAAATTCTACTGCTGACAAAAATATTAGCAGCAAACGACGACAGAACTTTCATCTGGGACTAGGAGAGCATCTGGAATATATTAAGACTGTAAAATTTCCCTTAAAGTGTGGGTTGCTAAAGTCAAAACCAGCCACCCAGAAACTATGGCACTCACAGAAACTCAATATTTTTTTTCATTAAAAATTACTTAAGTAGATTTACATCTTCCCTTGGTTGACATTGTGATGTTCTGCTTGTCCAGACTTTGAGTACTGAAAATACGCATGTGATGAGAAGGAGTGGAGAAAAAAATTGTCTCAAATATGTCCTGCCTATGTTGATCTGGGAAAACAACCCCATTTCCAGGCATCCTTCTGCAATGCAATCAGTCAGATGCTCTTTGCAACCACTCTGTGCAGATACCCACTGCTTATTAAAACCTTATGTGAAGCTGATGAATTATGTATCTAGAAATGCAATATAAGCACCAGATATTGACAGAGATAAACAGGACTGAAGTGGGATTTGCTGGGAGATCATTACAGAAAAAAGGAAAGTTTGCTTTAAACGAAAAGGCAGTGTGCTAAAAGGCCAGCATCAAAGCAAAGTTCCTGTTTCCCAGCCTCCTTTCTCCCTGTCCCCAGGTGTCATGACATCTCTCACAGACACAATCTCAAGACTGTGACTGTGAGTTCCTGGAGACAGAAATTGCCCTGTAACTGGCATCCATTGTGTGCAGCCCAAGAAGTGCTGCTGCCTCTCCTGGATCTTGGAGTGGTGTTTGGGAGGCAGCTGCAGCTACACTGGGGAGCTCCATGTCTCTGTAGCTGAACTGCAGAGCATGCACAGGGACCCTGGAAGGCAGTCAGCACTTGCTCCTCTAAAGCTGCACCAGCTGGTCTCAAACCACCAGGAATTAGGAATAACCAGCCCTCTTATACAGACACCCATTTTCAGAGTAAAACCCAGATGACATTAGTTTAGGCTACTGACATTAGTTTTGGGAGCTCCCAAAAGGCAAGTCAAGGTTTGAAGAACAAGCTGGGAGACAAAGGGTAGCGGTGAACTCCTGCTCTCAGCAAACTAGGCCAAAACCTGCAAAGCTCCAGAGAGTGGGGTTCATTTCACCTTCCAGGAGGCCACAGGTCATGAAGACCCTGGGTACTTCTCCATTTTCCTTCTCTTGCTCTAGTGACAATAGCAATGGGAAGGACTTGTTCCCCAGCAGTTATTTCCAGCAGTTTGTGCTTAGTGAGATGAAGTCAATCTGCTGTGTTCAGGAATCAGTCCTGCCAAAGATCTTTCCTGCCCTATGTTTTCCACCCTGAGGCACTTCCTGACTATTTCTGGAGGAGGTTTGGCGAGGGGAGTGCAGCACAGCTTGGCACATGAAGCACAGGAGGACTTAATTTGCCATCAGCATAGCAGTGGTAGGTCATCGTATCTCTTGGAGCCAAGGATCTCATGACGAAAGTCATTCACAAATTCAGAACAGAGAGTTGGTCCAGAATAAAAGCCAACTCACTGGGTGGCCTTGGTAAGCATCCTATGTCCCAGTTGGATATTTATGTTTTTATTTCCACTCATGCATCATTTCCTCAGAAGAGGGGAAGGGTTTTACATGACTTTCCTGCAAACCTTCAGCCCAAATCCTGATGTTGAGATAACAGCCCATATTCAGATATCAAAGAATGGTGTTAGGAAGAAGAAATGAATCTTCTCTCTCCTCTCCCCACCTCCCTCCATCTCCCATTTCCTCTTTCTTCTGACCATCTATTTGTGTGGGTGAAACATTCAAAAGTAGCTATAGAAATAAGATCAAGTGTTTAAGAAACTGGCAAGGAACATCTGTCCATCGAGATCCTTACACATGGACAGCACACAGGATCTAAGCTCTAAGCTCACAGGATCTAAGCTCTGATGAGCCTGTAGCTACCTTTTTGGCATCTAAGAGGAAGTTTTGAAATGCCAGCCTGCAGTTTTAAGAAGGACAAAACTCCATACATGTCTTCCATCAGGGAAATCTGAAGATCTTGATCTACCCCACATCTCATCCTACCAAGATGCTGGTGAATATTGCCAAAACAAACCAAACCACAGAGAGAAAGTCTGATCCTGGAAATATTCTGCAAGGAAGAAAATACGGATATACACTTCTCTGAGTACCAGCCTTTACCACCCAGCCCCTCTTCAGGTCTTGGTAGTAAGGGAGTGGCGTGTGTGTAGGAGACAAAGTAGGGGAGCTGGAATCCACTAATGTCCTCAGATTTTCCCTCCTATCACTAAGTCATTGCTGCTAAAGGCAATGAAGGAAACCTGCCAAATATAACAGCTAAAACCGACACCCTGAAAAACATAATATTTAGGGAAAGTTGTGTGTTGGGGCCAGCTTGTACCAGCTGCCAAGTCTGCAACCACAAGAGACCCAGGGTATGTGGAAGTCTTCAGCAAAGTGCCTGTTGGTGGCCAGGCAAAGGACAAAGCCCCTGCTCCTGTGCAGATAGAAGACTGTGACCCTCACAGCTGATGGATGGTCCTGATGGCAACATGGAGGGTTCAGCTGCTCCTCCCTTCAAACCATCTGCTCTTTGCAAATGGAAATGGAGATAAATGCTGGTGACTGTCCCAGGGAGGGATGCATGGTCTTGGCAAGCAGTGGCTCTGACAAGGACTGAGGCCATGGCTCCAGTGGCAGCTCAGAGGGCCTTAGGAGGAGCTCAAAATCAGGATGGAGTGAAATAGGGCTTTAAGGAGGGCTTGGGCCTACTCAGGCCCCTTGGATGTCCTTTGGAGTTGAATATGGGAGTACTTTTTTAAGGCATCTCTGTGTAGGATGAGGGCAATGCAATTCCTTTCTCTGGGGGGGAACATTGGGAGGGATGCACATCATGACACAGGGCTGTCATGATAGACACCTTGTTAGAGTTGAGAAGACAGGATGTGAAATATGCAAAGTATTCCCCATTCTCCCTGTTTATACACCTGAAGCCTGATTTGGGCCTACAGTGAAGCTCCTTTTCCCAACATAAAGATGACATTGCCTGGCTATCCTGCAAGGAGATTTTGATTGAGGAATTGTGTGTGGATGTTATAAGGGTGATTCCTGATCTTTTGCTGGTAGCAATTAGCAGCTCTATTCCCTGAGGATTTGTGTATCTTTGTCTAATTCATGGTTACGGGCTCAAGTAAAA
The DNA here is from genome assembly GCA_024362935.1 of Setophaga petechia. Classification (NCBI taxonomy): domain Eukaryota; kingdom Metazoa; phylum Chordata; class Aves; order Passeriformes; family Parulidae; genus Setophaga; species Setophaga petechia. Next base: position 7,292,598 of record JANCRA010000015.1, on the reverse strand, counting down.
CAAGGCAAAATTTTACTGGCTAAATACCTAATTTGCAGGTAGTTTGATCTTCTGCCCTTAAGGTCCATGAAATCCATGGCTTTGGATCTATCTGAGGTGCTCATCAGCTGCTTCTCTCAGCCATGTTGCTGCCCTTGGCATTAGAGTCTCCTGAGAAGCCTGAGACTTGAGGCCAGGATATGCAAAACCAGAGGTGGTTTGGGATGAGTAGTGGCCATTTCTTCCAGGAGATGTGAACTCTGGAGCATGTTGAGCACCTGTTCTCCAGTCAGACCTGTTCAAGCAGAGCAGATGCTTATCCAAGGGCCAGGCTTGCTGGCTCCACAGTTCATTTGAGCTCTGCAAACCTTTTACCCCACCAGACAGACCATGTTGGGGCACAGCTTCTGGGGAAGCTGCTGTTGAAGCAGCAACAACATTCACTGTACCTCATAAAAAATGTACCTGCTCATCTTTGATGGTCATCTCTGTCTAAAGAGTCATAAAACAGCTTTTACAAACCTCAGAAGTTCTTCCTAAGAGATCTCCTTAATTTTTCAGTATCTGAAAGCCTCTTCTCCCCATGGGACTCCTGGAAGCTACTGCAATTGCTCCTGTCTTGCTTCTCCTTGCAATTTTCTGCACACACTCTCACTCATCTGCTATTCCTGTGCTCATTTTTCTCTTACACCAGGCTTGAGCTGTGGCCCATTGTGACAATATTTCCTCATAAGGCTGTGCTTAAAAAGTGAGGAGCTCTTATTTGTTGGTGCTGGGTGATGGCATGTGAGGCTGCACAAAGAAAAACAAATGTTTGAGATGTTTTTGAAGGTGCTGTCATGAGACAAAACAGGGCCCTCATTGCTAAGTTTACTTGTGCTTGGATGTACCAGAGACTGTTCAGGCTCTTTAATAATTCTGCCCTGGGAAGTTTCCATCACCTCCCTGCCTTCCTCCCCTCCTGCCAGCTCTGCTTGCTACTGGAGTTGTGCACTTTGGAGGGATTGTGGAGTCTGACCAGCCATTGACACCTTGCAAAAGCAACTTCTTCAGCCCTGTTTGTCCCATGGGTGACACAGCTGGGAGCACCTCGTGCAGTCACAGCAAGGCTGCATTTGTCTTCCTCCGGAAGAGTTCCACTCAGACCCCACAGATTTAAACATTCCAGAGGCTTTGTCCAGGCTCTAAGCAATTAAAGTATCCATGCAAATGGATAAGGGACTAATATCCACTCAGTTCAGGAGAAGTTGTAAAGAGGAAGCACTAAATCCTATCTCTCTCAAGGGTCAGGGGGGCAGAGGCAGAGGAAGGAACAATGGATTGGCCACTGCACCAATTTGAACTTGCTCACTCCTTATCCAGCCTGATTTGGAAGCAGAGCTTAAAAGCTGTTTGCTTAGGAGGTTTGTTATAGCTATGAAAGCTAATGCTGGAGTTAGGCTGAGCAGCAGGGCAGAGGGTAAAACAATATTTTATCCCTAAGTTAAAACTCTTTCACAAGGGTAAAGTCATCTGTTCTGTCAGCGACTTGTGGATGCAGGGTAGGATCATTCTGTGGGTGCCTCACTGGGGCTTTCCCCACAACTGCTTCCAGGTGGGAATGCTGCACCTTTGGGTCCCCAACTCACCCAGGGTGCCATATCCCTCGCCCTCCCTGTCCTCTGGAGACCCTGGTGATTCTCTGGAGTGAGGAAAGGGGATTATTTCACCAGCCAGCCAGTCGCAGGGAGAACAGCTCTGTTAAAGCCCTCAGAATATTAGACCTTCTTGCCCCACAAATGAAGTTCAGAGCTGTGAAGTTGTGATTCCTGAAAACTGGTGTCTTCTCCTACAATAATTGTGTGGACTGGGTAACAAAGCATTCCTAGTATTTAGGAGAAGTCTTATTTTGAGCTTGGAAAGGTTTGCTAGTTCTCTGGCCAGCTGTGTTCTTCTTTGAAATAAAGGAAATCTCTCTCAGGCTTTTAGGCTTTAGTATTTCTTAATTATCTCTTTTTTTATCTTTTTTTTTTTTTTCCTTCTAAAATTTAAGTAGCAATTTGCCCTGGAAATAAGATATGCAAAGGAAATACATTTGGGGAAGAATTGTACTCTGAATATGGGAAAGTGAAGTCCCAGGAGGTGAAGGGTCTTGCCCCAAGCCCCATAGGAAGCTTGTCCCACACTGTAGAACTAAAGGACCTTTTGAACACTGACACTTTTTCTTAGTTGTAATTTTCTTGTAAATATTTGGGTCTCAGATTTCAAGTTCAAGCTGGGTTAATCACAAAGAATGCAGCTCTTCCTGCTTTCCATGCAGGGTGTAAGGTAACAGTCTGTGGTGCCCTCCCAGACACCCCATGCATCTGCACGGGTTTCAAGTGACAGCTGGTCCTTAAATTCAGTATCACACATACAGATTAATCATGACCTGGCTGCGGTCCTGGCTTCCAATCAGTTCCACTTTATTGACTTAGCCTGGGCTCAACAATGGTTTATAAATCTTGCCTTTGTGTCTACATAGCAGCCTTATTGTGATTAAATAGTTCCCCATTTTCTTAGCCAGGTCAGTGCTGTAAGGCACTGAGGACTTTGTTAGCTGGGGCTGTGGTCTGCAGACTGGAACAAAGGTGAGATTGCTACGAGGGCAGATCAAATTCCACAGTGTGGGAACTTTCTCATATGGAGAGATTTGATAACAAGATGCTGCTGCATCCTGAGGAAAACATGGGAATGGAGCTGGGAGACTGTCAAGACCTGAAAGTTGCCCATCCCATGGAGTGCCATCAGAAACTGTGCTGCAGCCCAGCCAGGCTCACAGGGCAGAGGATACCTGTGTGCCAGAGATATCTGTGGGGCTCCAGGTAGCAAACATGTTGGGGAAAGTTGCTCCAGACCATTCACCAGAGCCTGTTCCTGGAAACAGATAATTCAAAACATTTGTCCCAAGGATGATTCGTGGGATAACCACAAGCATTTATATAATGGAACAAATATTTGAGGCACATCCAGATCAGCTATTACTGATGTTATTGTTTTCAATCATCTTTCAGAGGGGTCCCTCAGGGTTTCATGCAGTGGGAAGTGACAAGAGGAGAGCTGGGGCATGAGGTGCACCCCAGAATGATGATTCATCTGCTCTTTCCAGATGCAAGTCCCTCTGCAAGCATGGACCAGAGAGCCTGGGACTATGATGCAGAACCTCCAAAGGTTTATTTTTAGGGAGGCAACCTGCATATGAGGAGAAAAAAGAGCCCATTATAAAAAAGTAGAGGGAGTCAAATAGCAGCTGTAAAAACTAAAACTTCCAACAATACAACAAACAGAAAATTACATTTCCCCTCATTGTGTGGAAGGAGCCAAGCTTCCAGCCAGCTGTGGAGGAAATAAGGAGTTTACATTATTTGCAGTGTCAGTCTGCAAATTTCCTGTCTGTCTCCCTCTACAAATTAGCAAATCTTTGACAAAAAATTTATTTTCATTTTATTCCATTTTTCTGTTTCTTTGGGGAGAAGATGCACCCCAAGCAGTGTGGTCACAAACAGTGTAGCTGAGAAAGTGCCATGGGAAACTGAGCAAACAGGAGATCAGAAGAAGGCAGGAATGGCTGTGATGCCAGAACAAGGCAGCTCTGCCCCTCATATTTCTGGGCCCAGACAGAGCAGCAGCTTGCAGGCATGTGTCCATGTCTGTGGTCTCACAGAACAGCATTTGCCGTTTACTCACAAACCCAAGCCCAAAGATTTTACATCTCCTACCATGCAGAAAATTACCTCCCCCTATGTTTGTTTTAAGTTTCAAAGCATTGACTTGTAAACTTAAATTATTAAAAGAAAAATGCCATATTCTGTCTTGGTGCTTGTTTATTTAGTCTGGGTAAGCAGAAATCACAGGCCACATGTGCCAGAGAGTTTTCCATGTATTCCTGCACTGCAGCATGGGGTATTTTAGCCAGCTGTGGGCAGAAATGAGCCCCACAAAATCCTGGCCCTGGGTGGTGGCTGGCATTCCAGCTGCTTTCCCAGCTGCTTCCAGCATCCTGTGACTGACGTTGCTGGGCAGGAAAAAAGCAAACATGCAGAGTCAGCACATTTCAAGTCAGGTGTATGTAAAATGAAGCAGTTGATAGTCATTAGCAAACTGCTCAGCATGGCACAGGCTTCTTGAAATACTCTGGGGGACAGTCAGGGGTGCAAGACCCCAGACAAAGTGTCCTGATTTTTCATTCTCCTTTAGTCAATCCCACCACAAATAAAACTAGTATTACCAGCTCATCTTCCTGTCCAAAATTACAACTTTTATGTTCCTAATTTAAGGGCAGCTCCTGCCTGCCCTTTGCCTGTGTTTAAGGTATTCTGGCTGCTGGGTCTCTGGTCTTAGTGTCTTGGAATAAATAGCAGAGCAGTCAGCTGCCCTGTTCCAAGATAGTTGGAATCATCAGGGGGCATTTCAGGTGACAGAGGGGGGAATAATTCAAGCTTCTTCTCTTGAGAGAAGGGAAAGAGCATGGAGGAACCTTTGAATGAGAAGAGCTGGATTTCACCTAAAGTACTGTGTTGCAAATTGACCTAACTCAGCTGGTCTCACTTCTATAGCCAAAGAGATTATCTTCCCTGTCTGAAGTGCTCTCTGTGCTTGCACGAGTTCTTTTCCTCTGCTGTTGGGTGTTTGTGTATCTGTTGCCCTGTGCAATGAATGGGGGGCATTTTTCCATGCACCTCCCAGGGCAGCCCTCGGAGGGGACCCTGAGAGCCACATGGAGATGGTGGGGGATTGTCGGAAACCAGGACATCCCTCTGGCTGTCCTGGATTGCCAGCACCCCTGCCAGGGGGCTCAGAGACCCTGGCACAGAGCCCAAGACTCCTGTGGTTTTGATTATGACCCTTGGAGCAAATTACCAACCTTGTATGAAGATCAGCAAGCCACGACAATTAAGTAGAATAATGGTGCATTTTTCACGGGGTGAAAAATAGATTTTTGGGGTTTTTAGAATGGGGGTTCAGGAGGCAAGATGGAGGAATCTGGCATGTCCCGCCTTTTTCCTTCTTCTTCTTGGCCTCCATCTTCTGCTATGATGTTGGCACTTTTAGCTTGGTTTAGAGTAGAAGCCCACTGTCTAACATAGGTGATAGGTGTTGGAAAGTAATTGTAAACATTGTATATGTAGTTTTTAGCATAAAAAGATAACACCACCCCGGGGGCAGGCAGAGTACCTCTGACTGTCGTGCTGAACGGACCTCATCAGCTGGACAGGAGAAAATATTTTATAGATAAATAACAATAAACAACCTTGAGACCGAGAACTGAAGAGCTCTGACACCTTCTTCAAGTGCTGGGCTGGGAAAAGAGACTTTTTAACTTGTCTCAGAGTCACTCTGACCAGCGAGAGATCCCAAGAGGGGATGGCCAGGGGTAGAGGGGTCAGGGGGCCAAGCTGAGGGATGTGCCCTAGGAGGGTCCAGGGAGAGGGTGCACTAGAAAAGAGACAGAGGTCTGCTTTTGGAATGGCTACAAGGATTGCTGGCTCCAGGGTCTCCCAAGCTGATTAACTTCTGGTGTGGAGTCAGCTCATGTGTTTACCTTCTCAGGAGATGAAAAACAGAGTGAGGTTTTGCAGCACTCAGATTCCCTGAATTTTTTTAAGATTTTGATTAATCATGAGGCATTTTGGCAGCCTCCTTGGATACTCCATCACCTCTGTTTAATCAGTCACTGTCTGAGTACTTGCTCTGCCTGGTCTCAACTGGCAAGGCTTGACACTACAGGGGAATGGGTGGGCCTCAAGGTGCTGGTGGGGCAGGCAGCTGGCTCTGCTCAAGGTCTGTGCCAATATCCCCTTGGTTTCTGCAAGGGGAGACCTCATGACAAATGCCCTTACATGGATGTAGAACATAAAATAACCTAATTTGTATTCTGTGCAGTACTTGTGGTTTGTGGGATTCAAGGAAATAAAAAGAGCCAGACTTCGTGGACCTGGAGGTAATCATCATTAAAGCTGGACAATTCCATCAGTATTACAACAGTGAGGTTGTACAATTATTGCCAGATAGGTTATAAAAGTGGGTTTTCACTGTGCCCTTCAGCTCTCTGAGCGTCTCTGCTGTGCCAGGTAAATGGACAGTGAGGGACCCCTGAACTGTCTGTGTCTCCATTAACAACTTAGTGCAGATCAGGACCATTCTTTCGAAGCAAAAGTCTCTATGTTTTGGGATGAGAGAGAGCTTTTGGAAGATCTAAGCTGGATAATCTTTCAAACAAATGGGAATGCACTCCAAATATGCACTGGACAGCACATGGGACCACATCCAGATAGTGCAAAGCAGCCCCTCCTTGAGAGCCACAGTATGTAGGTATGGCTCCACACATACCGTCCACTTTCCACTCAGCAATTTTACTCACTGGGCAATGATACACAGCCAGTGCTGAACTGGTCAAAAAGATAGATACCCTTTTCCTGTCCCCTCTGCATGGTGGAGGGCTTGTTTAGTTCCAAAAGGTGCTGTGTGGTAACTCTTGTTAACAAAACAGCTTTTCTTGTGTTTTACTGAGATGGCAAATCTGCTTCTGTACACAAAAAGTACAAGTATGATTTGCAAACAATCTTTTTTCTCAGACAGAATGGAAGCTGTGTTTCATTTCCCCTTCTAAATATTTCCTTGTCTAAACCAGGAAAATTTAGCATTCTTCCTTCCAAAAAATTAATCCCAGGAATATGCATAAATATGCCACTTTACAGACCTTGAATAACATAGGCCAGTGAGAAGCCTAACAAAGTACAATCAAGCATGTCTGAAAGAACAGGATGAACATAAACTGGCACAAGAATAAAGACAAGAACTTCTACAGTAAAGAAATGTGTCACTTATTTTATGTCTTGCAGTGTAGCAGCATTTAAAAATGTACAATTCCCTGCTGTTTGCAAGTCCATTTGGATTTACTGCATTTGGGAACATCAGGTTTCCATCATCACTGTGTACCCATTCCTTGATTTCCTCCTGTGATGCTGACTGTGGCTGGTACAGGCACAGTATCAGAAGTGTCATCTGTCTCTCTCTTCTTTAGGAACTGAAGCAGATTTTGCTACCAATCTTCTTTGTGCACCATCTGCCAGGGGGGTGTAGTCTTCTAATTACCTGGTTTTGCACTCACAGCAAGAAGCTGATGAGTGGATTCCTTTCTGAAATGTGTTGAAGACTCTTACTGGTGCTATATTTACATGTTATACAGAGTCAAAAGTGTAGAGTGAATTGCAATGTCTTAGGTCTTGGGCATTCCCATCAGAGGATGCAACATGGGCTGGCTGAGAGCAGGCAAGGCTCGTGTGGGAATTGTTCAGCAAGTTGTGTGTGCAGAGAGCTGTCAGCTGTCTTGTCTGCCTCTTCCTCTGTCAGGTATTATAGAGTCAAATCTACACAGTAACAGTCATCAGATTTTAGGTGCACTGTAACCATTCTTTCTGATAAAGTGATAAAATAATTTGTTCCTCATTCATTGTTACAGCTGAATGACATGAAAATAATAATAATGCTGGTGGTGAATAAGCAGCTGAAACAGTTGCAAGTTTTAAGCTACATGGCATTTTGTAGGCTGGGGAAAAAAGGCTTGTTCAGATAGCCAAACATTGAGTTAAATGCCATGCAAACAGCTTGAAATGGGTGTCCTGGGATCCCTTTTTCCCACAATTCCTGAGCAACTAAAAAAGTAAAGGACAGTTTTCTTTAGATATTTTCTTCATGGCGGTATTTATTAGTTTAAAAAACATTAACATTATTAGGGGAACATTAGAGGGAATATTGACCTCTAACTGGAACCAAATTGTTATCCAAAAGAGCACTCACATGCTCTACTCCTTGAAACCCCATGTTTATTTTGCAGCTGTCGGCACTGGGAGAGGTATATGTGATGTGAATGGGGCTGAAGAGATGCTCACTGAGGTTTCCTGATCAGGCCTGTAGCTGGGCCAGACAGATGTGTAGTGAGACTCTTTTTTGCCAATAATTATACAACCAGCACTGATTTGTCTTGAAGAACTCTTAAGCTGCTAGGACAGACTGTTCACATATCAGTTTAACAATGGCAGCAGAAGAAAATATTCCCCATGTCATACTTGTTGCTTTGTTGCTGGTTCCAGCTGTAGATTGCTCAGCAATTTTCCTGTGTTCATCTTCAGACTAGAGAAATATCAAAATTGGGCTCAACCAGTGCCCCTTAAAAATTCTGGAGAACCAGTGGAAAATACCTAACAAATAACTTATGCCTATTTGAATTTTGCTATTTTAATGCCACCATTTCTCTCACACTGCTGGTGCCAAGCACAGTAAGGGTAGGAAAAGCCAAACCAATGAGGACAAGAAGTAAGAAACAGACTATTCCTTCCTCTTGCAGCTCCTGCTGCACAGATACTGCTGTGTCCTCTGTTTAATGGCTGCTGGTACTTCCATGTCTGCAGCAACCCAAGTTCCCTCATGTGCTGTACTATCACTTTCTATCTATCTGAAATAGTGAAATGATATGAGGAGAGAAGATTATTCTTAAGCCTTAAAAAGTTGAAAATATAATCTTTAATACACCATTGAAAATTTGGGACTTCTCTGTATCTTACCTTGAGCTTTAGCTCTTCAGTCCCCCATTCCAATTTGTACCTTTATAGGTACTACTGTGATAAACCAGCACACCACAGTGGCTCTGCAGCTCTGATCTAGGTTTACACGTCAATAGGGGAATGGGAAAAGGGGGTTTACTCCTGTTTTTAAGTTCTTGGAAGGGTTTGAGCCATTGCATTTTGTGCAAGGGGAAAGTTTGTAGCAAAACATGAGATCCATGATTCCTGGGTTTGACCACTTAATTGAGCAGCTAGAGACAGATTCAGATCACAGCTCAGGACACTTGTGCCCACAGGTGTTCTAGGTGTCCAAGGCCCTCTGTGGTCCTTAGTGATCAGGCCAATACACCAGCTGGGTCGACAGGCATTTCAGATGCCCAAATGTGATCACCAAATGCTCTCCAACCCCTTTCATCCACCAGATCAGCACTGACAGTAGGAGGGTAGCAGACATCCTCACCTGTAGAGACCCCTGCTTTTAGGGGTTTGGCTCTCAGGGCCAAATTCCACCTTGGGTTTTGCAGATGGACCTTGCTGCCTTTCATGGGCAGTCATCAAGAGGGGCTGGAGCACACAGCTTAGCTACAACGCAGTGTCCATCCGTGGACATCCATGCTCTCACAGCCCAGAATAGCTGTCCATGTGCCTGCTGACCCCCCAGAAGAGTCACAGCTACAAGCACCAGATAGGTCATGGCAGCAGTGCATGAGCAAGAATGAGAACATCAAGATCTGGAACTCAGGCTATGGGTAGGAACTGCAAATCTGCACTGAGAAAACTGGAAAAAAGAAGTTGTCCTTTAAATTAATAAAACATGTCACCCACAATAAACAGAGAGCTTAATACAGATCTGAATGCATCAAATAGAATAGAAGTAGATGGAAAAATCAATTATGTGTTCTACAGAACTGAAATGGAAACCTGGCTGGAAGTCTTCCAATGGAAAAAAAATTACTTGCAAAACATTGACTGTAGTTAATTGTCTTGAGGATACTTTTGGCCTTCAATTAATAAAATCAGCTGAACGGGAAAAAAATGGAGATATAATTTTCATAACAGTGAACATATTCTATTTGGACATCATCAGTCTTATTCTTTGTATTATGAGCTATAACCTATTCCCAAAAGCTTATTTCAATCAAAGTCTTCATTTTTGTTATATAAACAATGTTTATATAACAAAACATCTTAATGTTTGAAGATGTTTTAACCATCTTGTATTTTTTCACAATTAGGATTCATTTGCAATATTCATTCTGGAATAAAAAAAAACCTCAAAGAAATAAAATGTTCTCTGCAATGAAAACTCTAACTTTTGGATTAGCTGTTTATGTTCCTCCTGAAATATTTTTACTTACTGGCTTTTCTTATATTTGTATTACAATATATTCCAGCTTTTGAAATAAAAGCACAGTTGTTGACTAGGACATTCTTCTCACACCTTATAATATGTCTGCACAAGAATGCAAGCAAACTTTATACTCCTTGATACATACCATGTTCCTAGAAATAGTTGTATGATAAACATGTGTCTTAGTACCTCAGATTTATTAAGTTCTTCCAGAAAACCCCCATTATATTATTTATTGGATTTATATTTATTTTTTCTTTTATTTGTTCATCCCTAAGACTCAGGCTGAAAATTTCCCCAGTCTGTACAGAATCCTTCATGGAGAATAGGAAAATATCTACTTTTTTCACTTGTTTGTCTGGATTTTCTTTTTTTTATGAGAATAGGAATGAAAAAGTATACCCACAAGACCTGCACAGAACTTCTTTAACAGAGATTGGATATCTGATGATTAAAAAAATGGTAAAAATGACTGCTTGAGAGGTTGCAGGGGACAGAAGAAACACAAGAGGCCAAGGAGAGATGGCATTTCCTCAAGAAAGTCACGGTAAGTGTGCAAGGATGAACATCCTGATTAGGGTGGTGACTACCCTGGCTAAAACAGTGCCTTCAGGAGCTACAGGGGAACAGAAGTTGTGCAAACTACATTGTGTGAATTAAGTATAAAGTATGAAAAGGAGAGGCAAGGCTGAGGTAAGAGAGAGGCCAGAACAAGCCAGGAACAAGGGGGCGGGACTGCGGTGGCTTTGCAACTGATGGTGTCCTACAGTGTCCAGGACCCAGAACTCAGCAATTTTCCTGTGTCCATCTTTAAAGGACAGAGAAATAGCAAATTTATTTGACAAGCCGACATGGCTGACAGAACACCCAGGCTTGGGGGACGTGGAGGTCCTTCCAGAGGACACAGCAAAGAAAACCACAGCACACATCAAGCAGTAGCTACCAGGTGACATCTAGAGGAAGAGGAATCCCTTTGATAGAAGCACTGGTAGAAATAAAAAAGCCAGGGAACATCCTGCTTCACTGCTCAACGATGTTGCAACTGTTGGCAAAAGATTTAAATTTATTGCATATTTTTTATCAGTCTTTGCTGCAACCAGGTAACCAGTTACTTAGTTACATATTAGAGAAAAAGAGTCAAGGAGTTGTCTTTAGTAGCTAATTTTAATAGTCTCAATTTTTAACAAATCATTAGCAAGGAAATAAATAGCACTCTGCATGGAATTGTCAGAAATAAAGTTATTTTCCCCCTGGGGTAAATAGCAGGCTTTGTGGGGGAGGGCAAACAGCTTCATTTTAGACAGGCACTGAATGCCATTTTTGCTATTTTCATAAGCAGGGCATGGAAATGTGGTGTTGATGGAGGGAGTGGACATCTTTGAGAGCAGGCTACACAAATAACTGTGAATGCTTTACGGGTGAAACTTTTAGAGACCAGAGAAGAAAAAAGGGATTGTTGGAGCATCTTCCCCTCTATTTTTCTGTGTTCCTGTGACTTCACATGCACTTAAATTATTATTAGTTCCTATTATATTCTGCATTCTGTTCTTGTCCTGCTTTGAATCCCACGCTGTTTTTTCCTGTCTAATTGACACTGAGTTCAGTGTCTGCTGAATTATATCACAAGTGTTTCTTAGTTCCAAGTGGCATCGAGATCTGACAGCCTCTTTTGCCAGAGGAGTTTCTTTCTTCTTTGAAGTCAGTACATTCAGTAACACAGGAGACATGACAAGGCAGAGAGGGGGAATTGCAAACAAGAGAAGCCAGACTCCGCAGAATCCATGGCAAAGCTGACAACTGAAATCTCCTGGATCCCCAGAGAGTATCTCATGTGAAGGACTACCCTATTAATCACGGGGGCAGGACAGGCTGTCATGAGCCACTGATGAGCCTCACACCAGCAGCTGCCATCTTCTCTCTTTCTCAAGTTGAGTACAGGAGCTATTGGGCTGTGTCTTAATTGTGAAAGCCCAGGAATTACTCCTGAGGCTCCAACATCCCAATAAATGCAAAGTTTTCATCTCAGCATCGCAAGCTAATGAGCCTTTCAAAGCTCCCCTCAGGTTGTCTGAAGCCACTCCCCAGCCACAGACTTAATTTTCTCTATACACTCTGAAAAATGTAGTCTATTTAATATTCTACCCACAAGCTGGCTTGAGGCTACTTGAAGCTATTGTTTAGGGTTTTTTTCCGGTCTGTTAATTATACCTAAAATTGGCAAACTACCACTTCTGAAGTAAATCTACATGTGATGTGTCCCTAAGCCAAATCACATACTATCTTAGCCTGGAAAGCTGGCAGCTAGCAGCTTAACACAGCAAAAACTGGGCTTTGGAGGTGTCGCCTGAGCATGTGTAGGCAGCAGCAAAGACAAAATGAGGAGGTACCAAAAGGGCAGATCCTGCAGCACTCATTCAGTTTTTATGGCAATCCTTTGCTCAGGCAAAACTCTTACTTGTTTTAGGGAAGTGAAGGCTTTGGAGTGTGGATTTGCAGCACTTACAGGCAGATGACTCTGGGGAAAGATCCTATCTGTGCCCCCTATTTATGATTGATGGCTTATACCAGGTTGTGCTGCTTCTCACCCCACCGAGCAATGCAGATGAGAGTCCCTGGAGTGTCTCCTGGGGTGTTGGGGACAGCCAGCAGCAGGGCCACCTCCACAGCCCAGCAGTGCCAGGCTCAGGAGAGCCCTGGCTGTGTGACACTCACACTGCACACCATGAGGCAGAGCCGTGCTGAGCTGAGCCCTCTGCCCACCTCTCGGGCTCTCAGTTGTTGGAATGGCTCCCAAGGTAATAAAGAGTCTTTTTTCCCAGCCCCACGACCAAGGAGGAAATCGGGATTCCTCAGCTCTGGTTTTCAATGTTGTTTATTTTCTCTTATCTAGTACATTCTTTTTAGGACCTGCAGAGATCTGTCCAGCAGGTCAGGTTGAGACAGACTGACTGCCCCCAGGGTGGTGTCATCTTTTTGTACTGAAAACTACATGTACTTTATTTACAATAATTTTCCAATACTTATCACTTATGTTAGACAGTCTGTCTCTACCCTAAACCAATCCAGAAGTGCCACCATCACAGCAGAAGATAGAGGACAAGAAGAAGAAGAAAGACAGGACATGCCCAGATTCCTTCATCTTGCCTCTTGAACCCCCATTCTAAAAACCCCAAAATTCTACTTTTTCACCCTGTGATAAATTCACTATCGTTCTATTCAAACCCTTGTGGCCTGTAAATCTTCACACAAAGTTGGTAACTGTTTCCATGGGTTAAAATCGTAGGCACAGGTGTTTTTGACTCCGTGCCAAGGTCTCTGAGCCCCCTGCCAGGGTCTCAAGTCCTCCAGGACAGCCAGAGGAATGTCCTGGGTTCCAACATAAGTCTCTCCTCACACGCTGCACCCTCACCATCGCTGGTTTGGAGAGGAAAGAGGTCCTGGCAGGGGACAGCTGGTCCCAGGGAGGCCCAGCTCAACAGGAGAGCTGTCCCCAAACAGGATCTGCTCACCAGGCTGCACACCTCTGCACACTCAAACTAAAATGCAAACAAGGCTCCCAAGGGCAGGGCAGGGCAGAGCCTTGGCCTCCTGCCATTCCTGATCCCAGCCTGAGGTGACAGAGATTTCACTCAGCACTGCCCTGTGGTGCCACAATGATGGATCAAGGGACAGCCACCACCATTGCAGGTGGTCATGTTCACTGTCAGTGGTCAGAGGAGAGGAAAAGGGCAAAGACTCTGTGCTGACCATAAGATAAAGGGAAGGACAACTCCAAGAATTGCTCTGAATCCATGCATTTTCCTGGGAAACCTCCACATGTGGCTGCCAAGGCCTTACCCATGGGAGACGAACAGCCGTGTCTCTCCTCCCAGGGGTGACAAATCTCCAGAAAAATCCACAGGGATGCTTGTGAACCTTCCTCTTGCAGCCCACACAGCTGAGGGACAGCTCAGGCCTAAGCAGCCATGACTTTTAGTTGCTACAATAAGAAATCAGAATGGAAAAAATCTAACCAGAATGGAATAAAAAATATTTTCATTTTGCAAAGTCTGAAGTGAATATTTTTTTACACGTTTTGCAATTTGTGGAATGTTTTTGAAGTATTTCATCTTTTTTGGTGGTTTAGCTTTTAGTTTCTTATTTGCTGCCAAATATAATAGACTAAATGGTGGCCACAGAGCAGCACTTTTCCCCACTTTTTAAAATTTAACCTTGTTACCCTAAGCTTTCAAGACATTATAAAAATGTGGACGTTCTGAAAAATTAAAGAGTGGCAGAAAGAAAATTAAAAGAAAAGTGATGAGTGGAGAGAAGAACAGGGATTATTCAGGAAAAAAAGATCAATAGTTTCTCATCTGGCAAACGGGTGTTTTCTCAGAAATCTGGACAGACTGAATGACAATCACAGGGCCACCCTCACACAGTTTGTGCAGCCTCTGACTCCACTGTCAGATCTGCTGTACCAAGGCATGAAATGATTTTGTGGCACAACATCTGTGCTTTAATTACAAGTGCATTTCATGCCATGTAGCAAAGAAATCTGAGGCAACTTAATTTAGCCAATTACTCTAAGATCAGGGTTAGTGAAGTCTCTTACATAAACACCTCAGAGCCTATGCAATCCATTTCCTTCTTTGCACAAATAAACCTCTCTTTTCTGTAAAATTTTGCACACAGAAAGAAAATTGGCTAGAGCAAGTCCCCTGGTAGAAAGGCTGCTTTCTGCAGCTACTCAAAAGAGGTATTTTATGAGGAAATCTATAAAGTTGTGTGAAACAACGCTCCAGCCCCAACAACAAAACAGGGTGAGCTGGCTGGATCTTGGGCTGTGGCAAATCCATGTGGTGGGGGATGGCTGGGTCAGCAGCAGCCGCTGGGGTGGCAGTGCCATGCTGGGTGGTCCCTGGTGGGTTTGGGGACCGTGGATGCACAGGCAATGCTGGAGGGCTCACAGGGGACTGGGCAGCCTGGCAGTGCAAAGCTGCTTTCCCAATTTGGCATCTGTGACTGGGCTCAGGCTCAGGTCCAGCTCCATGCTTTGGTAGTAAAACTGCAAATATAACAGAAATTCATAATTTGACCAAAAAAAAGTCACATTTTCCTTCCCACCTTAGCAAATTATTCAATAAAATACTTTATTTGTAGAAAATTACAGAAATTTGATGACTTCTTTATATTCAAAAGCTGTAATTCCCTTGTCACTCTTGTATTATGCAGGATTAAATCCACATGATCTGGAAAAGAGCAAGGGAGGGGAAAAGGAAAGACATGACAAAGGTGTCCACATATTAGAGCATTTACCTCTTACTAAATATATCTGGAGCAGCCAGAATTGCTGGGAAATAAAATAATGTAAGAGAATTTAGAGGGCAACATCTGTTTTAGTGTCAGAATTCATTAGTGAAGAAAAGGGGAACACAGGTACACCATGGGGATTTGCAAAATCTGAGATTACAAGCAAATGTGTCATTCAACATACATTATTTCCTGTTTCTTGCAACTTTGCTTGACAGATGAAAAGAATTTGAGTCCAGCTAAAGAGTGTATGTGAGGCTTAGAAGTATTATGGTACTCCTCATCCTTCATGGAATCCTCCTTAATGATTTGTTCTGTGGCCATATAAAGGATCACAAATGCAATAAAAGTGGGAAATATTGAGTTAAAACAATGTCTGGCACACTGATGTCATCTATACAATAAACAAATGTCAACGTGGAGCTATAATAATCTCTTTATCATAATCTTGAATTGATCCGATACCAGATGTATACACACTTCATGAAAATTCCTTAGCTTTGAAGAAGAGGACAATAACCGTAACATAAAGCTGTATGAGTCTCTGTGTGTGTGTGTGTTTCCTATGGGTAGCATATGCTACAGCAAGAGGGCACAGGGCTGTTGTCTTTCCTGCAGTCGATGCCTCTGTTGCCTCATGCCAAGCATGACACACTCCTGCGAGCACGCAGACTGCAAGGATCACTCTGGGCTGGGAAAGACCTCCCCAGTGACAGGCAGGTCCTTGGAAGCGTAGAAAAGACTCTATAAAGAACATCTCATTTATGAGAAAGATCCGAGCACACATGAGCTTTCCCTCTCCAATGCAAAGTGAAGCACATTGTGATGAAACATCACGTGAACATACATCTGTGTTGAAATACCAGTCTTGGGCATCTAAATCCATCCTTTCGTTTCAGACCTCTTTTTAATGCTGCTTATGTGAGATATTTCTGTCCAACAAACAGGAGCTTTAACATTGTAATGATTGCATTTAGAAAACAAAAAAAATCCATTCCATCGGCCGAGTAGCATCTTGGGGCTGACTCAAGCCCATGAGAATCTTTCCATTGACGTCACTGAGCTTTTATTCAGGCTCTTAATCTGCAATCAATCAACCCTTAATATTATTCCATGTAGAGCTCCATGTCTTCGTTTGGTGATAGAAAAAGATGACACCAAACACTTGTCTCAGCTACCAGTGGTGGCAAATGAGCCTGGGTCATGATTACATTTCCAGTTTGCCTCAGTCAGGAGTTATCCCAAAATTCACTGTTTTGCCTTTTCTGCTTTGTGTACATTCCTCCAGCTTTGTGTTTTGACTTTCATGCTACACTGGACTGCTCCTGCTGATCTAAGCTGGAGAGCCCAGCCCTGTGGCATCCTGAGTGCTGCTGGGGACAGCCAGCCTGAGCTATGGCCTGTCTCCAGGGGCAGGCAGCCTGTCCCAAAAGCAGGCTCTGGGATATTACATCCTCCTACAGTAGCACAAGGTACTTACTAACAGTGCTGAGATGCTGCATGAGATTGTCATAATAAGGCATAAAACCTCTAATCTTCCCTGGCCTCTCCCAGCAATGCATTCAGTACACCTCATTTAACCTTTCCCTCTCCATTGGCCATGGCTGCATTATCTCTGCACAAGCTGCCAGAATAAGGAACATCTGTCTAGGGGCTTTGATGACAGGGACTTTATCTCTTGTAATGTTCTGGTGGTCTTTCTGGTATGCTTTCATCATATATTTTTTTAGAGAAAAGAGAATGGGAGCCTGGGCCTCCTCCTGCAGGGGCAGTTGCATAGGACCATATACAGTTCAATGAATCACACACTCCATGACTATGATGTGTCTGTAATGGGTGAAGCAATTTCCCTCAGGTAGCAGAAAAGAACAGGCAAAAAGGAAGAACTGAAGTGCAGGGCATTATCAGAGGTCTCTGAAACATGGTCTGGTACATTGGACATTGAGAGGTTACCTGGAAGAGGAGTGACAGAAGGGAAGGCTGAACAAGTTCAAACACAGAAATAAGTTCAAACACTTGCAAAACAGTGACTGCAGAGGTGTCAGAGATGGTAAAGTCCCAGGTGGGGATTGTGCCTTGCTGCTTCATATTGCAAGTCTGTCACTTACTTTTGCAAATCATTCAACAAAGCCTGGGCTTTATTTGCTTCAGTGCCCAATTGTCCCTGAAAGAATAAAAATTAACCAGCAACCCCATGAGGTCAGACAACAGAGAGAATGGTTTTAACTTTCAGGGACAGGGAATTCAGGATAGCTCTCAGGGCTAAGGACACCAGAGCTACACCTGTACTTGAGTGTCAGATTCTTGGCCCAGTAATAAACTGGAGGCCAAATTGACAGACTCAAAGGAATAAAGAGCACCCAAACAGAAACTGCAGGTCCAGAGAGTGTCCACATGTCTAAATTAGACCAGTAGCAGAGGAGGAATCACTGCCATGTCTCTAACTTTGGAATCTCATTTTATTCATACTGACTCCATCATTCATGCCATGGATTGAGAAGTGCTCAGTTGGACAGGAAAGGAGACTCATGTACAAGGGGATGCAGGGTCAGGGCTGGTCTGCTCTGCTAGCAGACAAAAGCTTTCCCCCAGACCAGGGGGCACACACTGCCCAGGACTGGTTTTGTGGGCTTGAGAGATGGGGGAGCCCCAGGGGCAGAACTGAGGGTCAGGGAGAAAGGAGAGGAGCAGTTAAGTTCAGAATGTTTGAACTGTGCCACATCTGGGTGAGGGTAAAGATGGTCAGGGATCTCTCACAGGAGGTTTGCATGGTGAAGAACCTCACTGCATCTGTAACTCCATTGCAATGCTAATGATTAAATATGTGCCACTTAAGACTTAATTTGAGGTGAAACCATAAATTAAATTTTTCTCATCTCTCACCACTCATCTTTTCTGGGAAGATATAAGCATATACAAGTCAGAGCTAGAAAATGAGGAGTAATTGATGGAGCAGCCAGAGGGCTTTGTTGTAGCCACATGCATTTCATGCTTGTAAATTGTGCCAACAACAACAAATAGATTTACATTAGTAGCACATTCAGGATAATCTCTTGATGTGTAAAATATGTCCAGGTACCCTGATTCTACAGATTCTGCAGAGATATGCTTTATCAACAACACACAGCTTTGTTTCTGAATTAATGTTGAATATTCCAGGTGCTCTGTAAGACTGAAGGCCTTTGCACTATAAGTCACAGGAGAGCAATAATTTTAGCCTTTTACAATGAGAAAGCTTGTTCTGGGAAATCTTTCCCTCTCAAAGGGCCCCTCTTGACTTTGAGTAGTTTGGGCTTGCAGGACTCCCTAAATTTCTAGGCTAGAATTTACAGATAAAAATGTAAAAACCAGGTCTCCATCTTCAATATTTGTCCCAAGTGTGAATATAATATGACACTGAGATAACAATGCTCAGCTGAGGTGGGGGGGTGAGACCTTTTCTTATGTGACTTAGGGCCACAGGAAATTGAAAAGCTTAAGCTGAGAAGGGACAAAATAGGGAATTTGTGATATTGTTTCTTACATTGGTCCCCTCTGGCTTTAGGGGACCTGTTGATAGCCAGACTGCGTCACAAAGTTCCTGCCATTTCAGGTGTTCTTGGAGTTTTACCATCTGGACATGCAAGAAATGCAAATGTCAGTTCACAAGACACAATTTTCTTCCTTTCAGCACATCAGAAAAAGAAACTCACTTGGAAAATGTGAAATTAATATAATTAATGACTCTCAGAAATTGACGGGGAAGTATCTTAAGTAAGTAATTGTATAAAATCTCATGATGTTTAAATCAAAGTGTTTGCATCTGATTGAACAGGCTATACTCAGAGGTGTATCAGCCCTACAGCCAGATAGGCCAGCCTTTTTTCAGCAGTGTAAAACTACTAAAATGGGACGATACCCCAATTTTCCAACCTCTTATTGCTGCTTGGCCAACTTCAGTTGAATGAATCTGACAAGAAAACAGCTGCAAAGTGGCTCTGGCTGTGTTGGAGCTCAAGATCTCTCTGCCATGCAAACCAGAGCTCCATCATATATAAAGAGAGGGATCCCAGCCTGCCTGGGAAGTGCAGGAGGGCTGGATGGACTGTGAGCAGCCTGGCATGGGAGAAGCTGTGCTGAACCTGCCACCCAAAGCTGCATCAGCAACAGCCACTGCTGGGGTCAGCTGCACCATGGGAAAGGATGTGATTCATGGGATTCTGAGGAAAATTGCTGCTGGAGCTCTGCAGAAAACTGCCTTGTTTCTGACTCACTTACTAACTAGAAAAAAAAGAATTAAAAAGTAATCATCTGTCTGGGTGAAATGAAGGAGGAGGATTACAATGCAGTGTCCAGGGCCTGGAGGTACCTGGACGAACATTTCTGCAGAGGGGATTAGCACAGCTGGGTGCATGAGCTGAGTTTCCAGCTGTTTTGCTTCCCCTATCTCTGGCCTCCCCAGGCTGGGACACCTGTAGTGAGCTCCTGGAGCACTGTGGTCAAGTACTCTGGCTCCAGGGGGGCTTCTGCCTTTGGGCAGAGGAACTCACCAGCCTAGGGCAAGCTGCAGTTCACTTGGACCCTAAAACTGATAGCAGGGAGGGAGACAAGCTCTTTAACTGGTCCTGTCCAGCCTTTTTTCCCCAGCCACCAGAAGTTGAATTAGGGAGTATTGGGGTTGCGCTGTTATTCTTCTAGATAAATGCTACTGACATCTGGGCACTTGTGGCTGGCAGTTCTTTTGGATTTCTACTATATTTGCACATTTTAAGCTCAAGAAAAACAGCTGAGGTCACAAGCCAGGTACTTTCAGCAAATCTCAGGGAAGAAAACAAGCCAAACCCAGACCAAAACCAACACAGAACTGTCTAATAAAGAAGGTGGCTATCTCAGCATGCTGCCCACTGTGCAAGGAGGGGCACACTGAGATGGACACTGGCACCAGTGACTCAGGGAGAGCTGAGACAACCTGCAAACCATGCAGCTGCTGTGGGGCTGCAACCAGGGGGCACTTGCTGAGTCCCTCCCTCCAGGCTGTGCCTTAGGTGAGCTCTGTTTGGCCTCTGCAAAGGCATGCTGTAAATTCAGCCAGCATGTCAGCACGGCCTGAAGGCAACCAGCAGGAAAACAACCCCAGCTCTGGCTTTTTCACTCTTTCTAAATATATGGGCAGTGACAGGTGTAAAATTACACCAACCAAGCAATAACTCAGACCTGTTTGAGTGCCAATTATGTGTCTTTTTACAACATTGGGCCTCTGCCTGAACACATCATTTAGGAGAAAAATGTGTTGTAAAAGTGTATTCACTCTAAAGAATGCAATAAAAAATGATTCTTAATATTGGTCTCACTTGTTTAATCTTCAATCTTTTCCTCTGCTCCTCCCTCATCCTGGGATAAAGAAGTTTTGGATACCCTGTGCGTTTCATGCACAATCTTGTAGGGTTAGCGAATAGGCCATAGAAAATAAATATACATAAATCTTAGCCATGTATGGTCTCCAGATGGGGAAAATGGCTTACAAAACCCAGGAAGATGACCACCCATAAAAAAAATGCTGGACACTATTATTTTGATGGCAGGCACTCAAGCTGCTCAGCACACAGCACAGTTTACAGAAGAGGCTGCTGACTGAACACACTGCCTTGGCAGGCAGAGCAGTGCCCAGGGCACGGGGTCAGGGTGGGTCATGCACTGGTGCTGCTGATTGCCACCAGAACTAAGAGTTTAGCCTGTGTTATTTGGTTATTTAGTTGTTTTAACTAAAAGCTAAAACAACTAAAAGTTAGGTTTAGATGGTGAGACCCTGTCTCTGAAACATAGGAGTGTGGATTCTGTCCCTTGCTAACAGGAATGCTTTAGGTGTGAACTCGCTCACTCTGTGGGTGGAACCACTGCCTGCTCTAAGGCACTGGGGACTTTTGTGGGCAATTCACAAAACTCATCCATGGAAAAAGGCTCGAAGAAGATGATGTGCTCACGCAACTCAGAAAACCACACAGGAAGTGACCACAGATGTCGTACAGGAAGCTGAACTTGTAAAGAGGTCCAGAGGGTGGCCTACATTTTAGAGAAACAGCTGTGTCTGTTAGGTGGGTCAATTGGTTGTGAAAATGGCCTTTCCTAAAATGATTAACAGGGAGTATTATCTTCCTGAGCCAGCCACACCAGCATGGGGGAAACCAACTTGTGGTTCAGCCCCACATAGAGTCTAAAAGCCAACAAAATGCACCCTGAAGAGAGCAATGGGTCTGAGCTGCTGTCAGCCAGCAATGGAAATAATGTATTACAATCCAATTTATATATCCAACCTGCTTTATTGTGTTTGACTTGTGATTTCAGGACACTGCTTTATCACACTGTTATATCAGAATTCCGTGCATTGTCAAATACCTACTAATAAGTAAATTTAATGCTAAACATCAAACTTTTCTTGAGTAAAACATCTGAAAGGACTTGTTCAGAGGATATTTGAGTCATGATAATTACACATGTTATCTTCCTCATGAAATAGGGCTAGGAATCGATTTCCTAAGCCCTTTGGAAGATGTTACTTCTGTCAGTAAAGCTGACTGCATATTCCTGTAGTCCATATCGCACTTGGTGTCACTGCGGATTCCAATATTTCCCTGTAATTTCCACAGCCTGCACAGGATTAAGGGAACTAATGTGAAACCACAGCTTCTTTGCAAACTTTTCCAAAGCACTGCATAAACCTCTACCCTTTCACCTTCATGCCCCCAAGTTTCTATCCAGGCTCTTCTCCCTCATTTCCATATCCATTGGGTTGCTCACAATCACTGGTGGGACTCAAGTGAGCAGAAGAATCACATGCTTATTATTCTTCATACTGTACAGCAGTAGGGGGAAGGCTGAGCCCATATTCTGGAACAGAAGGATGCAGAACAATTCAAAGCACACCCATGCTTCTATTTACATGTTTATAATTATATTACACACAATAACAACATCTTTTAATGTGGTATATTGTACTAGTAAAATATTTGAATATTTTTATTATTACATAAAGTGGTGTATTTTTATATTTAAATGTGTAAGCTTATATTGTTTAGCCAACCAGTGTAAACACTGAAGCCTTAAACTAGTTGAAATGTATCAGATGAATGTGGTAGTGCTTTGTCTGTGGCACAGACATATTTATAAGGAATCATTTGACACATGCAGTTATTCTGCTGAGAGACAGTTTTCTTTTGCTGACACTGTATTCCTCAGTCTGCAGAAGCTGTTTCTTTCCTTACAAGTCCTGCTTTATTAACACTTCAAGCCATTTAAAAATCCACACTGCAAGCACAGTCAGGGGATGTAGAGCAGTGTGTAAGTCAGGGTGAGGAGAATGCAGCTGAGTCTGGGGCCCACACAGACATTGCTGTGCGCAGCTGCCACCAGAGGCACCCCTTTGGTAGGGGAGCTGCAGAGCTCAAGGGCTACACATTCCCATCTATGGCAGAAAATGCACATTTGTTAGCATGAAGAAATAATCTGCACTGAGTCTCAGACACAAATTCCCTGGGCTGCTAGCTTCTGCTAGCTCCTTTTAAAATGAGGTGTCTTGCTGTAGGCTTTTTGCATGTGAATTCATGACAAAACCTGAAGTACCTGCTCTGCTTTGACCTTCTCAATATCCTCCTGGCCTGGGGTTGCCTTTACCCTTTCTTAATTTACTCCCAAAGTCCCAGTTAACAGCAGCTTCATTTCACCTAGGGATAAGAAGATGCTTCCAAACTCTTGAGAATTTCTGAGCATCATCACAACCCTTCCTTCCCTTCCACTGCCATTTCCAAAGACTGAACTAGTAGTTTATCTTTTAGGCCAATTTATATTTCAAATTTGGTTCAACAAAAACAACAAAGCTAAAACAGACTCAGTGGAACAATCAGACACTGAAAGACATTACCTTTATCCATGTGAGGAACCTGGCTGGGAGGCTTATTTCTCTCCCAGGCATTACAGAGGGAAGTGGGGGGAGAACTGGAGACTTCTGGGTTTGAGGCATTTAGGGTTCTCAGGACTCCATCAGGTTCAGATGTAGCAAATTGGTGGACAGTGGTATTGAGTATCTTTAAAAAAAACAGTCAGGGTAATGGTCCAGTGGTTCTGAGACAGCCAGCAATTAACAGTCCCCTGGGGAAAGCCTGTGGTAATTGGTTTCTAGAACTGATCAAACTGGGAGCCACATCAAAAACCAGATTACGAGAAGGAAGGAGAGTGCACTTGTGAAAGGAGATTTTAATTACTGTAAGGGGGCAACAAAAAGGTTGCATTAGCTGATTGTCTTACCTGTCTGCCTTGGAAAGGCCAAATCCTGCAAATATTTCACCACAGATATGTTCTGTAGGATGTCCTGGCATTGGTTTGGATCTATTTGCAGAAAACCTGATGAAATAATTATGTGTTTCAGGTCCGTAGAGAATAGTGGTATTAGAGGCAGTACAAACTAAAATGCCTTTTATTCAAAAGGCTTTGGCTTGTTAGTGAGATTGGACCAGCAGATGGTAAATACCAGCTTGTAATACAGCATAATGCAGTTTGCGGCAGAAAAATGTAACATAATTTAATATGAGAGTAAGGAACCAATCAGTCAGAGCAATGAGCAGAGAAGGGATTGAGAGTATTACAGAAAAATCATTGAAACCATGAGACCAGCACACAGCTGCAGTAATAAAGTCAGTCATAAAGTGGAAGGGACTGTAAGAGGGGACTTAGTGTAGATGGTATTAGTCAGAGCCCCATCTGCTCTAAGCCCCACACCATGTAAGGGAGATGTTAATGGCTCACAGGGGCACAGGGCAGCTCAGGGTGAGGGCACCTATTTTACTGCCGGGTTTGTAGGGAGGAGGTGACCTGCGTGGAGGTTCCAGCATTGCACAGGATGCTCTCCTACAACAGACAGGGAAGTAGGAATGGAGCTGAACCCAGGTTTGGAGCTGCCAGGCCTTCAAGTCTTTATATAGAGAAAAATTTGTGTATTCTTTGCATGATTTCTGTTTAATTGTGAGTAAGACCCAAAAAGATGTTTCATTATTTGTGTGACCAGCCTGCAGATCTGGACCATCCCTGGCGTCTGCATGTCAAGGAAGCATTTTACAAAGGCTCGCTGGGTAGCCAGCTTACCTTTCCTTAAACCCACCTGCCCCCCAACAAACCTTTCCAGAGAAAAATATCAGCTTCCTCCAATTTCACAAAACCTGGGTTAGATTTCTCAAGTGAAATATTGGAAGATCACTGAATTATTTAATACCATTATTCTGAAATTTTTGGTAAAGTCGTGTTTCAGACAGTCATGATTTTCTGATTTGTTAAGCAAAGAGATTCACTTTAGATGTGAAAGTCAAGCCGAGTTTCCCCTCCTTGTGTCCCATGCCCAGCCCCAAACAGCCTGAGACCAGGCAATGCTGCATTACCCTGTATGGTGCATGTCATTGTACCCCATCTCTCCACACCAGGCACCCTCTTTGTCTTCTGTGGGATTGCAGAGTGATGAATGAGTGCAGAATCTGACTGAGCAGGAATTAATGAAGTTTAATACTGTCTTTGGCCAGACACAGTGACCACCACTTGATAGCTGAAGAAACGATTACATTCCACAAGAAACCATATAATTAAACCTACAGGAACCTCCACATCAAACACAAGTATGTGTCACTAGCCCAGATGAAAGTACGCATGAGGCAGAGAAGGGGGAGAGTTTTTACTGCCTCTCTTTCACAAAGGCTTATGTGTTTGAGAAAGAGGCCATGCAGCCAAGGGGAGCTAGCAGAGAAGATGTAAAAGAAGCCCTCAAAAAACCCCATCCCAATAGTGCAGTATAAAAAGCTCTGCAAGAAAGAAAGGATGTTTGACTGGGTTAGAAGTGTAAAGCAAGAGATTATCCCCTTTTGTCTGATTTTTCCTGTGATTTGTGACCAGTGCATACCCTTAGTGCATTAACAGATGTGTACCAAAAGGACTTTCTTTATTGTCACTTTTCCTTTTAAAGGAAATATTCCACTATTCCTCATTTGGCTAAAAGCTTAGTGTTAAAAGGGAAGTGCAATACTGCTATTGCCTGAGATTCAAGAGTGCAACTCAGCCTCTCTACCACCAACAAAAAAAGGAGCATGTGAAAAAAATCCTTGCCATTGAAGTCACTAGACCGGTATTCTGATTTCACACATGGAATATATCTGTTAAGGAAGCAGATGCCAATTTTATACAGGCAGTCTTTAGAGCAAAACCACACTTTAAATAATGAGGGAGTGGGGAAGTGCATCAAAGGTTGGAATGAAGCTTCACGTTACCGTGAATAAAGGCTAGCAGGGCTCTGGATGCATTCAGAACTGGATCTTTGTGATATTGTCTCAAATAAGTTAAGTGAGCGTGATGGAATTTTGCACACATTAATTCACTTCCCACAAATACAGAAACTCAAGGCATCCCTGACCCTCTCCCTCTCCTGGACCCAGGCCCAGTTACCCAGCTCACGTCCTGGTTGTGTGCACAGCCTCAGAGCCACTCCTGGCCCAGCTCCCCAGCTCTGCTCAGCACCCTGGTGACACAGAGCCACTCCTGGCCCAGCTCCCCAGCTCTGCACAGCACCCTGGTGACACAGAGCCACTCCTGGCCCAGCTCCCCAGCTCTGCACAGCACCCTGGTGACACAGAGCCACTCCTGGCCCAGCTCTGCTCAGCACCCTGGTGACACAGAGCCACTCCTGGCCCAGCTCTGCTCAGCACCCTGGTGACACAGAGCCACTCCTGGCCCAGCTCTGCTCAGCACCCTGGTGACACAGAACCACACCTGGCCCAGCTCCCCAGCTCTGCTCAGCACTCTGGTGACACAGAGCCACTCCTGCTCAGCACCCTTGGTGGCACAGAACCACTCTTGGCCCAGCTCTGCTCAGCACCCTGGTGACACAGAGCTCGCTGCAGCTCCTATGGGCTGAAAGCCACCACAACAAGGCAACCCCACAAGGGCCAGAAAGGGCCAAGGCCGCCCCACAGGCAGGAGGAGGCTGGCTGGCTGTGCTGCACTGAAGCTGGGGCTGGAAGCAGGGCTAGAGCTACAAAAACTTCTTCAAGACCTTCTTACCCCACAGTCTACCTTTTGAACACCCAGAAGTGCAGAGGGCTTCAGGCATAAGGGAAGGATCTAGTGATGACATGCTGCAAGGATGACTGCCTTCCCACCTCATGCTGCCTGAGTATATAGTGGGTTCATTCTCTCTCCTCATTAACCAGAAGAAATCCATGGGTGTCACCACTGAAGCTCTTTACAGCTGTCAGAGGCAGCAGAGGTGGTCCTCCTGTGGGCAGTCAGATCAGTTTAAATCCATTCTTCCCCCAGCACACCATGATGTCCTCATCAGATATCCAACAACAACGTGGCTTAAAAGGGATCCCAACAGAACTGGCAGCCTTTAAGGGACTTTTAATTTTATCAATGCACTTTAGGATAATTACTCCAAACAATTTCAAATGAGTTCAAGAAAAATACCTCCACTCTTTTTTTTAATGCCAGTTGCTAATTTGTAGCAGTTCCTGGATCCATTGATCCTTGTGTGCTATAACAACCTTTGATCTGACATTAGGTCCTTTCTTGAGGAGGCTCCAAGGAGCAGCCCAACCCATTCCAGGACCAAACAAAAAGCTGAATCACTCACCCTTACTTTCAGAGTAATTTTCACACATCTGCATAATCCAAGTGCAGATCAAAGCCTGGATGCCTGAAAATGTTCCCCTGAGGGTGAATGTAGGATTACAGTGGCTCCATACATCACATGACAGGTGGTAGGATACTGAAGGATCATATTTCTGGATCATATTTCTTAGGTTATATGCCAGGAGGAATTTCACACATGAAACAGATCAATCAAAAGCAGTCTTGATCTGGACCTTGAGTGATGTAGAAACCTCTTAGTCCTCACCTGGCTGCTGCTGCTGCAGGTCAAGGCTGGAAGGGCCTCTGGAGCCAGGACTGGGGCTGCAGTGCTGGGCTCTCAGGCTGTGCTGCTGGCAGGACAGGGCCATGGACATGGCTCTGGATCAAACATCCTGAGCTCATCTGAGCAAAGCACTTGAGTCAAGCAGCTCTCAGGCACAGCGTGGCCTTGTAGTCAGACCTTATCTTTTATCATCCCAAGATATGGACCTTATCCTGGGGTGCTGTGCTGACTGATCTGCAAGTTAGAGCAGTTAAGGTAATTAAATTCTTTCTTGGCAGTAAATTTCAGACCCCTTTAGGCTGCTGCTTTCAATGATGACAAAGATAGTAATTACTGTTTGTGAAGCCAAGGTTGGTAACAACCTATACTCTAAGGAAGCTTCCACTGTGGTGACAGATTTTCAGGAATCGTTCAAAAAATAATAGTTTTCTTTATGTTGGACAGAAATTCCAATGCCATCTCAGTGCATATAACTATAGATCCATATATATGTATGGTAATGCATATGCATAAAAATAAATTTTGTATATGTGGTACTTAGTTATATATTTGCAGTTATTCATAAAAGGTTTTTCCCACTAGACTAGTTCAGTGCAAAAGATAATGCTCTTTGCATTGCATTTGCTTTAACTTTCACAACAGAAGGATGAAAAAGTAATTTTCTTTTAAATTTGAGTATCTTTTGGAGGCTTGTTTGAGCTGCCTTTTGTGACCCACCCAGTTGCTGGAAATGGGGTTCTGTCAGACACAGGAAGCTGAAGGGCACTGTCCTCAACAATGACAATCCCAGCACAATTCCCTGGAGAACAATGTAAAAGCATTGCACTGCGTAAGCATAAACCCAGTATAAGTAGATTTAATGGGATCTTCCCCTGGCCTGAATACATACTGTTTCATCATGTGCTGTAAACAAAATGCAATCTATTTACTTTACCTAAATCTTATCAAGGAGCTTGCAGTGAAACTGTGGCAGGTTCATGTAAAAATCATGGATGAAGAAATTCTGTTCTCCCAGAAAACACACAAAGAAAAGTCTGTGTCCCTCCTTATTTGATGGGATGGCTCTGCCCTGCAGCTGACCTCCTACCCTCATCTGTCCTCAGCAAGCAACACTGACGTGTACCTGCATCTCTCTGGGAAGCAATAGTGAATGAATACTCACTCTTGCTAAGAGAATAAACGCAGGTTTAGGAACCCAGGCTTAAAAACTGGCCTTGGGACTGCATGTTACTTCAGTTAGAAACAAGAACTTGGTGTCATTTAAAAGAAATTTCAAAAGAGTGGTGTTCACAAAGTAACACCTTCCAGTAGCTGAGAAAACATGTTGGCTCCCAGCCAGCATCACTCACTCAGAAGCAATTTTGAGATAAAGGGTCATTCATCAGGAAACATTGCTCAAGAGCAGAGCAGTAGGTGAAGAGTCAGAATCTGCTTTGTGCCAGGGAAGTGGTCTGGGGACATCCTGCCCCCCTGCTCAGCACTGCCAGCTGCAGTCCCTTGGTCAGAGGGGACATCACAACACCACAGTGCTCTGAGGGGTAATGCCCTTCAAGCCAGGCCTAGAAACCTGCAGCCTAAACAGCCCTGCTTTTCTCAGCTTGATGCAAACCAAAGTGAGTGCCAGAGGGAACTGCAAAGGACCAATTGTGCCTGGATGTTACTCTGTCTGTGATTTTCTGCTTTGTATTTTTGGATAGAAATTATTCATACTCAGCCAATATCCAACTGACTGATTTATTTGTAAAATTTCATACAAATGATTAAATATTAGATAAACACAATTATCTTTCAACTAGTTTATAAATAGATATCTCAGTTACTGCACTGCATTCCAAGCCCCAGGGACGGCCTTAACTAGCTAATACAGACAACCCTATTAGGAAAAGGTTTTGCCAAGGTTCTGATTGGGATTTCACTTCAGTTGAAGAACTTTTGGACAACTTAATCTTGAGAAACAACCACAAAAAAAAAAAAAATTTGTACTTGAAACAAAAAAAGGACAAGGCAGGGGAGGAGGGCAAAGAGGGAGGAAGGTAGAAAGGGAAGAAGGTAGAAAGGGAGGGACAAAGGGGAGAGAGGAAACAGGATTATTAGATATTCACTCCTTATTTCCATAACTAACTCATGAACAACAAACTTAACCATAAAAATGTCATTGGAACAGATTTTGGGAAACACACCCCTACCTAACACCAGTCCCCCTGGGGCCTCCCCCTTCTGAACCTACCACAATTAGTAAATAGCAGAAACAGAGCTCTCCTCATAGAGGGCACAGACTTTCCCACTTCAGGGGGCTTCAGAGGCAAGGACACACATCTCTCTCTGTGGATTGGTTCACTAAGTTATGAACTATTTCTGTTGGTTTAAATTTTTTCTCCCATTTTTGCACCCAAAGGCCACAGCCAGGCCTGAAGCTCCTTTTTTTTTTTTGCTTTTTTTTTTTTTTTTTTTGAGAAGAGTTAAAGAAACAAAGATAAGAACAGGCCTAATTTTGTGCCAAAATGATCTGCAGCAACAGACTAAAGCATGGTTATAGCCATATTTATTGGCATTCCAGAACTATGACTCACAAGGAATTAGCTCTTGAAGCAGAACAATGTGAGCTGAAGAGGTTTACACTTGAGGCATAAACAAAGGAGATGGATTGAGGATCCAACCTGCAAGAGATCAAATTTAGGAGAGGATTGGTGCAGTACAATTTTGTTAGTTACTGGGCTTTCTGTTTTTCTTCATTTCTTTTCCAACATTGAGGGTGAGGTTTTTGATCAGTGATGCTAAAGTTTCAAAGTTTATCTTTCAGAGTGAAAAGGGTAACAGTAACTACCTTGCCTTTGTGCATCCTGAGTGTACTTTTTCAACTTGCTACTAAGAAAAAATGTGGATATTCAGTGATGAAAATGAGGAAAAGGATTAGATCATGAACTACAGTTTATCCTCGAGGAATTTATCAAGTTTTTATTCAGAGCTCACCATTACATTCACAAAATCCTCTAAAGACCAGGCTCATATGGTGCATTCTGCACATGCAACTGCTCACCTTACTGGGGAAGTTGATAAAGATTCTGGCACACCTCTTTTCTGCTAGACTTCATTCAGAGTCTGGGGAGTAGATGCTGCCTTTTGGAAGTTCCACAACAACTTTCCATATTTCCTTGAGTCTGCACTCCCAGGCTTATATCGTCCATCTCCATTCACCACCTACCAGCTGGAGGCTACTTGACAAGTTTATATAAATGTAGGCACTGTTTTACATGCAGCCTGCCTAATTTCTTCAGGATTCAGCTCATTTCAGTCATGCAGTGCTAAAAGCTGGTGGCTGCTATGGGGCAGAGGTGCAGTGAGCTGCTGGTGCAAGTGCAGAGCAAAGCAGTGTCTTATGGAAGGCACAAGTGAGTGGCAGTGACACCCAGAACATGCTGGAGGTAGAGCAGATGCCAGAAGCAGGAGGCAGAGGAGGGCCAGAAATCTGGATCAGGCCTTGGAACAGATGGCTCCAGGGGCCACAGCCTGAGCATCAGTCTGGAGAGGGTGGATAAAAAACAGCTCAGAGAGGGCTAGAGCTGGGACTGCAGCAGGGTGGGTAAGGTCTCTCTATTGTGTTGTTACAGGGTGAAGTGCTGTCTTAATACCCTTGCTGTGCAGGGCAGTGCATGAAATGGGAGCGTTTTGCTTCATTTAATGGTGGAAGGCATTTCACTTCTTGGAGGTCCCTTTTTCTTCTCCCTCCCATCATCTCTGTGCGTGATCCAGACTGGATTCCAAATGGGAGGAAAAAAGGAAACACACAATTATTGACTTGCTCTGCCAAAGTTTGAATAGATTCCTTCTAAAACAAATGAAAGCCTGTTTAACTGGCCTGGAAAACATGAATGTGAACGACATTATGTACTGCCCTTTTTGTAACTCTATCACACTGGGACATCATTATAGCAAAAGACAGAACAACATTATCCCAAGCTGCCTGAATTATAAATTCCAAAGGCTGCATTACACTAAAAAACCCCTGGGTGATGGCAGGAGTTGGTCTCTTTCCCTTACCTAGGCAGAGAACATCAAATTCTTAGTTCAGCATCTCATTAACTTTTGTGTGTCTGCTTTCTTCCTCTGCCCAACTCCCAGCTGGTGTCTGAGGCTTCAAAATATTTAATGCAGGAGAAACTTGAGACAATTGACCAGAATTTGGCGTAGAAACAAAACTCTTCCCACCTTGTTTGTAATTTGCCACTCCTTTTGAGTCCCAGTGTGGCTGGTGAATTAGATGTGGAAAAATCTCCTTCACACAAAGAAATGATCTAGCAGTGGAAGATCTCCTATGAGTAGACAGATGCAGCTTTTCAAGATGTGAACTTCCACCACAAATGAATTTAAATTCACTTTTAGAACCAATTATTCATCTGACTCTATTAAATATCCTGGTGTTCTCCCAAAATTTCTTCATTTTCTTCATTTTTTACAAAGGCACTGAACCTTAAATGCCTATGATACTGTGCCTCTGGGCCAACAGCAGCTTCTGCACATGCCAAAGGCAGGGGCAGAAAGGTGCCTATGAGCCACCTTTGCTAATCCTTTTAGCTCAGTTTTCAGCCTATCTGGGCTGTGTTTGTCTCTGCACTAACCTGTGAGATCCAAATAATTTGACAACTAGATCTCCAAGTGTAACTCATGAAATAACTTACATGAAGGTCACTACAGTGAGGTTCCAGTGCACTTACACAAGACAAATGGGGATTGCCACAGCATCAAGGCACAGAAAATGCCTTGAAAAGCTGGGAAGAAGCAGGCTTTAGAAGGCTCCACTGGAGACAAGCCATTCTCTCCAGAGCACACACATAGGCAAGAGTGACCAACCAGTTGTGCTGCTGCCACTGACCAGTAGAAATTTCTGACTTCATGGTGTCCCCATAGATGATCCTTTCAGGGCTTCAGTAACATCAGAAGGTTGGACATTATTATTGTGGAATTTTTTAGAAGGATTGAGAAGATGAGAATGGGCTTTTTTCTTCTTCTTCTTCAAGTCTTCAGAAATTTATTAATTTATTAAATAGGAAGAGCACACAATTATGGCTAATGTCTGTTTTAAGCAAACTATGAATGAAAAAAAAACCCCTCTAATAGTTACAGAAAAAATGTTTAAAAAGGAATGTTTCTCTTTCATCAGAGAGACACTCCAGTCAGCCTCAAGCAGTTGAAGCAACTACCTGCAGAGAGCTACCCCATCCCATGGGCTGTCAGTGTCACCAGCTAAGGATGTTTCTAGAGAAGGGCCCTGCTTTGGAGGCAGACTGTAACTGAAATGCACCTGAAATGCTCCCATGAGTAAGTTTTTATGTTTATTATGCTTCTAATTTCCTTCTGGGATGAGGACCAAAAAAGCAGAAATATCACAAGAAAAAGCTCACTTTGCAGGGTTCCTGGCTGCTGGCAGAAGTCAGAGGGCTGAAAATTGTTATGTGAGAGAGTGTTTTACTGGTTCTTCACCTGGTGAAATATGGGGTATGCGTAAATGCCAAACAAACATTAGCTTTCAGGTACTTGACTGAGCCCAGACTCTGAAAGCTATGAAAACTATGAAAACTACCCAAACCTGCTTCTGACTACTCTTTTTTTTTTTCTTCTTTTTTTCTTCTTCTTTTTTTTTCTTCTTTTTTTTTTTTTTTTTTTTGAGGGGTGAGCACATAGAGAATAGTGGCATGGCCCCCAAAATGCATAATGATGGAGGCAACTGAAACTACATTTCAAGGCTCACACTTTCCTACTACTCCCTCTGAAGGACACTCAAAATAATTCTCCAGTGCTTTGGTTCATCTGAGTAAGTTAGAAACCAAGACAGTTCAAAACATTCCTTCCTGCTCTGTTTCTAATAACTTGTACTTTGGAATAACAAATAATTCAGTGGGTGATTAGGCAATCTAGGGAATCAGTGTATCATTGCACCTTTTTTGAAACACTACTGTGGGGAAATAAACCTTCTTGGACCAGGCCATCAGTCAGCTAGCCAACTTCAGGAAGAAACTTGTCTTGGACAGCCTAACCTTTGACTATCTACTTATAAAGCTACTTGCACATTTTCTGAAATATCTGCCATTAACCACTGTCAGGAGAAACTAAATAGGATGAATCATTAACTAAATTTGGAAAACACAGTGTGATAAAGGTGCAAGAGTTTCCCATGTTAGCTTAGTTTTGTGACATTTTCAATTTTTTGAGAAATCTCTCAAAAGTTATACAAAGCTGCTTCCCTTTACCCAGCTGTCTTTTTCAAAAGAGAGACAGACAAGGTCAAAGCAGGTCCTACTCAAGCTGAGTGCTGACCCTGTTCACAGCGCCAGCAAGATCCCCTTTTTCCTCCCACCTCTGCTTTTCAAGCTGTCAATTTTCCTCAAGACAATGCCAGCTACAAAAGCAGAATTAGGAAAATTATCTGATCTTCTGAGAACACATCCAGAAACTAAAATCTCCTTTTTTCTATTTGACTTGATTTGCCATGTTGCTTTGTGAAACCATTTAGGGAACAGTTCTCCTCTGAGTTAGGCTGGTAGGTGTGGGGATGGCATTTCCATTCAAGCTTTACAGAGCACTTTACAAGTTCTCCGTGAATGTGTTTTCATATTTGAAAAAGGAATTCAGTGGGGGTTGAGTAACCAGGCCTACTTATCTACAGAACAAACACAGTAGAAGGTGAAACAGAGAAGGGAAACCTCTTGTCCAGGCTGCTGAACTGGGTTAGCAGCAGAGAGATAGGAATAAGCCAGGTCTCCTGAACTCAAGGTTAGTCCATAGCCATATTTCCAGAGAGTGAGTTAATGAACCTGCCAACTGTTTGTGCATTCTCATCATCCTAGCTCTCTGCCTTGATACATTCTGCTGTGTCAAAACAGCTCCACAGCTCCAGTCTTGAAACTGGAAACCAAGGGAAGCCAGTGATTGTGAGCTTTAAACAAATCTTAAAGAGCTTCCCTGTCACTACACTGAAAGGAGCTGTCACTCTCTGCTTGGGCAGCCCTGCCATACCTGTGACACAAGTGACTGATGCCTGTGTACAAAGGTAAGTGCACCCAATATATCTCAGCCTGCAAGGTGCAGGCTTGAGGTAACTGCCTAGCAGAGCAATAGATGCACCACTCCTGACAAAATACATGCAGATGTATGGACAAAAGAATTTATTTCTCTAAAAGCTGATAGCAGACTAACTGCCATGGAGGCGGGGCTCTTAACTCCAGTCATACCTGGATGTGTAGTGACAATACAAAGGAATCACTAGACACCTCTGGAGTTAAAAGCTCTCTGTAGAAGCTAACTGGGCACAAAATGGGCTTGACAAGGTAGTTGGCCTGGAGGGTAAAGCTCTGAACAGAAGAAAACTCTGACTGTGACTGCAGGTCAAGTGTGCTGTGGTGTTAGGGAATTCTTAGCAGATGGCTTTCATCCAGGTATGCCAGGAGGGATCCAAGGAGGTGTTCCTAGGGCATTCCTCAGCTCTGTACCCAACTCACTGAGGAAAACCTTGGGCTAGCCCCTAGGGTTTCCTACAAGGAATCTGCTGTACTGTTTCAGGAATATAATACAAATGGTTATTCCAAGTTTAGCAAAAGTGAGAAACTCTACTGTCAGGGCTGAGTAAGTTTCTGCCTTTCTTATAGTCCAGAGGCTTGCTTTTTCTTTTGGTTCAACTCCAGCCCAAGCACACCTGAGACTCTCAGTTACTGTAATTAATATAATAGCAATGCCCCAAGCAGAAATTAGGTCCCTGCTGAACAGTGTGCTGTCCAAATGCATGCAGAGATAGAGTTCCTGGCCTTAATAACTTGCAAGTTGAAAGAGCAAACAATGGTCAAGTTTGTGGGATCTAATACCAGAGACAAATCAAGGGAGGGGGTGATGATAGATGCATGGCTTGTTAGCTCCTTTTCTTTCTGACTCATTTACTGTACTTATATTACATAAGGGGATGTCATGGGGAAAATATTATTGAAATAAGAGACAAGAGGGACTGTTGGAATAACGGGAAAGGTGGGGTCAATTCAAGCCTTTTAGTGCACTCAGGACTCTGAGATGGAGGAAGAGGGAAAACAAAGAAGCACAAGATGAGCAAGAGGAAAAGCTGAGCCCACTCATCCAGCAGCAACAGAGCAGGAAACTGATGTCTTCCCTTTCTTCTTAGAGTTCATTACTTAAAACAATGCTGGGTACCAGCCTTTCCAGTTTCTTTCTTTGCACAGTTGTTAGAAGGGGTCTGTGCTGGCTCCTCTCCTGGTCTGGGAAAAGAATAAACCAGGGAAGTGTGCAGCTTGCCTCTGCAGAGCCTTGAACAGACTGGCCCTGAAAGTGCTATGGCAGCTGGCACAGGTTCTTTTGGTGAAAATGCTTGTGGAAAAACAAGCAATCTCAAGATCTTTGGGCAGAGAAACCAGGCCTTTCTCTAACCCAAAAGCCAAGGCAGTCTGAGTTTCCCTAAAGCTTTTAAACAAGGAAAAAGCCAAAGAGAACCAGAGGGCCAAAGCTTTCTTCTCTCTCAGTCCTTAACCACCCATCTCAGGACTTGCTGTCACCTTTTCAGGCCTCAGATGAAAGCTCTCCTGTCTCAAAGCCCCTCACTTTGAGCTCAAGCGCTGTTGGCATTCTTCTTCCCATGACCAACTGTTTAATGTTTTAAACTTATCAGGAATTGCATACATGGTGGCAACATTGCAACTGTTGTCTATGTGCAAGGTCACTGCCTGGGTAAGATGTATCTATCGTTCTCCAGGGACAACAACCCACTGCAAACCATCTTCAGGGAAAGTATCCTTTACATCTGACTCCTTTTCCCACTCTCCTTTAATTTCAAGGTATCCTTTCATGCTGAACAGGTGGCAAGCATCATTGGTTGCTTTGCTCTGTACCTCACTTTTGTGCAGTAAAGTTCATTTACATGAGTCCATATGCTGCTCCTCACTAAGTGGTAATGAGATATTTCTAGTGTCTTCCCAGAACATGGCTCAGCTGAGTGTTTGATGTTCCAACTCAACAGTGCAGTGTCAAAACTGTTTAGTAGTGTCCCTTTATAATTGCAGGATTTATTTGGTGGCTGTCACCATGATAAATAGAGCTTTACAAGACTTAGTGGGAATACAAACCACATGAATAGTTTCCTAGTTTTATCAGGGTTTTATTGACAAATGGTTTCCAGAGCATGTTTCTGACCCTTGTCTCATAGAAATAATGGTGTCCTCCTTAAGCCAAAGTTTGTCCTACATTAATGTCTGTCTGTAGCTACAAATCTAAAATAGGCAGAGGAAAATTAGAAATGAGCTAATTTGCCAGTGTTTCTGTATTTTAACTT
This sequence comes from Setophaga petechia, assembly GCA_024362935.1. Classification (NCBI taxonomy): domain Eukaryota; kingdom Metazoa; phylum Chordata; class Aves; order Passeriformes; family Parulidae; genus Setophaga; species Setophaga petechia. The sequence continues at coordinate 7,256,149 of JANCRA010000015.1, read as the reverse complement.
TCTTCTCCTTTGAAGTAAATCCACAGGTATTTAACAATACTACTTTCCAGAGAACACAAGTATTTCCCCAGATAATTATCATTTGGAAACTTCTGCATAAATTCTTTTTTAAAACAAAACAGGCAGAGTGACAAGGCCAACAGGAGGTAGAAAGAAAGAAAGAGAGAGGGAAGGAAGGAAATAAAGAGGAAGAAAGAGAAAGAGAGAAAAATAAGAAAAAGAGAGGAAAAGGGAAGAGAATAAGAAAGGGGAAAAAAGAAATAAAAAGAGAAAGAGAGGAGAGAGAAAGAGAGACAGACAGAGAGAAAGGAGAAAAGAAGAAAGAAATAGAAAGAAAGAAGAAGAAAGAAAGAAAGAAAAGAAGAAGAAAGAAAGAAGAAAGAAAGAAAGAAAGAAAGAAAGAAAGAAAAGAAAGAAAGAAAGAAAGAAAGAAAGAAAGAAAGAAAGAAAGAAAGAAAGAAAGAAAGAAAGAAAGAAAAGAAAGAAAGAAAGAAAGAAAGAAAGAAAGAAAGAAAGAAAGAAAGAAAGAAAGAAAGAAAGAAAGAAAGAAAGAAAGAAAGAAAGAAAGAAAGAAAGAAGAAAGAAAGAAAGAAAGAAGAAAGAAAGAAAGAAAGAAAGAAAGAAAGAAAGAAAGAAAGAAAGAAAGAAAGAAAGAAAGAAAGAAAGAAGAAAGAAAGAAAGAAAGAAAGAAAGAAAGAAAGAAAGAAAGAAAGAAAGAAAGAAAGAAAGAAAGAAAGAAAGAAAGAAAGAAAGAAAGAAAGAAAGAAAGAAAGAAAGAAAGAAAGAAAGAAAAAGAAAGAAGGGTCATGCAAATATAAATATGAAATGTTTGGGACATAATGAACATCTTGCACATATGCACTTCAATAGCATAATGCACATGTAGCAGGGCAGATATTAACCATAACTACACTAGCTGCACACTCACCAGAGCAAGAGAGAAGTCCTGCCTTTGTACAGGGCACCTGGGAAGAGGTTTGGGGCATTAGCAGCCCAGCTAGCTACATATATTAGTTCTAAAATATAAAATAAATGTATATTGTTATAATTTATATAATATATTATTTGATAATAGTATTTTTCTTAGTAATTTATATTATATATTTGGTTTGCTTTCTGGGCATAAATCCAGAAAACCTAGAAATGTAGTCAGATTAAGCCACTTCTAAGCCAGCTCAATTTTGACTTTCTCTTTGTGCCCATGGCCCCAGTAGTTACATCTGGTCTAAATAGATGGGAAAGGACTGCCACTGGTCCCCAGGTGGGCAGGACTGCGACACAACTAATCAACACCACTTCCTTAAATCAACAATTCAAATCCTGCTAGATGTGAAAAACAACCCCATAGCTGGCAGAGATTCTCTTCTCCCCTGCAGCTGATGTTGGTGGTGTCACTGATTACGAGGATAAAATAAAAACACATCAGCTACAGGAAGAGTGTTGGCACTGGCTCAGCCTTGGCACATGGCTGAGATTGTTGGGGTTGGGAAAGTTGCTCAGCCCTCCCTGCCAGAAGCACAACAGAGACCAGCAGGAAGCTGAGACTGTGGGTTCCCAGGTGTCCCTCAAACACGAGCACCCATCCTGGAACACTCTGGAAGCTTCGTTGGCTTTGTCCATGCTGCAGGGAGGAGGAAGCACTGGGAGAGGAAGCATTGGGAGAGGAAGCATTGGGAGAGGAAGCATTGGGAAGAGGAAGCATTGGGAGGAGGAAGCACTGGGAGGGATGAAGCACTGGGAGAGGAAGCACTGGGAGAAGAATTACTGGGAGAAGAAGCCAGCTCTCAGCACTGACCACAGGCTTGGCAGGCTCAGCTGACTCCCTGCTGGCAGCCTGAGCTCTCAGCCAGGCAGAAACACAAACTGGCTGCTGACCTATTTGCAGAAGGACTGGTGGGACAGCAGGCTGTGACCCCAGCCCTCAGGACAGTGCTCACTCCTCACTTCAGCTCATAGCTGCCTTGATGTTTGATTGACACCAAATCTGTGGTTTTCCCATGCAAGAGAGGGGATGGATAAAGGCAGGTGACAGATTCTGCTCTGGCATTTTAAATATGATCATGGAAGTAGGACTAGGCTCAGCCAATATCCTCTTTTGGTTTGAATGCACAGTTAAGAATTCTTTATGGAGAAAAATCTGCCAGTCTGGTGCCATTCTACTGAAATCTAAGAGGAATCAGTATTTTAATTGCAGTCATGTCTTTTGTACTCTGTGTTAACTCTTTGTAGTTTCTGGCAAAAAGAGGCTCTGTGCCCTAATTTTGTTCATGCTGCTGTTGCCCTTCCCTCATTGCATGGCTTCAGGAAAGTATATGTAATTTTTAACCCTATGTACACATTCATTCCTATTTTTTGATTTTGAACAGTTTTAGAACAGAAATATATTCTCCATCCACCTTTAAGCCAGGAGTTAGGAAGTTGCTTGTGCTGATGCCTGGGCTGGTATCAAGAGTCTTAAATCTCTTGAAAGCATGTCTGCTTTTGATATGGTTGTTAAATCTGGTTTTTCTCCTTGTTAAATTTGGCTGTCTCATTGGAGTAAGTCACTTTTCCACAGACCAGATGACTAGAAAAGCTGGTCATATTTTTCAAGCAGTTCCCTTTTGGGGACGATCAGATTACTGCAAAAGCATTGGAATTTACACAAATAAAAATGTATTTTAATTTCAATGGCTTGGGTTTTTTTAAAGTGGCAACACTAAGAGACTGCAGAAAATGTGAAAAATATAACGTTTGTTAGTAGAGGTCTGCAGTGGTTGGGAGTCTGGAGCACGTGGCTGAAAAGCCCAGAGGCTGAGGCAATTGAGTTTGTTCAGCCTCGAGGAAGGAAGGCTGAAAGTGGGTATCTAACTTCTGTCCTAACTAGAGATTGGGTGGTTTAATACAGAAGATAAGACATACTTAACTTAGAGGCCATCAGTCAAAGAGGCGACAGAGACAAACTGCAAGAAGGAAATTCCGATTAGGGAAATATTCCTTGAGGGCAGCCAAACACCAGAACAACCTATACAAAGAGCTTGCAGAGATCTGATCCTTGCAGATACTCAAATCTCAACTGGATGAGATCCTGAGCAATCTGACTGAGTACTGAAACTAGTCCTGTTTTAAGCAGAGGATCAGACCAGATGACTTCCAGGAGCTCTTTCCAACCCCAATTGTGCTTTGCTTCTATGAAAAATATTGGAACTAGTGACCAAATCAGACACAACAGGACAGGTATACCACAAATTGTGCAAGGAAAAAAAAAATTTAATTGTTTCAAGAAGTGGTTAGTTCTGCCAATATAGGAATGTAAACTACAGAAAATATACTTATTATAAAGACCTTTTATCTTTACTGGTTGTATCTGGATTGCCATGTGTCACAGCCTGTGCCTGAGGGTTGTGGGGTCCAACAGCATCCTGATGAAGCCAAGTTCTTTGCAAATTTCTCATTACCATATGTAGGAATCATTTCTCAGCTCTGTATCACAGTGGTTAGAGAAGATGCTCTTGGAGGATGTGTTTTTGTTTGTTTTCCGTTCTGGAATGCACATATCTGTATTTAATCAATCACAGAAGCTACAAGGCTGGAAACTCATTGGGCTGTTTCTGTTCAGATTTCCAGTAATCCATCTGGTGAGGTGGACACTTTTCCTGCATCCACCCAGAAACAGGGACTGGCTTCATGAAAGAAATGTGGGGAATAATAGGCACATTCTTCTTGGTTAGCAGAGCAAAGGGTAACTGTAACATTCCCTAAAGCTATGATAAAGCAGACATAATTTGGGATGAAAAAATAGAAGTCAAATCTTTATGGACATGGAGAATTGAGTGCTATATGATCATTTCTCTCTCTAGGGCATGCTTCAGAAGTGGGGTTGGACCAAATATGTGAAATAATTCAGGTTGAACTGTCAAGTAATCATGAATTTAAGAGTTCAATATGTGAAGTAATTTCAAACTTACTCCAAAAACAGGTTTGGGAGGATTGGATGAGGGCTTTTTTGGGGGAAAATAATTGCCTGTAGCCAAATCTGAGTTAAGCATTTTGTCTAACTCCATTCTTACAGAAAATTTGGAGAAAGAGACGTATGGATGTCAAATCACTTTATTCAGAGAAATATATGTGTTTAGGGTGGTGATGCTTAGAGCAGGTCAAACCACACAAAGGTTTCTGTTCAAGAATGCTGAAAATTAAATACTGAGTTTGGAAGTAAGGAGATTATTTTGATCTTTTTTTTTCCTCTTAAAAAAAGGTTCTATTTAAACAAGAAAGTGTTTTGATGATAATTACAAAATGAAACAGGGGGAAGAACTTCAAAGAATTATTTTGCAGCTTTTCTATTTATCTGCAAAACAGAAAAAAATCTACTGCACTGGCTTTTGCTGTACAAGTCCAGTATCACACCTACTGTGTGTGGAGTTGAGTCAGTATTTACAGAGCAAGAAAAAAAAAATTCCTAAGTAGCAAATAGAGTTGCTAATTAGCTGAAGAATGTGTTCTCTTAATTTGTAGTAATATTAATCTGTTGCTTTATTTAGCAATTCCTCCAAATGCTTGTGGTTACTATAATATATTTTACAAAAGTAATTATCCTCTAGAAGCAGAATATTTTAAAGTTTGGTATTTTTATCCTCTGATTTATGATTCTATTTTAAATTTAAGAGTCATCCAGTTGAGGAAAAACAATAGTTGAGAGTACAAATACACAACACAGATAAATGTGTGGAAATGCTCAAAGGAAACTGTTCTAAAGAGCCAAAGGACTGGAAATTATTTGTGCAAGGTATTCCACAAAGAAAGTAGGTGAAAAGCAACACTAAAACATTAAAAAACTCAATTCACATTTTTTTCTCTTTCCAAAAATAATGGTAAATCCATAACAAACAGTTCAGCCAGCTCTAGACTCAACTGGGATCTGATCCAGTCATTATTTTGGTACTTGAAATCAAAAGGGATTTGATGGGAATGTATGATAGATTATTTTCTGCACATTTTTAATTGGGTGACTTCTTCCCTTAAAGGGTCTGTAATTTTTCACACATGTCTCCAAACATCCTCTGCCAATACTAAATTCTGCTCAGATGGATTTTCTGTTAGAGAAAAATTTGGCAGTTACAACTGTTTGGCCAAAATCCAGTAAATTCAGATGGGTGGAGCCAGGAAATGGAAATACTTTATGTAGATAGTATGTTACTTCTTCATGCATTCAAATTTACATATTCTTGGAAGAAACAAACTCAAGAACTTTATTTTGGTTCCTTTTTGACTTTGAAAAAAAAAAAAAGCTACAGTAGCGCAAAACCTTCCTCCTAATCTTTGCAGTTCTCTCTGTGGCCTTTGGTGTAACAGAAGTCACTCAGCTGTATTTAGTATTGCCTACAAATCTCTTCCCCTTTGTCCATCTTACAGCATAAAACCTGATCAAGGCATTTTTAGAAATGAAAGGTGATTTGGTCAGATGGCTTGAAATATCAATACTCCTCCTAGGCAAGATTAATAAGGTGAATGCCTTATGATGTTATGTCCTTCTTAGATATTCTGTCTTTTAATCTTCTGAAAAGTGATTTAAGAAAGAGACGAATCACTAGCTAAATTTTCTAGAAAAATAAGTCTCAGGCCTTATGTGAATAAATTGTTCAGAGAGAGAATGGATTTCCAAGCTTGTAGATGAATATTTAAGCATGCCAGTAATGAGCAGTTGAACTAGCACAGCTCAGCAAAGCAAGGCAGCTTTAAAAGGCCCCAAATGGTTACATTCAGATTCCATGATTTTATGAGTGATTATTTTTGCCACAGAGTCAAACAAAATCCATCTTCTCATTTCAGCCTGAGGAAAAAAGTGACCAGAAGAGTGGCTTGTATCATACCAATGATGTCTCCTTGACACACAAGTGTCTGAGGGCAGACACAGGTTTGGTGTTGGAATGCTCTTGTTTCTAAGAGCTACTTCTGTCACAGGGACTATTGTACGTATGCTTCAGTTACTGAGGACATGATCATCATAAAATCTGCCTAAGTTATTTCTTCTCACAACTTTTTTTACCCTTTTATTTCTTTCCTGCAAGTTTGGATTTATTTGGGTTAAGGTAATTAACCATTATTTCCCAGTCTAAAGGCTCCACAGACAAGACTATGGCAGATCTGGAACGTCTGTTTCACAGGAAATTCTGACATTTTGAAACATCTCCAGGTTTGGACTGAGAAAAAGATCAGAGAATTCATAAATTTCAATAAAGGAATATGTTCCAAAAAAGTCATGTCAATGGAAATATATAACTTTGTTAAAATTCAATAAGATATCAATTTAGTTTTTTGTTTGTTTGCTTGTTTTTTAAAGAACAAAACTAAAAAAAATAAAACTAAAGAACTCTTCTGAAAGAAGAATAAATAAGAAAAATATTTTTCTAAGACCTTTGCAATAAGCCTTAACCAAATTTCCTTTTACTGAGCATGAATATTTCCAATATGAAATTTCCACCTTGACATATTCCCACTGATGATTCAGCATTTTCAGAATGTAGAACATTTAGAAAATATTTTCCCAGCATTAGGAATAGATTGGGAAACTGCTTCAAAGTATTCTTTAGTTTCTTTTTTCAAATAAATTTTAAATCTTATTTAAGTGCTCTCCACATCTTGTATTTGGCATACTTTACATGTAAGGTAGCAGCACACTCACCTGATGATTATCTGTCTCAATGGGACTGGGAAGGAGTTTGCCCTGGAATCACCTTCTTGGCACCAACCAGAACATCTCAGATGCTGCTGGCTGCAGGCTGCTCCTTTGCCACTTTGTGCTTTTTTTATGCAGGACTAAAAGGCCTTACAAGAGTGGAAACAGAAATTCAGCTCTCCACCAACTTTCACAACTGCTCATTTTCACTCAGTTCCCAATGGTCACAAAGGAGCAGAAGATAGGACAGCAGTGGACATCTGAAGAGCAAACTTGCTGACTTATTGTCCCCATCAATGAGATATTTATCTCATTTATCTCACACCTTTCTCCTACCTTTCCGTATTTATTGGCATTGTTTCCACTGGGAAAAATATCTTGGTAGCCTTACAGAAGTACTCTCATTATGGTAACTCAGTCTCTCCTAAGTTATCTGATTTTTCTCCACTTATGTTTCTAGATTTGATTTGATTCGATTTGATTTGATGTGATTTGATTTGATTCGATCTGTATGAGATCTGCACACATGAAACACCATAAATTCCATCCATTCATAGGTGTAAGCACTGTCAGGGAAGAGTAGTATTAGTATTTTTGTTGCTGCTTCTAGTATAAAATATAACATTTTTATTGTTTTTTCATGGCTTGTTTGTGTAGTAATGAAATATAATTACACTCGTATCAGACTAGGGAAAATTATTTGCTTTAGAGAGGATGATTAAGAAGAATAAAAGGAATTGGACCTGGGTATAAAGATACCTGACACAGAAGCCCAGAGAAGCACAGGAAGAAGACCCCACTCTATTATAGGAGGATGCAGTTTCCAAAACAGTGAGCTAAGTCTGCTCAGGCCAGGCCAAATCTGTGGCTCCACAAGCAATCCCACCCAAATGTGTTCATTATATCGACCTGTGCAGCACATTTAAAGTTCCTTGACTTGTGACGTCTTTGTGGCAGGTACTGGCCTTCTTTATTGGTTTTGGACAGGCTTCAAGACCATGGATTTACAGATTATTTGAACACACTGAGACATTTTAATTGGCTAAAATGCAAACATTTTGCAGTTAATGAGGGGTGGCTTCAGAACCCGATTTTCCACTGCCTTGTACCTTATGTAGCCATTAGTTCACAGCAGGAGAAAGGTCTCAGAGTGCAGTTTGGCAGCTCAGTGCTTATGACCTTCCCATGACATTAAGCCTGCTGAGCTTTTAAAAACCTTCTGTGTGGCTGGTTCTGTTCTGGCTCTACCACACTGCCACAGCAACATGATGGGGTTCAGAGTTAATGCAACTGATGTCCACGGATTTTCCCAAGGCTCTCCCTCCTCATCTCCAGCTTCAGTGCCCAGACTTTGGAGTGCATCAATGAAGAGAGATTTGTTGCCAGATCATGTTGTATTCCAGCCTTTTAATTTATTTTAAATATTTTTACCCATCCCCCAGCTATTACAGCACTTAGTAGATCCTCAAATACCTGAAGAAAATGAGAAGCAATCCCAGAGCTTCAAGTACCAATGTCTTCTGCTACAAACCTCTATCAATCACAGATTGTGGGTTCAGCATAAAACTAGCAAATCACTTCAGCTTAACTTAAAATCTTCCACTACAACTATTTAATTCTGAGTACTACTACTGTATTCTCTGAGGTTTCTCAAACACTGCACAAATATGTTCAACTGGGACATAAATCAACAAATAAATAAATAAAAAAGAAGGCAGAAAATAATTTTCCTTGATTTGAGGTATTTTAACTGTTAGTTTGGAGTATATATTTTATGGCTAAGTAATTTCTGATCTTTACAAAATTATCATTGTTATGGAAATTACTCCTTGACACAGTGTTACTGCTGGGATTATGTTTTCATATTTTGCTTTTGCTTATTATCAGACACAGATCTTTGGCAGCAGTATCTCCAGGGCTGGAGGAAATGTGTGTGAAACTGTCAGCACGGCAAATGAACTTACAAGCAAGTCTTTGAGAACATTTTTTGTACCTTCTACCTTACTGCCTACAATCTAGTGACAATATTCTGGACTGCTCTGGAGATGTGTGCAGTGGTTCTCACGCAAACTATGTACAGCCAGAGACTGAGTTTTCAGCTGAAAGACACACTTCCTCCATTTCTGGGAGTTGTAGCTGATGGCCCACACTGTTTTCCATTTAATCTTGCCAATCCTGAGTCATGTTGTAGACAACCAGTGAATATAGAAGAGTATTAGCAAAATTAGTTTATACTGAGGACAATATTTTCATCCCTCAACACAGTGACATTGGTGATGTTTTTGAAATATCACAATGCAATCATGCAACAACAAACTGCTAGGTCACCAAAGTACTCTCTCTATCACTCAGTAGTAACCAGGAATTTGCCTCATAAAATCTGCCTTTCAATAAAATTCCTGCCTTGAAAGTTTTATTTAGGCCTAGAAGAAGTTGGGGCATTTCATTACAAGACAAAACATCTCTGTTTAGCTTTTTGTTCCTTCATGAATTCAGTTTGCTGAAAAAGCTCTGAGTTGTACAGAGCGCTACTTGTTTAAATTAGGGCTTTCCTATTCAAATAACCTTATTTTATTTCTCTGAAAAGTTGCTTCAGGCAAGCCAAAAGTGAGATCTTTATTTCACAGATGAGATGTAGCCTGGAGGAGGATGGGTCCCATGTAGCTTTTCTGAGACAAACACTACAAGTGAGATTGCAAACATTTTCATTCTTGTAGACAGAAGACACTCTAAGCTCTAGTTTCCACCCCTGCAGTCTTTCACCCTTTGATGTGGATTGTCCATACGAAGTGTCTCCGTTGTTTCTGGGGATTTTTTGTGGCCCTCATAGCTGTTGCTGACACATGACTTTGAGATGGAAAATAAATAATGAATGCACTATTAAACTTCAGGATCTGAGTGAAATATTGCAACATACTCAGGCTTTCCTTGGGAGTATAAACATTAATCACACTTTATGTTTATATGGCACTGGCAGCTATAAGACTTGGGAAGGATTAATTTTAAAAAGATTGCACTTTTCATATATTTCTAACTATTTGCAGTTGTGGAACTCCATGGGAAGTCTGTGTTTAAGCACAAGAGTGTTCCAGAAAACTTATTATTGCTAGTGGATCATTCAGGACCATACATTTCCAGCTCCTTCAGCCACAATGACTCTTGCTCCAGCTAATGAGATGAAGACCCAGCTTCATGTGGAGGATTACTGGATGTCTGAGCAGTGGCCAGAGCTCTCCCACAAAGACAATGGATCATGGACTTCTAATTCAGTGAGTTGCAATATTTTTGAAAAAAGGGAAAATTTAAAAACTTTCAAAGTTATGATTTTTCCAAGCTGTTTTGTTTCATGCTTAAATTTATTTAACTGTTTTGCAGCTCTTTTTAAAAATTAGGCCAACTATAAAATTGACCTGACACTTCCATATTGAAAGTCAAAACATTTAAATTAAAAATATCACCATCAAATATTTAGTGTTTCTGATTCTCCTCCTTCTATTTTTCCAGTTGAAGCAATTAAGAAAATTAAACTGACATTCCCAAATACTGTTGTCCCCTTGAATACAACTTGTTTAATGACTTGACTATGTAAAATAAAATACTTGGTACTACAAAGTACTGCAAAACAATCTTTTCTCTAAGCAGTTCTGCAGCAAAAGGACTCCCAGTGGGAGCACTGCTCTCATGCTCTCCCATACAAGCAATCAAATTTTGTGCACACTGAAGCAGTTAAAGCTCCTCTAGTTGTAGATGTTTGTAAGTAAAGACCTTGTTTTCATACAAGGCCTTCAAGAAAGGCTAATGTATGTTAAGACTTCAGACTTTAAGCAGTTCTTAACATAGACAGTATGTTAAGAACTGCTTAAAGTACTGTATTTTTATTTACATCATTCTTATAAATTGAATATTTCCTTGAAGTGTTGGAAACAGAAGTGCAACCCTTGCAGAACACCAACTCTGTGGAAACAGAAGTTGGAAGAAATGAGCAGGTAAGCTCAGTTACACAAGTGAAAAGACTTAAAACAAGGAACCTGCAGGGTTTTTTCCACGTGGAAAAGTCCTGCAAGTGGACTTCTTGGGTTGGGTTTTGCTCCATTTCTTTGTTGCCTGTGCCATTACAAAATACCAAATTGTATAATGCCACAATTACACAGCTCACTGAGGCTGGAAGGCTGAGGAATTGTGAGCAATTGCTTTTAGGTCCCTTGCATATTTCAAAGCCATTAACATTAGAGATTATCATCTCCATTGTGCCACAGGCACATGTCAGATAAATAAATTACTGCCCTGTGTCTGTGCAGAGGACACACAGCTTTGTGGAGTCACTGGGGTGCCCCTGAGTGTTGTCCAGCTCCTTTTAAGCACTATGGACCATGAATATTTGATGCCAGTAACTCTCTAAATTCTGGTAAACAGTAAAATGCAATTTCTAATGGTGGTGTTCCTTGTCATTATGGAATTACTATTTTTTTCCTCTTGCATGTTAATTGTTTTACATTTTAATATCTGCTATAAGACTGCTGGATGTACTAGAAGTCCGAGATGAGGAATGACAGTCAAAATCCCATATATTATTCTAGAAGCACTAAAATTTGTATTTTTGTAACTGTGATCTCCGTGTGAGGACAGTTACACTTCTACATGTGTAGAAATACGTGTTCATATAATATGAAGAAAACTCATATAATATGAAGACAGGCCCATTGCCTTTTCTGAAATCTGTATGTCAGTGCCAGCCACTTTCTGAAGGACATGTACAGAGGCTTTCAGCTTTTTCTTGATGCATTTCAGATGCTGCCAGTAGCTGAAAGCTTCATTCAGCATGACCCTGTTCTCCAACACTCTACTGAGTTCAGTGGTTTGGGAGCATCCTCAAACTATAACAGTCTTGCCGAATTTTATGACTGACTCCAAGCAAAATGCAATTTTTTCCAGGTAACAGTGTCTCATTGTGGGGAGACATGCAAACAAGTAAATAAAAAGTCAATTTATTTGTATCAAAGAAATACTCTGTAGAATTCTATGAGAATGTGAAGAACAAAAAATCACCATAAGCCTGGCATGTCCAAATAGCAGAGGTGCAGTGCATAAATTATACAGTTAATCTGACTTTGCTCAGTAAGTGGGTTTAGTAGGGGTTGTGCTGTTCAGCTGGGCAACATATGCTCCAAAGGTTTAACACTGGAAGTACTGAAGACTTTGTAGAGTTGATCTGCAATGCACATGAATGTGTCTAGGATTTCCACATATCCAGCAGCTCAGGCAGAGTTGCTATTCTGGTGAGACTGTTCTAGACAATTGTCAGCATTCTCAAATTCATCCTCAACAAAATTGCCAAGAACATAAAAAATATGTCTGGTAAAAGCCAGATATAAGGTAGGTAAGAAAAAAAAATTCCTACCGTATAAATCAAACTTTTATTATTGACCTTATTCCAGTGCCTCAGACTGTCACCTCCTCAAGACCTATGAGAAATAGCCAAATAACCTAACGTGTTAAAGAGATGCCAAATAAAGAAATTAAATAAAAAGCCAAATTAAAAATCAGGCAAGCAAGCAAGCAAGCAAGCAACCAACCCCAGTCCTACCTATAGTTCCTAAGCAGAAATACATGGCACCATTGTCAGAGCAGGGTGAACAGAATAAACCACTTCAGTGCATGGGATCCATGCTATCCTGAAAAAGTGTCCATGCTAACCTGAAAAAGTGTGCATGCACTTGGCATTTGAGAGCTGCATTTGTTCTAAACACAGCTGGGACCCTTTTCCAATGTTCCTTCTCCTTCAGAAGGGAGGGCACTCACTGCAGCTGTGAGCAGAAGCTCCTGAGGAGTGAGGTGAGCACAGCAAAGCAGGTCACTTTGGAGGCAACATGTTCTGGGCCAGTAACCCCATTCATCCACCCAGGATTCCTTTTCCCTCAGACACCATCTCGTGTTACTGCCCTTGGTATTGATTGCCAGGGAACTTTGACATTTGCTTGCTGTTGTTTGATGAAAGCAGCTAATTGGAGAGCTTCCTCTGAGGAAAACCTTGCACATATGTGGAGTCCTTTGTACCTGTGCATATGTAGATGATATATTCTGAAATATACATAAAGAAAAGCTGTTTGCATGCAGCATAAATGTAACTAACTGCTCTTGCTTTGCTAAACATTCACTCATAACTTGCAATTCAATTCCATCACCTGTAACAAAATACTTGAGACAACTGTAAACTAAATGTCAGCCCTCTTTCTTCTCAGAGAAGCTGCCTTTTTAATTCAGTAGAATTAACCGACTTATCTTAATTTAAAATCCTTTTTTTTTGAAAATACCCAGAGAGCTGGGTTTTTAAAGCAGTCTTACAGAACCTCAATTGAAAATCATGTGAAGTGATTCAAATAGAAAGGAATGAAAAGTGGAATACAAATCCTGATATAAGACTTCAGATGTTTTTACATACAAAGATTTTTTTAACCCTTGTACTCATCCATATTATACAGTGAAATGAACAAGCAGAAACAGAGACCAACAGTAAATCACAAAAAAATCTATTTCTATACTGTGCATGAAATTTAAAACAAATCATATGCTCCAGCACGGTTTCTTCAAACATCTTTTTCCAAACTCAACAGCTTCTTGGTAAGATGATTTAGGTGATGAGCATGCTTGTATAAATGCCATGTGGGTCACAAAATATGTACTCCACCTGCAGAAACTGCTGTCCTAACTTATCCCTACTTCCTTTGCACCCCCTATTTTCATTTTTTTCCAGTGCAATAGTTGCAATAGCACAGACATAATGCAGGACTTACTCCAATATTCTCCTCAGCTCCTCTTAGAAAATACATGGGAGTTTGTACTGAAAGCATCTCCTGACAAACAGGAGATTTTTTGGGGATTATGTTGGCACCCCCTCTCCCCACCTGCCCTTTCTCTTCTCTTTATTTTTTGTTGCTTATGAGATGAATGGTTATTATCAGTTTATTATTACTACTTTTCCACAGACTTTCTCAAATGTCAAGTGAATCTGATCTGGAGTTCAGGCCCATAATTACACTGGACCAACTCCAGGAACTCGTAAATAAATCGGGGGTGGCTGCTATGGTTGCCAGAGCTCTGTCATTTTGCTCTTCTGAGGGTGGACAGAGGTTTTGGCTCTTTTCTAAAATTCTACACTTGCTACAGAGTTTTTCACACCTTATTTTAAAAGACCCTAGGCTTTCTTACTGTAGTTTGGCATAGTTTTACCACAGGCACAGAAAGCTACTAGACTGCAACATTGTTGAATATGTTCATTTAGAGAAGCAGCTGAAACATGGATTGTTCATTTTTAAATTTTTTTCCCTGCTTTCTCTATATGTGAGAACCTCACAGGAGCAGACTTTATTTCAGTCTCTCTGCTCTGGCCTCTTTGTTGACATTAGGAGTTTACACTGGGCTCTACAGTGAGGCACATCTTTGTCACAGAGCGTCGCCTGTGCTCAGCCACAGAGGGCAGCTCCAAGGCTTGCAGGAAAGGCCCTCAAGTGCAGAGATGTCTGGATTCAAGATCATGTTTGAAAGGAGAGGGCACAGCATTCATTCCCAGACCTGGCTTACTGAGGTCTGAGAAGTTTACTAGTGACTTTAGATGTTACTTTCCAGCCTGTTTCTCATCATGTCAATGCATACAGAGCACAGCATCTGCTTACAGAATTGAATCTCTGGCCAGTGCAGGCTTGAACTGAAAACGGTACAGATATTGATCTTCCGATATTTTTGACACTTTTTTCCTTGAAAAATTATACAAATAAACTTCTGAAGCACATCATGAGAGTTGATCCAGAATATGTAACTATTCAGAACACGGTTCCTCTCCTTCAACCTCATCTGCAATTAGAAATAATCCCCACATCAGCCATTCATTGATGCAGATGGCAGCACAGATCACAATTTGCACAACTTGATCTACAGTGGGTTTTTACCAGAAGCTAAAATAATTCCTGAAATCAGAACTAATCCCCAGTACAGACAAGGCCTCAGACTGCCAACTAGTTCCAAATGTTTTTAAGATGTGAATGCTTGTATGCTGCCAATGGGACTGAGATGACCAATTCTTTTCATGTGGGTCACTCCAAGGCCAGCAAATGGTATCAGCATTTCCCCAGTGCTACCCTGGCTCACAGACACACAGTCACATAAAGGTGAAAGTCTCTGGACTCCTTTATAATGGATTGAGTCATTGTGTCTTCTGCAGAGTACTTTTCAAAACAAAGCAAAATACTTTATGGAGTGGAAAACACTGAATTATTTGAAAAAAATGTCATTTCTTTTCTATATCCCTCCCCAGGGAGCCCATTGTTCAAATAAGTATTTGCTTGTGCCCCAAAGTACAGATGTTTTTGACTCTTGCCATAAATCAAACATGCTTATGCCTAACACATTAAAAAAGAGTAGAAAATAGCAGACAAGGATTAAGATGGTTGGTCTGACCCAAATTATAGTTCTTCAATACTGTTAATTTTTTGCTGATTCTTCTGGGAACAAAAGATTCGACAACATCATTGTGCTTCCCTCTTCTCTCTTGGCATTAAAATCAATCTTTTACTCCTTTTGAAATGTAAATTTGAAATAATCATGTATCTGGATCATGGATTAAGTTTGCAGGAGAAAAGTCTCTGGCAGAAGATGGCAGGGACCGTGCCTAAAGCTAAATCCAGACACACAAATCAGCTCTGAGCTCGGGTGAAAACAGAGTTCTGGTTAAATGGGTTGCAGGTTTTCAGTTACAAAAGTTCCATCAAGAAACCATTCTGATATTTGAAAACAAGTAAGAACAGCCTCATGTCATCTAAAAGAAAAGCAAATTTAGCATTCCAATTACTTTTTTGTCCCTTCAGACAATTCTCTCGGGCCTGTGTTAAAGGGCATTTTTTTCAGAATCAGAATTCCATCTCTAAACCTTGACAATTCTAGTGAGAGGGTGCTGCCTGTTTTTTTTTTTTTTTTTTTTTTAAAGGAAAGATAAGACTTTGATAATTTCAAATAGGAGTGTTGAAAAACAGGACAAATTTTCTTGAAAGGCAGCAGGATAAACCGTATTTTCAAGGTCAGTTTTTTAAACCATGGCCTTTAACCTTGTTATGATTTATGTTTGACCTCCTTTCCACAGTAGTTTTCTTCCTTCTCTCCTTCAGACTGGAAGGACATGTCTGTGCTTTCTATTTGATGTGGGTTTCATTTATCTGCACAAAGTAATTCATAACCACTTGGCAAAAGGCATGTGCCCACACCACATCATTATCCTGCAATTAAGAAAATTCTCCCTGCCACAAAGCTATAAAGCCCAGTGATGTTTCAAGCTAAGCCCTCAATATTCATTCTGATTTCATCTAAGGCACAAAGCTGCTGTGGTGCTGCAGAGAGATTTTGTAGCGTGCCTTGTAAAATACTTGTTGAGTGTCGATTGAAAATTTTTTGGGTTTGCCTCATCTCAGCACGCTTCCACACCTTAAGATTTTCTCCTGCTTCTCTGCACAGACTTCACATAGATGTACAGAAGCGCAACTGAATGGCAACTGAATGGAACAGAAGCATGTTATTGTGTTTGGTTCTGGGCGTTCTCTACCTAAGTGGTCAGGTTTAACACATTTTTCAAATGATTTTTAGATTTTTGATTATTCTCCCTGTGCTGTTGGTCAGGTTACAGGTTGCTTTATAAGACATGATCAAGCAGGTCTTGAATTATCTGTGTAATTCACTTACAAAATATTTGATTAAAGTAAAAGACTGAAGTGAAAGGAAGAGAAAAAGACTCTGCCTTCTGGGATGTTTAATATTAGTCAGTTTCAATGCTATGCTTCCCTTTCACTGTGCAGAAAAACACATTCGCTGAATCAGAGGTGAAGTCTTTAAGATGTAATTTCCTCCACCTTCCTAATGGTGCCTTGATTTTAAATAAGTACATCCGAAGGAAAAAAGTTTCACCCTTTAAATAAAATGTGGTGATGACTTCCCAACTTCTAACTCATGTGGCCCCAGTGGTAGGGAAGGAGCAGGACATTTATCGAACTGCTCCTTTAGACACCTTCTCCCCAAGATCTTCCAGGATCTGCTGCATCCCAGCAGGAGCAAACTCTTCCATCAGGCTGAGACAGCCTGGAGAGGTAGTGCAAGTTAATAAAGAGAACAGTCGTGTGTCTCCTACGGAGAAAGAAATGCTGTCCAGAAACGCTGCTAATGCAGGAGCTACCCATAACCGTGAGTGACGGCACCGAGCCCTCCCAGCCTTCTGCTGCATCGGAGCTCTCTCGCTGGGCCTGCTCTCCTTTGAACAATTAAGGATTCTATTGGCCACGCTCGGTGAAAGGGACCCAAAACCGCCGCTCCCCGCCCCGCCGGGCGCGGCTCCTTTAAGGCGAGGAGCGGCGGGACCCGGGAGCGGGAACGGGAGCGCGTTCGGCTTGGTCCCGTCCCGTCCGTCCGGTCCGGTCCGTGCGGAGCTCTCGGAACCGTGCGGAGCCCCCGGCCCCACTCCGCACGGCCCCGCCGCTCCCGGGCCGCTCCGCCCGCTCCGGGGGGCGCCGAGCCCGGGGCCGCCCCGCCCCGCCCCGCCCGGCCCCGCCCGCTGGCCGGAGGTGCCGCCCCCCGCCCCCCGCGGCCGCGCCGCTCCCCCCGCCCCGCTCCGCCCCGCCGGCCGGCCGGAGGCACGGACGGACGGACGGACTGACGGACTGACTGACGGACGAGGCCGCCGGAGGCAGCGGCTGCCCCCGGATGCGAGGTGAGTCGCGGCGGCCGCGCTCTCGCCCTGCTCTCCGCGGGAGGGGAGCCCGCACGGGCGCTGCCCCCGGGCACGGGCACGGCCGCTGCCGCCGTGGCGGAGGCGCCGCGGGCTCCCCGCGCTCCCGGGCAGAGCCTTTGGCGGCGGAGGTGCCGCGCGAAACTCGCCCGCTGCTCCCGCCGGCGCCGCGCTGTCACTCCGGCGCGGGGCTCTCCCGGCGCGGCAGCCCGTGGGGATGCGGGGCTCGCCCCGCGCTCTCCGCACCTGCTCCGGGGCCGGGCTGCAGCCGGGGCCGCCGGCGGCGCGGGGCTCTGCGGGCACGGCTCGGTGCCCGGGGGCAGCGAGCGGGGGGCGCGGCGCAGGGGCCGCTCCCGGGGCCGCCCGATGCGCGGGGGCCGCATCGCAGCGGGGCTGAGAAATGTTTGGAGGAGTTTTGTCTCTTCTTTCAGCTGGAAAAGGAAAGGCATCGGCGGCGGCGGCAGCGCGCACGTGTGATGTAGAGAAAGAGGGACTCATGATGCTGGCTGGTTGCAGCTCGGCAGGATACCGGGAAAGGCGCACAGAATCAACAGGGCGCCTGTTGAGTGGCGCACGGAGCCGCTTCGGCCCAGAGCCCCCGAGCTGGTTTGTAGAGACTGAGCACTCACCTTAAATGGCTCAGCAGTAGGGTTCTGGCTTGCCCCGACTTGTCCAAACTCCAGAAAACAATATGACGTTTAGAAAGGGGGGAAACAATGTGGTATTGTGATTAATAAGGGAAAAATGAGTAGGGTATGCCGATGGTTATCAGTGCAGTGCTTGTAGGGTTTTACATAGAGCATGGATACTCAGTGCTGCAGAGCTGACTACTTAATTACACCTTTGCATCCATTCTACTAATAACACATTGCAATCTGATGGATCGTCATCGTGGATTATGACTCTTTTTAAGAGAGACTTAATTGGTCTTTCGAAGAGTGAGTGTACTCAAGTTTATTACTTGGCAGGGGGCAGCAGCATGAAGCCTGGGAATGAAAATAGGAAGTGAACATTACTCATTTAGTTTTGATATTGTGTCTTTGACGGTTATAAGTGTCATCATAGACTGATCCTAGCTCAGATAGCATCTCATGTACGAAAGACATTACCCTTGTCCTGGTTGGTGCCTACTTCTAGCTGTGCAAACAGTCCCTCTGATATGGAATATGTTCTGAAGAAGTCTGGTTATTTTTATAATGGGCAAATGTGTTTCTGGGAGAGTAAACCAGACTGTATCATACTGAAGAATGTTCTCAGCCTGTAATATCTTAATCTCATCTGTTCAAAATGAAAACAACAGCCACCGGAAAACTGAAACCACTCTTGACTGATGCACGTGGCTCATGAGGTTTATGACAACAGAACTGTGTGCAGTGTTACTACACTGAGGTGTTGCTGCCTCGCACCTGGAAGTGCAGCTCGAGCTGAGGATGGGCTGTCTGCTGGCTCTGTGTGACCAGCAGTGGCAGAGGTTTCAGAGAATCAGTCCTGGTTGCTTTATGGTCCTTTTGGAGCCTTCATGAGATAGAAGTGCTTGTTCTGGAGACTGGGAAGGAATAGTGGTGATGTGCCCTGCTCCTCAAGCACAGGCTTGACAGCTGTTCCTGCCAAGAGATGTTCTTCCCTGGTGGGACATTGAGAGGCTTAAGATGTCACCCTGTTCTCCTCTGGCCCCTGAGGCTGCAATAAAAAGGTTTTGGCCCCGTCCTTAAATGCATCTGGCCGTGGGTAATGGCGTGGTGAGATGCTTTAGAGTAGCTTGCTCAGTTTCAGTTCTGCTTTGTTTATCTGTGTGGAGGCTTTGTTACATGTTACTGTGTCAAGGGAGATGCAGTTAAAATTTTGATTTTCTATCCTGATAGGAAGTACGCTTCAGCTTTCACTTTAAAGTAGTTAATTGTAATGCCTAAAGAGTTGTATACTAGCATGGATGTGCATGCCTCTGAGTTTTTCTGGCCATGGTATCATTACAAACCTCTCTGATACAGGCAGGACCAAAGTGTCTGTCCTGTGTAGAAACTTCTGCAGTCACCAGAGGAAAGGCAAGGGTTTTTTCACAGTAAAGCTCTGAACAAAATTCCTGTCTTCAGGTGAGTGTTAGCTCTTGCTAGGTGTGGCCTGACTATATTCCCCTGGGGGAATCATTTCATACCCTTTGTTTCGCTAGAAAATTTATAGTTCCCAACTGCTCAGTTCTGAGTGGATGCAAACCATGCTGACTCATATGCTGAACTGCAGCCTTGCTCCATATAAACACAGGCACACTTCTAAAATATTTAATTTGTAATGTCCTCTGTGTAGAGCTATCCCACAGCTCCTGGCATAATTCCCAGAAGCAGCAGATTCTGGGGTTCTGGGAGTTTCAAAGGCCATTGGTGCCCAGCGGGATAATCATCTGAACTAGTTTAGTGTAGTTTATCCTGGCACTGGGACAGTTCAAACTGAACAGGTATTTAATCTTGCTTAAAGCAAGTCTGCTTTGAACAATACGTGGTATGTGCATGAACGATCTGGAGCCTGTTGGGACATGGCTGTCAGGAGATCTACATGGAGGGAAATCTTTGTTATGGCAAGTACACTTTGGTGTAGATGTACCTCCCAACAATTTCTAAAACAACCTCTGTGGGCAGTTGTAGTAAAACCAGGAATAAGCTATTAGAATATTTGTTTTCTTAGTTCCTCTCTGGCCAATACCAGTGGTATTTAATTGTCTTGTGAAATACCCAAGTTTATATCCATGGGTGAAGTGCTAAAAAAAAACTTCTCAGAAATACAGAAACTCATGCCCATTCCTGCACACAAAAATTCTCATTCTTTTAATTGAAAATAAGTTACAGTATATGAATTGGCTACAAAGGAAGAGAGTGGAATCAAAGAATGATTTCTAAGTACACTTATTTTGTCTGCACCTGCTAAGTACAGTATTGGAGTTTTAAGATAAAAATCTTCTCCTTTATAGCAGTAATTCATTCAGTGGAGACTAGTTAATAAGAAACTAGAGTTCTTTGGTTCTTTTGTGGGTTTTAAAATTTGGGTTTGTTGTTTTTTGGTTATTATTGTGAGCTTGGTTGAAAGAGTCATCCAGTATGATAAGTACAGAGAGTAATTTGTGAGAGGTTCAGTGATCTTATGGATGGTCTAGATGAATCCCATATCCCTTGCTCAGGTGGGCTGTCAGTGCATTACCTGTAATAGTTAACATCATTTGTTTGCTGAACTGTGCCCAGCTTTGCTGATGTCATAACTCATCTCAACATCCTGCAACATTTTAAGCCTCCACTCTTAATTTTTGATTTTGAGAACAAGATTCTAGAGACACTAGAGTAGTGGGATTTGCTCAAAACTGGGTACATCTGGGTTGCAGAAGAGGTTCCAAACCCTGGAGAAAAAGCCCCTGGTGCAGATGGGGCTCTGGAGCTCACTGAGGTCCCTTGGGGATGCAAACCATTGCTCCCAGTGCCACAGCATGGCACCTGTATCCATGCACTGTCAGTGCAGCAGGAAGAGCGAATCTGTGCTCTTACCTCTACAGATGGTAGGATTTGAAGGTAGTGTGCCTGTCACTTCTTTGACTGCAGGAGGGGTACCTGGCATAGTACTGTTTTGGTACAGGAGCCTTCTTTTCTGTGAGTGTGATTCAAGGCTTAACTTATTTTCCTTCTTTATTGATATGGGGGATTTCCTTACAAATGTGGCTTAATGCACAAATTAATTTCACTAGAAAGACTTCTTTATCTGAAGTCTGAAATTGAAGTGTACAGATGTGGCATGTTGTTGCTTAAGTGTGCTGAGAGATATGTTTGTCATTAGCAGAGTTCCATTAGTTATGAGGTAGTCTTACAACCTGTATTTCAAAATCCTGCTTTCTATGATGGCTGTTAGTGGCATTTTTCTTTGTCAAAGCAGAGGAAGTTTAAAATTGTGTTTGCATCTGTTATTGTCACCATCACAGCTGTCTTCCTCCAGTTTTAACCATCCTATTCTGAGTAGCTCCTAACTGGGGATCTAACTTCAATTGCCTTGTGCAGAAGTAGAAGTGGAGGTCTTTCAATGCTGTCTCCTTTTCTCAGTCAAAAAATATTTCTTTTGAGTTCCAGTAGTTTTAATCAAGTTGCAGTGAGTTGAAGCATTCCATTACTAACTCTGTTTGGTCCCTGGCATAATTAGGACTGATACGTTACAATGTAAATTAATTAATTAATTAATTAATTAATTATATTTATTAATTATATTAATTAAGCCAGTTCCTTAGCACTAATTAATCATGGTTTGTCTTGAGCAAGACAGATGGTACCACTGATACTGTGCTTCTGAGACTTGAAAACTGGGAAGATCACTTGAAATAAGGTGATGCAATTTTTGTAGGAGGTCACGTACTAAATAATTTCATCTTCAGATGGCATTGTGAAACAAGTGAGTGCTCCTTGCAACATGCTATCAGTTATTGCATAAGCAGGCAGGAAACAAGGGCCACCCCTCTGTCTAGGTGGGCAGTGGGATGTGCTGTCTTCAGGTGCCAATTCACTTTTACACCAATGTGCAACACCAGTGTAAAAAAAAGATATAAATAGATGTAAAGGTCGCGTTTATTCAAGCCCTCCTTTCTAGCATACTCAGCGTCTTCCTCTGAAGTGGAAGGCTGACTTCTGTGTAGTCTATGTTAAGAGTTTGTAAATGGCTGTCTTCCTGACTCTAACTGGGAGATACTGTCATGAGGAGTTTTTTTGTAAGTTAGATGGCAACTTGTTAGAGTAACACATTGTTGGAAACTGTTGGTGGTAAAGTAGCAGCAGCTCGGGAAGCTCTGTGACCCTAATCCAGACTTGTTTCAGAGGGTAACTTCTAATACAGAATCTTGTACAGTTTGGTCCAGTTGGAGGGTCAGCTGTCTATTTTGGAGCTCAGACTGCTGCCTTTTAAGATGAAAGCCATATTTTGTGAATATGAACTCCTTTTTATCTGCTTGTTGTGCTCGACTGAGGGAAGGAGCAGCTGTAGTCCATTCGCCAGACCTGCATTTGGCTGTTGCTGCCATTGTGTTGTGTGTAAACATGTACCATTATTTTGGATCATATAGCAGCCTGTTCAAAAGGGTCTCGCATTCCCCAGCTGTTCTGCAACTTTTCCATCTCTGAGCTTGCCAGCTGCTTAATACAGGCAACTGTAGCTGCATTTGTCTCTCTGGTGTTAAGTATTAGTGGAGATAAAATTGACTTGTTAAATGTTAGATGCTGGAGCCCCTCTCCTGCTTCAAATGGACTTAAAACAAAAGCAGGCTGTTCTTACCACGTCGAAGTTAGAAGTTGTCTTTGTCACCAGTTGAACAGATTGCATAAAAATCTTTGTTTTGTAGATTTGAAACAAGTAGGAAACACAATTGTGTTTACAAATACAGCCACAGATTGTAGCAGTAACTAATCCGAAAAAACTGGGTTACAAAAAGGTGTGCCTTAAAGCCATGTCAACAGCTCATTTGTTTAACCACTTCTCTGAACAATGTTCAGTTTGACAAGGCATCCTGTGCTCTCTTGTCAGCCAACCCTTTTGTTTACTGCATCTGGGAGCTTTTGTTTCAGTGGCAGCGCTGCTCAGACTGGATGTCAAGGAAGGAGCAGGGGCTCTGCAATATCTTCTATCTGAACTCAGTGAGTGCTGAGTCCAGGTGAGGAGCCACAGGCTGAGACCTGCCTTTTCCAGCCTGCTCTCCCTGCCATGAAAGTGATACAAACGTCTGGAAAATGTTTTGTGTGACTGAACTCCTCTTTACTGCAGCTTTGAATCCACAGCTATCTGCCTGGAGATACAGAAGTTGAAAGTCAGAGTAAATTCTAGCTCCTTTGGAAAAAGGAGATAATTCTGTTCATGACTAAAGTTACTATTCTAACCACTTAACCTGTTCTGTCAGTTTGAAACTTGGGGTGAGGAGGAGTGTATCCTTGGTTGCTGCAAGAGACTGCTAAAAATAGTGATAAAGCAAAGTTTTCAGAGGCTGGTGCCATTGATTAGTGTTCCTTACTCCCATACAAGGGGATAAATCAGGTATTCACCTGAAATAATTTTTAATGCAGTTTGTATTTGAAAAATATAAATTTGCTTT
Source organism: Setophaga petechia (assembly GCA_024362935.1). NCBI lineage: Eukaryota > Metazoa > Chordata > Aves > Passeriformes > Parulidae > Setophaga > Setophaga petechia. Next base: position 7,232,635 of record JANCRA010000015.1, on the reverse strand, counting down.
TTCATGGTTTTGCTATTTGTTTCATGGTGAAGGAGACTGGAAGGGAATGACTTGTGCATTCTTACTCCTGATTGCAGAAAAGATTGCAAGGCTGCCTCTGCCCCAGGGTCCAAGTTAACCATTGTAACTGGCCTGAATACCCTATTATTCAGAGAGGAAATTTCCAGGTGACTGTAAATACATTTCTTTTTTCTACCTCTTTTTTTCCCCACCCTTTCACCAGGCCTGCTCAATCCTTGCTGGTTGTAGCTTTCATGTTCATGTTAAACATCAACACTACCTAAATTATGTTAGGATGACTCTGGCTTCATAATAGAGCCTTGACCTGTAAAAACAAAAGCAAAACCATAAAAAATGTCCCTTGATTTAAGGTGTCATGTTTCAGGATCTGTTTTTCGTATCTCCAAATAGCTCAGGGTTTGAACTTTTCCATTCTAATGGAAGTGTCCTAAAAGAAGTTGGAACACTATTTGGCTAGATGCTTCACTTGTCTTCTGGAAAGTTAATTTTTCAAAGTCAGTGTTAGAGCACTGAATCATTATTTGCTAAAATCAAAGTAGAAATACAGGCTTATAGTTCGAAGTGATCATACTAGATACATGGTTATGTTAGCAGAGCAGAGTGATGATAGATACTAGGTTAAAATGTCTAGCTAACATAGAAAATGTAGAAATGAACATGAGTTCTGGATTTAATAATTGCATGTATGAACAGTTATTTAGAAAACAGGTAACAAGGTTTCTCTTTCAGAACAGCAGATTGAAAAAAAACCACTTAAAAAATAGAGGGAGACAACTGAGTGTGATACTGAGAGCAGGGAGAGAGAGGTAGGGAATGGAGAAGGAGCTTCTGTCACACAGAAAGTTAGGGAGAGTGTCTTAACATTTTAATTTTTTTAAGTGCCACTGATTAATTCATAAACCCCTTTCGAATGAGTTTAGAGAATGGACATAGAGGAGATTAGGACAAGTGGATTTTGAGAAGTAAGAAAGTAAGGAAGTGTTGGTTTGTCCTCAGTTGAACAGAGGAGAAAGACAGTATTTGATTAGTGATTAGTGTTCAGTTATTAAAGGTTTTAGGAAAAATAAATATTTCTTTCAGAATGTGGTGGGAAGTGAAGGGAAAAGTTTTTAAATGGGCTTAAATTGGCTAAACATGTTTAAAATAATAGAGGGGGAAAAGGAAGGGATTACAGTCTCACCCACCTCCTGAGACTGTTTTTAATGAAGTTGGTGAATGTTTTGGGAAGGCATAAAGCACTTGAGGAAACTTTTTGTTAGGTGTTTTTCTTTCTTTCTTTAAATGAAAGGTTCTGCCAGTGTTTTTAACTTGGTTTAAATTTGCTCCATCCTCTACAGGGGAAAATGTTTATTTTAAAGTTTCCTCTAAACTTAAATTGTCTTCCTAGCCAATTTAAAGACATGTCTGTCTATGCAATACCTTTTAAATCCAGGAAAGCTAAAAACTCTAAGGCTTTATGAAGGAGGAGACCTTGTTGATTGCACGGGAGAGCAGCATTTCTAGAAGAAGAAAAATGGCTGTTCTGAAAATGCAGCTTGAATTAGTCCCTTCCACCTTTGTTTTCCTTTTGCTGTTGTTAATGATTTCCTTTGCTCAGTACTAAGTGCTGTTGTGCCTGCCTCATTCCACTGATTCTTCCACTGCTCTCTGGGACTAAAAATTATAGTGTCAATTTAAAATATGTGTCAATTTAAAAACGGAAATAGAGCAGTGGCTCTAATAGAGCTTCTTCACTAAGCTGTAAGCTTTGAGAGTCATGATCTTTAGCTTTGGCACCTAAAGTTATTTCTCTCCAGGGGGGTTATTGCAGCTCTTAGTGTGAGTTGTCCTGCCCACTGGTGAGTTTGGGTGCCTGTTATCTCACAGGTTGTGTGGCTCAAGTCTCTGCCCTATGTGTAGCTTATCAGCACAGCTCCCTAGAGACCACACAAAATTGTCTCTATCACTGAAAAGATTCAAGGCTTTAAAGAAGGTTGCTTAGGCAAGAGTTGCAATAATGAACAAAATTACAAAAAGAAAACAATATATTTACTTAGGAAAAGTGTGTCAGTAAGGATCTGGCTTAGTTAGGCCCTGTTGTTAGGGTTGCTTGTTACAGCTGCTTGAGTTCTGGATGCTTTGCCTCATTGGTGAGCTGCAGGTGAGGCTGTGCTCTCATCTGTAATCAGCGTTTAGCTGTAAAACTGCTGAAAAGTCCCAGTACTTCTGCTTCTTCTCCCACCTCACTCCACAAAACTCAGCTGAGATATTCCTGTTTAGATCACGCTCTTGGCTTTAGGCTGTAACTACTTTAGTCAGAGTCTTCTGTCATTTGTGGTTTGAAGTATATGCTGTGACAAATATTACTTCAAAGGAGTTTGTACAAAACTTGACCCTTGCAAAGCTCAGAGAGTAAAGACTCTCCAGAACTTATAAACACCCTGCCCATGGGATTGCACCAAACCTCTTCTGGATGCTCCCTCTGGGCCCGTCCTCTTCCTTCCTGCTGAATGCCAGTGGTTGACAGGCAAAGAATTTGTTTTTCCTGAAATACACTTGTTTGTCTTCTCTCCATAATATTTGTTGCATGCCTCATTCTACAACTTGCATGCAAATGCCTATTTTTGTACTGTTTCTGTGGGTTGGCAACAAAGTAATTGTGGCTTCCTACTGTAGGAAAAGCCTGGTGTATGGAAGTGAGTTGTTTATATGGATTCCTGGATTGGAATGCAAGCTTAATTCTTTCTACTTGAAACTAAATTGTGTTGAGGAAAATTAACTTTGAGTTTAAGCTGCACTGAACCCAGTTAAACAATTTTCTAGGGCTTACATTTATAAAAGCAAACTATAGCATAGCTAACTACTGCTAGGGATGCATTTCAGGTTCTTAAAATTTGTGGTTTAAGAGGGGAATGCTCAGCTTATACTTCTGTAATAAACTTCATGTCTGAAGTGCACTGTGTGGTGTACCCTGCTGGGATAGTACAGCCACAGATAACTTGAAGGGATTTGTGTGGGCAGGGAGAAGGCAGATGAAACATTCCAGGTGAGATATAAATTTTTGGGTTTGGGAACCTAACCTGCCTTACAGTTAGAGATAAAGAGCTGTGAAAAAGAAGTTACCAGTGATTTTGTTTCATCTTACCTACTGTTAGAGGACCTAGTAGGCTTTAAAAAAATTTTTGAAAGCAATATTTGGTTGAACATGCTTTTTCTGGACTCCCGGGAGGTGTTTGCCAGCAAGGAGCAGCTGACATCAAAAGCAAAACCCCAAAAGGCCCATATATGTGTGTGAAGTAAGGAAACTGGGAATGAGACTGGTTTTGTGCTGAACTTCAGCTGAAAGATCTTTCCAAATGCAGTAAAGAAATGGGGCACCTTTATTACTGCCTTCAAAAGTTATGATAACTTGTGAGACTCCTAGAGTAACATACAAATGAAGACAGTGCCTTTCCAATAAAACAAATATTACTTCATTGAATGTTTCTTATGCAAAGACCAATATGAGAACTTATAATCATGCCAGTCACCTCTGAAACAAAGCAAGTAATCTTAGTGTTACAGAGGTTTGTTTCTTAAGGAAGCCCTGAAAAAACTTTTTCCATGAACATGTTGGTATGAATTGGCATTCTTCCCTGCACAGGAAACCACAAATTCTTACTGCGGAAAACTTGTAACTCTTGTAAAACAGTCATTAGTTTTGTGCCTTAAATGTGCAGAATGTTCTAGGTTTTTGGGGGTTTTTTTGTGTGGCCTCTGGAGAGCTGCTCTAAGAAATGCTTCTCTTTTGATAAACAGAAGATCCCTTGCTCAGATGTTTCCAGTCACTTGTAGTCCCTGGGTATGCTGCTGGCGCTTGGATACTTGTCAAATGCCTACAAGCCCGAGACCATCTTTATTGCTCAATTATTTTTACCCCCTCAAGTCTGACAGTTGCAGCAAGTGAACATGATCCCTATATTAAATACAGCAATGTGTTTGATGAGTTGCTTTGTTAGGGTTTGTGAAACTGGTGCAGTTGAAATTGCCTTGGTGGTGGGGCAGCTCCTGGAGCAGTCACTCAGTGCACACCCACAGACACACCCTGTGCTTGTGTGCACTCCTTGGGACACTTGTGTGCAATGTCAGCCTGACTTGTACACCTCTAGTATGTGATGTGTGCCTCAGGCTGGGAGCTTCAGTTTCAGGTGACTGGAAAAATTACCTCTATGATTTCACTGAGCATCCCTCTTTTTCTTTATGCTAGTCTTTTATAGTCTTTTCATCTTTAGTTTTTTTTTCCAAATCCCTATTCTGGATTTGGTATGCAAGCTATAATCAAACTGCATGTAAAACCCTTTCTTAACTGAGTTTTACTTGGTTTTTGTTTCTTTCAAATACACTATCAAGAGTGGAACTCAAATTACACAGGCACATTATTTTTATTTTTTTTAATGACAGAAGAAAGGACAATGTGTGGGGATATAGCAAATCATGTAAGCTAGCAATGATAAAAGTGTTTTTATTTTTTATTTATTTTTGCAGTGCAGGCGACTTGTTTGAAACAGCTTTATCATATCTTCATCAATGTTTTATAGTTTCTACTATTTTGGAGTGTTAGCTGGGTTCTCAAGTACTGGAACGTTACTGCTGCTATTTAAGGCAGGACATCTGTCATGATGTGTCTAGAGTCTGATTTCCCCATGCCTGAACAATTCTTGCCTTTATGCTCTACCTATGTAGCCCTTGCTCTTTCTGCAACCTAAAAATAACACAGAAGTTAAACAACTCGTTGGAAGCCTGTAATTTCTGGGAGCAGCAACTTGCCAGTAGCTATGTCTTGTGTCTTCTGTACAATGCTTTGGCAGAGTTTCAATAATTTGCTAAAATAGGCCAAATTAACTTTTCTTTCTGGTCAGGTGTAACTTTCTGTACACAAGGATGTGCACAAAATAAATGCACACAAACAGTGTTAACACTGCCTCGTGCTCACACTGAGGTTTCTGGGACCCAGCCCGAGCAGCATCCTCCTGGTGTCCTGCCCTCAGCTTCCTCCCTTGCTTCTGGGAGTCATGGCTTTCACATGGACTTCCTTGGGATTGTGGAATTTTCATTTCCAGGAGCCTCAGTATTAGTTGCTCTCTCAACTCTGGAAACTCTGGTTTATGTCCCAACAGCTGTACAGTTTGCAGGCTTTTATTGGAAATAGTTTGTACAGTATTATTACAGTGTTATCAAGTATTCTGTGCACAGGATAATGAGGCAACTCTGTGGAACCTCAGAACTGTTCTGTAGAATGGCAGACTTTTTTAATCTAGAGAAATTATTCCCCTTCTCCCACTGTAACCCTACTCTGAAAACTTTGTTCTAGAGACAGTTTTAATGAGCTCTGGAACCTGTATCACAATTTTCAAAACAACCCCTTTATGTCTGTGGCCTTTCAATAATGCCATTTTTAGGGCTGAAATTTTATTGCTCTAACAGCTCTCCTCCCATTTCCCTCTTTCCTTCCCGCTCCCAGCTGTATGCGTGTACTGATTATTCTGGGGTGGTTCTAGTCCACTCCTTCAGCTCTGTAAGCTGCTTTCTCTCAGGTTTTGGTTGCTGGATCAGTAGATCAATGTCTACTGTTAGTGAACCAAGGAAAGTCTCAGACCTCCAAGGTATGTGGGAGCTGGTGCAGTGGGTACAGTGTCAGATTGGACAAAAAATACGTTCTCTGCACAGTTCAGTTTGCCTAGCATGGGTCTGTAGATGAACATGAGTTTTCTGATGGCTTCTCTCAGTTCTGATTTGACAAACCAAAAGCTTTCAAATGGAACCCCAAAATAGTGTTTATTTGAAGCTTAAAGTGTTGGAATTGTATTTTTTCCTTTTGTGCTTGTAGTTCCTATGCCACACTGTTTTTACTTGTTGTTTCTTTAAAGGAAGCTTTATACTTCCCAGGGAAAATTGCAGCTGGGAAAGGCCTGAAATGATTGCAATTGCTTGGCTCTGTTGGATTGTAACTGTGTATGACTCTTACTAACCTAAAATTGTAAAGGCTTTACTGTTTGTCAGATTGTAAAAATGCTATGAGACTATCCAGCATCTTTTAACATTACACTGAGTTATGGCATTTTGGAGTTAGAATGGCCATGGTGACAGCATGTCTCTTTGTACTGGTGGAGAAAATTAAACAGAGTAGGGAATAAATAGAAAGGAGATTTGAAATAACTGTACATGGGTCAATGCACACAAGACAGGAAGTTTTGGGAAGCTTTGTTAAACTCTGGCTGAGTACTTAAAGGTTTACTGGATAGAAATACATGCTATTGAACCTGATGGCTTTGGCTTGTGATCCCCACTGAAGGCCTGCTTTTTCACCTGGTTTTGCAACTAGGAATTTACTTTGGCACAAGGAAGATAAGTTTCTTATTTGAGTTAGCAGAATAAAAAATGTCTGGTTGAAAACATTCCCAGCAATGAGGTGATCCCTAGCCTTTTCTGTAAATGCTCAATAATGCCACCAATGAATATTTGGCCACAAAATAGTTATGACAACTTGAATGAACTCCAGGATTTTTTAATGTATCAAAACCACTTTAATATAGGATACAAGCTGGTCATTTATAAACACTGGCTTGAAACAAAGTAATCAGATTTAACAGAACAGCTTGGTGCATGGTCCGTTCCAGGTGCCCTGGCTTCCCAGGAAATGCCAGCTGAGTTTATCAGAACTTCTGCCTGCTTGGCATCCCAGGTGCAGCTTGGTAAACTCACTGCCAGCCACTGGCCCTGCACACCTTCCTCACAGCACAAGAGTCTTGTGACTGAGGACAGCATGTCCCAGAGCAGGATCTCTAGATTATTGCTGGGCTTCCTTTAGAAAGGACACCTGAGCTGGCTCTGTTGCCTGCTGCAGGTGTTGAATTGCTCCAGTGTTTTAGAGGAGCTGTGCTGTACTATCAGTATATCCTCCAGGCTAATATACGTTTTTGACAAAAACAGAAGAAGGCACTATCTTCTTTTACACCATAAGAAACCTTTTTCTCATGATAGATTGTTGAATTGAACTATTTGAGGTAAAGGAAAAAACCCCCAAACAACAAACCACCAAACCAAAACAATTTGATTTCTCAAAATTTTCCTTCTGGCAGGAGATGCACATCCAGTGTCTGAAGGGAAGACTCATGACTGTGTTAAGCTCCAGATGTGAGAAGGTGTTCTGCATTATAGGTAGATAAAATAAAAAAAAAAAAAAAAAATCAGAGCCATCTGGCAATGAGCAGAGTGCAACTGCTTGACTGCTTTGAACTTCACTTGTATAAACAAACCTCTTCACAGTTTTGTTTTTTGAGGAATGTCCTAAAAAGATTCTCATTAGATTTTTTAAAATTTTTGTTGGTACATTGTTGTCTGGTGAGCTTATCATCCAAAATACTGCATAATTTGAATCTGAGATTTAGATTCAAAGTTAATATATCTCCATAGCAAAGTCCATGTTGTTCAGAGATGTTGCTGTGTTAATTGTTAACAAAGGTGCTGTCACTGCTCAGCTGAGCTGCAGGGTTTGTTAGCTGAGCACTGCTTGGAGCACTCTGTTGTTTAAGTGCTTTTTTTGATATCTCACAGCACCAACATGTGTAACTTCGTTGATGTGACATGGAGGAGCCTTATCCTGAAATGTGCTTCTGGAACTTAGTTGGGACTGTTCAGATTATGCTCAAAAATACTACTTTTTATTTTCTCCAGGGCTAATTGCACCATCGATTGGATTCATTCTTTTTAATTAATATACTTACTTTGATCTTTGAGCACAAGAGCTGATTTTATTTGGTTGTTCATGGCAACCTGAGTATTGTCTTTTATATTTGGCTTATGGTTTGGGTTTTGGTTTTTTTTAATCCTCTTAATATCTTCTGTATTCAGTGTTATTATTTAGAACAAGGATTTATTTGTGTGTGCACCTGCTTAACAAGACTCACTGTTAGGTTTCAGGTGTCTTCAGAGTCTTGCTTCATCTTGTCTACTGTCTTTGCTTAGATTCTGTTTCTTTCTTGTGTGGTACTACCCATTTGCAAGACCTTGGAAATAGAGCTCTCTCTCTCATGTATAGGCAAGTCTTCTGCCTTGTTCTGTAATTGCTCAGTGAAGAGATCTCAGTTGTTGTCAAGGAAGCTTGAGATGCTTTGAGGTGTTGCAGATCAGAAGACCATTGTTGTTCCTCTGTTTTCCAGTGTGGTCACTAACAGAGCATTTTTGAAAATTCACGTAGGTAAACAGAAGTGCAGTGGGTGACGTGAATCCAACATGTCCCTAATTTTGTTATTTTGTTTGAAAAATAGATTTTTTTTTAAACTTTAGAAGTTCTTATTAAATTTCTTTTTAATGGAATTAGTTCCATTAATAAGGGAGTTGTTTTCAGTCATGCTTTCACAAGATGCTTAAGTCCAGGAGGTAAATCTAAACATGGGGGAATGTCCTGTCTTGAATACATTGTAAAGAGGTGATCTGAATTGACTAGTGCAGGACCTACTGGTTAAAGATCATGCATTATTAGTCATGTCTTTCTGACTTATTTGGGGAAACCAGATGTTTAATGTTCCTTCCATTTCTGAATCTTCCTAGAGACTGTGGTTAGCAGTGACTGTTGCCTTTGGTAGGAAATTCAGCTGTTTCTATTTTGGATTTTATGCTCTTCTTTCTATCGTTGGTTGATTCTTGGGTATTTGGGAAGTTTCTTTGGTGGGTGTTCCTCCTTAACTTGCTCACTGCCACACACCAGCCACATCCAGTTGATCCAAGTTGTCCCACTAGCTGAGGTAACTTGTTTCCTGTTGGAGTTGGATGTTGTGCTTGTGCACTTTAGGATGATGCATAATAACCTGACAAGGAGAGATGCCTGTGGAAAAAAGAAGAGGAAAACAGGATTCCTAATTATGTGACCTCTTATTAGCTTTAGGGAAAGGGCTGCTGGAAGGCAGGTATTTTTTAAGGGACTACTTTTTTATTATGAGTCTGCACAGCTTACATTCTTATTCTTATTTAGCACTTCAACCTTTGCCTGACCTCACCAAATCTTCTCCTTTAGCCATATTGGCAGTATCTTTCTTTTCTGGCCAAAAAAAGAGAGGCATGCACATTGTAATATGTTGTTTTTTATTTGGTTTTTTTTTGCACAGCTCAGTCATTTTGCCACAGCAGGGAAATAGTGTGAGTTTGGAAGGAGGGCATGAGTTATGTGAAATATATTGTCTCAACAAATTTTGTTTGTGTAGGTAAAGACCCAATGAGGGTTAAAAAAACTCCAGCAAAACTCTTTTTGAGAGTTTTGAAAGCAGACTAATTTGTTTTTGAGAGCAGAATAATCTGAAGCACTTGATGTTCAAAACTGTACAATTATTATATCTAGAACTGTCTTTTAAAAATATTTTTCCCCTTAATTCTTGAACTGTAGAAATGGACACCTGTCTCTGGATTAATGCTGGCAGGTTCAAAACTGTCAGTGGTTTTTGTGATGACCTGGAGTTTCAGAGGTGTCTCTGCTGTCAGCTCTTGTCTCTGTCCTGGAATGCAGCAACTCTGTTCCTCTGTGGTCCTGCAAAAAACAGTTGTGATCACTCCACTTCTTGCCATGTAAAAGTTCAGCATCTTTAAAGCAATGAATACTTCATGCTGCTAATGGCTTTGGATTAACTAATTTAAGTGGAAACTGAGCAGTTCCTTATTTAAAATGTGCTCCAGATCATGTTTGTAAACATTCTAAAAATTAATTGGTGCATCTGATTTTCACTATTTTTCATGTATTTCAGGGAGACAGTAAAGCATCAAAATTGATGTGAAATTGATTTGTTTTGGAGAAAGAGAACAGACTGGCTTGAAGGAATGAGTGTCTAGACCTTAGTGCTTGGTATTAACACTGAAGCTTATGTACTAGGAATGCCATAGGCTTAAATACAACAAGGAGATAACATGGCAGAAAAATGAGTCAGAGAAAGCAGGTAATCTAAGAAAATAAAATAAAATTTACCTTGTAATGATGAATTATTGAGTGCATGGGTTTTTTTTTTGAAGAGGTGGTTAAGAAATGTAATCTGCATAATGGAATGTGTGTTCTAAAGGAAAAAACTACTATTGTTATGAAGTCAGAACATGCAAATGTCTCTGAGTCTGAAGAAATGTTTCAAAAATTCCTTTTGAGGACTTGGAAGACAATCTAATAAGTGTGTGTGTGGAAATCTGCTCCATGGTAGTATTAGGTTGGTAGGAGACATTGGTTTTCATGATAATAAAATATTGCTTTCATGAGTATTGCTACTCAACGAGACTGAGAACATTATAATTTGGTTTTGCAGTCCTTTCAGAAGATGTCCTACATAATTGATGCCCCTGCCAAAGGAGCTGAGAGAGGCATTGTAATGGAACCATCTCTGATGTCACATTTTAGTTGTTAAGGAGCTATTAAATAATGAAACCTTTAAACCTAAGATCATATTTCATTTTGGCTAAAATTGGCATTTATTTAATTACAGGTGTGCTCCATTTTTAGGGGGTTATGGGAAATTTTTGGAAGTTCCAATTGTTCTTGCTTAGATAAACAGCTGAGCAGGCAACTGACTGCAAGTCTCATGAGACATTCAGGATGTGCTAGGATGGATGACTGTGACTTGAATTAATGGAAGCTGCTTTACAGATATAAAAGGAATCTTCTCTTTGCCAGCTGTATCTTAGTCAACTTTGCTGAAGTAATTTCAATGTACAGTCAGGTGTGTACAGGGATCTGGGTGAAACCTGGTCTGTTTATCACTGGGATACCACTCTCATACTGCCTAGAACATGTAGGAATTGCAGCACTTTTTAAAAACTGGATTTGTGGGATGAGCTAGTTCATGCAGCTAGTGCTTGGCTTTAATTCTGGTATATCTAATTGATATGTAGAAGGAATTCAAGCTGCAGATTAAGGAGTGAGTGTGCCTGTGAGGGCTCAAGCAATACAATTTGCCCTCTGAACTCATGACTGAAGCTCCAACTCTAGTCTGTTTCTGGCCACTGTTTCTGTGCTGGGGCACTCTGTCAGGGAGGCTCCCATGCTGTTCCTTGAACACTGGCCCATGTCAGAGGTTGCTCTCTCAGGGGGAGTGCAAATAGCACAGCCCCAGTTTCTGACCAAGGCCTGGCTGAGCAGAGCTGTGCAAGTGCAGCTTAGAAGTCGCTGAGATAACAAAACAGCCCACTTGGGTCTGCCAGCTGGCTGACACATGAAGTGGGTGTTTTACAGCACATATCTCTGAACTGCAAGGAAGATACTGAAGACAAGAGTTGATTCCTAGATGTGCCGTAAACCCTGAAATTTTAATCTGTTTGTTTGTATTGTGCTGTGAGGGTTGTTTTTTTTAGGGATTTTTTTTTCTGCTCTTTTTTCATGTCTAAGTTGGGAAATTCATTTGAATTTAGATGCATTTCAACAGTGATGCAAATAGTTAATTTTTGCATTAGCAGAGCAATTTACCTGGCTGAGAGGGCATTGCCTTTCTACACTGTGTTTAGCTTTTCAGTGGCTCATTACTAGCCTTAAAAAACACCTGATTCTTCATTTAAAGTGAAACATGGTTGTCTAAAACTCAATTAAAACCAATAAATAAAATGTATCTATTGTGTATGTCTCAGAGAAAGCACTTGCCTGCTGCTGGCTGACTGAACACCTGCCTTGGACAGACAGGTTAGGAATTTCCATGGGGCTGGGGGAAAGCAAGATTACATCCCTGTGCAGGGCAGGATGTGCTGGTGTCCCTGTGCTGGTGTCCCTGTGCTGGTGTCCCTGCTCTGCAGTTTTTCAGGGTGTGGAGCAGGAAGGGCTGTGCTTGCTGGGATGCTTTCCCAGCTGTGTGGTGGAGGAGAGGAGTGCTGGCTGAGCTTGCCAGCACTGATAAGGCTCCAGGTGGGGATTGCAGCAAACATGCTGTGAGAATCAGCTTTCCCAGGAGTTACATGAGGCAAAGATGTTCTTCTATCACTTGTTCTGCTGGAAGCTTCTTGCTGCTAACAACTAAATATGCAAATTGAGCTGTGGCTCTTCCAGCCTTCCTGGTGTTTTGACTTATGGTACTTATGGTTCTGTTTTCAAAACTGAATTTATCAGCACAGACTATTTCACTCTGAAAATGTAAAACCTTACCATGTGCTTCTTGTGCTGTAATAAACATACATAACTTTCCTGTACAAGATCTGCATATCATGCTTGCTTTTTCTCCCCACTGTTTATTCACTACCCTGCCAACAGCACAGGTATCTTCTCAACAGGTTTATGCAAAACTGGCAAATTGAATGGTGATGTCATTGCTTCCAGTGAATTCCAGCTATTGTATTCTGCATACAGCATTCACAGCTCTGTTACTGACTAACCAGACTGCTCTTGGCTACAATGAAGTGCACCACAGAGCTGCTCTGATCTAAGGCTTTGGTTAGAATTTGAGACAGTTATCTTAAACCAAAAGAACCTAAGTCCATAAATAAACTGTTAAGCAATGTAAACTTTTTAACAGCAGAGACAGTTAGCAAGAAACTATGCAAACCCCCAGGCCAAGATAATCTCTACCATAATTATGTCGACTACTAAGTGAAAAAAATTCCAGAGTTTTGCTCATGAATAAGACTGGATTATTTGTGATGTGATTTCATTAAATAAACAAGGAGACTAAAGGCTCCAGAGGCTACTTAAGGTTTTGCAGAGGGGTAAATGTTAATGCTTAATTGTTTAAAGTATGTGTGAGGTGATACATGGCAAAGTTGTACAAAGTATGCCTTAAGAAATAAACTTATTGTTAGATATGTGATGAATTTCTTTAACCATATAGCTGTATTTCCATCAGGCCACTTTAGTAATCCATTCAAAACAGCCTTTAAATGTTCAGTGGGCTTTTTGCTACTCGTTCTGCTAGATAACTTATATTGCTAAATACTTTCACTCTGCTGTATTCTAATTGTGGTAATAAAGTGAGCATGGCTGTGACCTTTTATGTTCTACTTTGGTACTATTAACACATTTCTGTTCTGATCCCATTTATCCCAACTAATTCTTCCCCTAAGCCAGCTGTGCCAACAGAAGCAGTCGGAAGAATGCAACTAGAAAAAAATGCTCCCCAGAACATGAGTGTTGGAGGAGAGAGATAGCTGAGGTGCTCAGCCATGGAGTTGATGGACTTCATCCTAATGGCTTGTCCTGCCTGGCCTTTGAGACAGCCAGCCCCAAAGGGCCATAGAGATACAGCCAGCACTCTGGAGATCATGAGAAACTGTAGCTTCCTTCTGGGGTGCTTGAAGAGTGGATTGTGTCTCCATTTTTTGAAAAGGGAGAAACGAGTTCCATCTTTTGGGGACACCTTATCTAGGGAACATCCTCAATACTGTCTTCTCTTTTGTTTGTTTGTTTGTGCTAGGTGTTTGTCCAGTTGAGATAAAGCACTATGCATACTTCTGATACAGGAATTTGTACTTGTTCAGATAAATCTGCGTAATGCTCCACACCCAGACACAGAAGGAATCACACAAAGAAACAGCAGCAAATGGTGATCTTGTATGGGAAGGCCCCTTCTGTGCCTTTTCCCTTTTACATTCCTTGTACTGGAGCTTCCTGGAGTCTCTGCAAGCAAGTTCCATCAGCATGGATCCCTTTGTAGGCTTTACTTTACTCCAAGTCCCTACAGAGTTTAGAATTTTGAGTGATAGAAGCCAAAGACTTACACCAAAATGGGTGTTCTGTAGAAAAAAATCCCTTCCTTAGACGAATAATCTAAAAAATTGCTCCAGTGAGTTGATATGAATCTCAGTGCTTTTTTAACCTTTTGTTATTTATGCTCACCAGACCCCTGTGAAATTGAAGAGCTCCCTTTATCTTGAATGATGGACTGGGAGCTGGGTTCTGGGGCTGCCTGCCACATTCTCAGCCCCATGTGCCAGCTCCCCCTTGCCCTGCTCTGCTCTCCTGACCCTGCACTGACTCATCTGTGTTTGATACCTACGAGAGCAGTTGAATTATTTTTATGGTTGCTGGTCTGAAATGAGTCAGTGCAGGGTCAAATGTTGTGGAGCAGGGAAGGGAGACGAGTGGGAATCTGGCAGGCAGCAGCTGGCTGAGATTGCCATGGAGCCACAGACCCACCCTGGTGACTTTGCCAAGGTCACACAAGCTTCTGTCAGCAGGAAATTGAAACCTCTCTGTGTTATACAGGGTGCTGACCACAGGTCTGTCAAATGCAGTAACTGGCAGGAAGTGGCTTTGGATTTATTCTGCTTGATTTTATTGTTTGTTTGCAAATACTGATGTATGATGCTTTCTAGTGTATGCCAAAATCCAAACATACTGAACTGGTCATAACTGTAGATTTTCAGGTGTAAGCTGGGTGCATTCCACAAGGAATTCATAATTAACTCAAGCTAGCTTTCCCTTAGAAATGTGATTTTTGTACAGGTAGTGATCTGCATATTTTTGTATAAGGATTACTGCCCTTTAGTAAAGATAGTTCAAGAGTTAGTGCCTGAAACAAATCATTACATGGTATTATATTGCCATTTTGGTAACAAAATCAGTTGGTCACATTTGCTTGATAACTCACACAATCTGCAGCTGATATTTTATCAGTGGCCTATTACTTTATTTAGAATTTAGAATGGAGCATTTCACCAATTCTGTGCACACAAATTGCTGGATGCACACAAATTGCTGGATGTACAGCGTTTTGAGCTATGTACATTATGAAAGCAGTGCTGAAAGTAGGGGTATGAGGGCTTAGGTCATGTATTCTGGCATCAATTTCTATGCTCTATTTTCCTGTTAGAATTCATTTGGGAGGAAAAAAAATGAAGAAACTTTCCTGAGTGAAGAGTTTGGAGCTCTGTGCTGGTTATAAATCTGTCTGTGTTGCTTCTGTCTTTTTAAAGTTTCTTTAGAAAGAGGACTAGCCAAAAAATATTCTGGATGTGTTTGTGTGTAACATATGTGCATTTTCTTTGCACAATACACTACAGTTAATTCAATTTGAAGGGGTTTCTTCTAGCTGTGACAAATCTTGTCAACCTACCACATGTCTTAATTTCTATGTCTGGTTATGGTTTTTTTGTTTTATTTATTTGAGTTTTTTTTTTAACTTCTTGAAATCAAAGAAAGCTTGTTACAGGTGGGTTTTTTGGTTTGGTTTGGTTTTGTTTTTTAAGAAGGATAATACTGGAGAAACCCTATCTCCAGCAATCTAATATATTGTCTGGTGTTCTTCTAGGAACAAATATATCATATGGATTTTTATGTAGGAGGCTTTTTAGATTTTTAAAGGTTGGGTGTTAGCCACAAGGTTCATGTGACATGACAAATGTGGAACATCTGTGTACTGCTGCACATCGCTGTTCTGAAAGTCATTGCCCTCACCACATGCATTGAATTAAACACAAGAATTTAGAGAAAAATAGTTGGAAGGACACATTCTGTCAAATACAATGGGAAGGATGTGTTGTGAAGCTGTTGGAGCTCACTCACACAGTCTCCAGTCACTAATTCAGGG
The DNA here is from genome assembly GCA_024362935.1 of Setophaga petechia. Taxonomy (NCBI): domain Eukaryota; kingdom Metazoa; phylum Chordata; class Aves; order Passeriformes; family Parulidae; genus Setophaga; species Setophaga petechia. The sequence continues at coordinate 7,217,123 of JANCRA010000015.1, read as the reverse complement.
GTGTGCTCTGTGCCTCAGCTCTCCCTTCCTTGGAGCTGGGAGAGTGGAATTGTGCTTTCCTGGTTGGTGGTTTTCTGGATAGAAATTAGAGTTGAGCATAAGGCTAAACTCTAAAGGGATTTCTAATAAACTAAAGGGATTTCTCAATGTAGTTTCTTGTTTGAGGGATGTTTGGGCTGCATGTGAGGTAAGGAAGTGGCTGAGTTGGTTTCCTTGTATTGCAAACAAAGTGGGGCCAATTGTGGCCAAATGAAGTGTGCTCAAAGCAGGAGCTTTCATATTAAAACATATTACTTATCCATAACTCTATCTGAAGTGATCTAACTTGGTGACCAAAATCCCTGTGAATCCTGAGTGCTTCTGTTTGTCTCCATGCTAGAGCTGCAGTGAGAGTTCTTGCTTATAAAATAAATGTGATAAAGAAAAGAGAACAAAAGCAATTCTTGTGGCTAGGGTTTGATCTGGAGCATTGTGGGCCAGAAGCTGGAAGTCCTTGTTCTCCTTGAGTGGTTACCAAGTTGCATGAAGGGTGCTGTGCTTCATTAAAGCCTGTGTACTTTGGTGCTATCACCTTGCTCTGACAGAGGGGCTGCCAGTTTTAGAGTACAGGGTAGAGTATGTCCAAAAATCCCAGTCAGGACCCAGGTGACAGCTGAAGCTGAGGAAGAACTCAAGTGTTGGTGTGGTAGAAAGCTCACTGCTGGGCAGAAGACAAGTGGCAGATATTAACAGTTGTCTTTCTAGTGGCTTGCAGGTATCTCAGAAGTGGTCCGAAACTGTAGGTTTGAACACATCATTAAGTCGTGGGGTTTTTAAGTAATTTAAAGCTATCTTTTAGATATTCTTATTACAGATAAGGGTTTATTGAGTTCTGATACTCACAGCTAGAAACCAGTATTAACAATGTGATCTTCAGTTCCTAGTTTATCTTCAGAGGCTCAAGTCTGGTACTGCAAATGTAAAGGACCTCCTCTGGTTGATCTGAATTTAGTTTCAAACATTTGCCTCTGAGATGACTTCTGAATACTTCATTCATACCTTATGATGGCTGCTTTCATGCTGTGCTTAACTCTTTCTGAATTTAATATTTCTGAGGCTTTTAAAATCTTATTCAAAAGATAGTTTACCAGAGCTCCTTCTCGGGAGTGCAGGTGAAAGCTCTTGTTCCAACAGAGATGCATATGCCAGGCTTGGGAAAGCTTGCTCATGTTGAAAATATCACTTCACTATCAGAAACAGCCTCTGGATGATTCCTTGTTTTTTGAGGAGGTTTGAGAAATGGTCTGAAGTAAAGGAAGCATCTCTGGGATTTGTTGTCCAGAGGCAGGTGCATAGGAAGTGGGCAGAAGTGGCATACATGCCTGAATAGTTTGGGTATCCATTTCAATTGTTCTGCTCTCTTAGCATTGGCTATGCTCTAATTAAGTAGTTCTTGTCATAAAACTATTTAGCTCATAAAAAAATTCAGATTCTTTAATCTTAAAAGTTGTGGGGGAAACATTTTTGTTTGAAACAGTTTTTGAAACTAACTTAATTTTTTTGTTTGTGCTTTTTGTTTGGTGTTGGTAGGTTGCGTTTTTACCTTCTTAAAAAGCTGCTAACCCAAACCAAGCATCTCCTCTCTCACCCCAGTCTGCCTGGGCTCAGGGCCATGTCCACATAGCTCTGTGAGCCCTGTGTCTTCAGGGAGTGAGGAGTCATGCAGATTTCTGTATTGCATTTCCAGCAGCCTCCATGAATTCTGTGCTGGCTACAGGAAGCACATCTGAGTCAGCCACCCTGTCCAGAGGCACTTGGAGAGTTGTGCAGAATCTGGGGTGGTCTAATTGTGATCTGGCTGATAGAGGACTTGCCCAAGCTGAGTGTTTCAACTTTAAATGTTTTTTAATTTAGCTTTGTGAAGCTGTAGTTAGGAAACAATTCTGCACATTCAGAGTGCGTAGGTGTTAAATTCAGCTGGGTTCAAAGAAGTTAAATACATCTTTGATGTAAATTACTTTATGTAAACACAGCAGGATCTTCGCATCCGTTGAACAATTTAAGTTCTGTAGCTTCTTTAACCCATGCTCCAGTTTTCTTAAACAATTGAGAGTATTCCAGGGAGGCCCTTCTGACTTCAGTCTGTTTTATTGCATGAAAATATTCTTCTGAGTGCTGGGGAAAAAAAAGATAATTTTTCTAAGCCTTCAAAGAGGCTTCTGATGTTTTGAGTCTTTATTACACTAGAGGTCAGTGTATGATGGGAGCTTCTGTGCTGTGGTATAGAGTTTCTTGCAGAATCCTATTTCATCAACTTTGAAATCAGATTCTAAGAGAAACTGTAGCCTGTTACTATGGAAAAAACTTCATATTGAAGTGTCTTGTGACTTTCTTGGCTAAAGGAGTTTTTTGAGCTTCCTACTTTTAACTTTCCTTGCCTAGCAAATACAAGGCAAATATCAGTAACAGTACTTTGATGTGGTATCAGCAGGAATGTGCACAGTCAGTGGCTCCAGTGTGCACCTCAAACATTCATCTTTCACTGCAATGCCATGACTTTTTGGTTCATAATTCTGTGTGCCAGTGTATTTACAGAAGTCATCCTTAGCTTGTGCACTGTACCTCTGAAGGGCATGGGGGGAGAATTGCACATTCATCTATTATTGTTAGAGTAGGTGTCAGCTTCCTGAACACTGATCACTTCCAGGTGGGTGGCTTCACTTTTGGGGGTTAAGGGAAGCACAGTCAAGTGTGATTGTCATGGTGCTTGCAGAGATTCTTTCCTCAGCAGCTCTTCTTCAGTTCTGCAGATAAGTAATTTCTTTAAACATCTGGAATGTGCAAAAGCAGTGTGTTCCTGCAGACAGCACTGGGCAGGGGCACCAGAGCAGAGCTCCAGCAGTGCTGTGTGATGTGAAATGGGAGGGAAATGCACTGAAGGGAGCTCTGCTGCCTGGGCAGGCTGCATCACAAATGACAATTGGGATGAGATGGTGAGAATACCCCACCAGGGTGGATTTGAGCTCTTGGATGTTTTGTGTGAGAACTGATTACAAACAGAAGTGTCTGTATCCTGTTGCTGTTGTGTAGAGTTCTTCTAAAATGCCTTAGAAAAATAAAATAACATGGGTTGTTAAGAGTTTACATGCTTGCACCAATATAGAGTGTAAGTGCAGGCACAGAGCTGAATTTTGCTGGTTTTAAGTGATAATTCTGAGTGTTCAAGAGACTAGAACTGATAAACATCTTTGTGGCCTTTCTTTTTGGTGAGGTGGGAGTGGAAGGAGACATAGTAAAAAGAAAACCAGCAGTCTGAAAATCTCCTTTGCACCTGGCTGCTGCCCAGTATGTAGTGTTACATGCCTCTGGAGCATGAGGAAGTGTAACACCTGAGATAGTGTGGAGGAGCTGCTGGACTCTGGTTTAATTGAACTCTCTGTGACAATTCCTGGCTTCAAAGAAAAGATATTGCACTCTTCTACATCTTTCCCAAGTTTTTCCAGGCTGCATTTCTTCTTCCTGTGAGAAATGAAAATGTACCAAGGCTTTGTAGAATGGGGCTTTATCAAAACATCTCTGTGGTGTTAGGATTCATTTGGTTGGGCAGGAGCCTGAAAGGGTGATGGCTTTGCAAACTGATGTGATATATGTCATCAAGCAAGAAATAAAGCATCCTAAAAATTGCTTTCCTTTTCCTATCCTTTTCTGTTTGAAGGCATGCTACCTTAATTTGTTTCAGTGGAACTGAAACTCACCAGTCTGTTCTGCATGTAGGAGCTCAGGAACTAGGAGGTTTATCTTGAAGGAAAGAAGATGGTGTAGGTGTCCTGTAGCCAGCCCAGTGAAGAACCTGATGGATCACTGCAGATTCTTGCAGAGCAGCTATTTGTCTGTTGCACATGGTGACATTCTGTCTTGGTTCAGCTTCCAGTGTTAAATCAGTCCAAGTATTGATGCTCTCTGCACCTAGAAGAATATTTGGATAGAAGAAATGTAAGTTTGATTATTCTCTTGGATCAAAAATGATGGATCTCTATGGCTAAACAGAGATGATTACCCACTAGACCCTCTTTCTAGTTGATAATAGGAAGTATCCTGATGATATTTTCATGTCTCTTTCCTTCATGATGTACTGACTAACTCTAGAATCTGTCTGTTGTGTAATACAGAGTCCATGAAAATGGCAAGAATTAGTATTTGGAGTGTCTTTTCCTGCTTTTGTTCTAAACTCTCAAACCACAGGGGTTATCAGATGTGCAGTTCAAGTGGCTTGCCAGGAATCTCTCAGATGAACTGCAGAGAGCACCAAAAGTTGTAGCCAAGGTCAGTCTTGAAAAGATTAGAATTCAATTGCCAGCCCTCACATTTTGATTTCAATCTCAAATGTTTCCTGATAGGTGTTCTGTATTTCTTAGGTCTTCTGTTTGTATTGTGTTCCTGCCAAAACTTCTCATGAGACTCCTGACACTATCAAAGATCTGTAGCACACAGTGACATAGGCAAATATATATATATGTAAAAAACCCCAAACCACTCTGTCAAGATATTTCCACTCCCACCAGTTATTCAAGGTTCCTTTAAAAGGGTAGACTTCAGAGCTGCAGGCCTTCAAAACTGCAGCACCCTAGTCCTCTCTCTTGTTCCAATATACAAATGTAGCATTTGCCAAAAAAAAAAAAAGAGGAATTTGCCAAAAAAAGGGAGGAATTAATAAAATGTAGTAGTGGGACAGTGGCAGTGTGCACCAGGTTTAATGTGCTCTGTGCATTATAAATGTCCCCTCTTCCCACCTCACAGTTGCTTCCAGGAAGTCTCTGAAACAGTTGACCAAAATGATAGCTGGATTTCAAATCCTTTATTTTCTATTTCTTTTTTTTTCTTTTCTTTTTTCTTTTTTCTTTTTTTTAATACTGATACTTAAAGAGGAAGCAGCAGAAGGAACAGCAGAAGTAATCAGGCAACCCTATGGTTAAATAGCAAGAAGGAATTTGGAACCAAGAGCTTTGTGATGGTGGAAAAACTTTAGTTTATCTTTCTTCCAGCTATCCATTGTTAACCATAATTTTCTTCACCTTTCCTACCACACTGAAGTGCCCACTCATTTACCCTTCTAAAGTGCAGGAGTGCTCATTTGAGGGGAATGGAAGCTGCAAATGTGAAAACAAAAGCATGTGGTTTATCATATACTTGGAATTTTAAGCGAGTTTCCCCGCTAAAATACAGAGATAAATGTGGGTAGATCTTAAAAACCATCTTAGTTCACTTGTTATGACCAGTTATATAACATTAGGGACACGAATGATTTGCTGCCTTACCTGTCCCTCTGCATTCTAAGGTAGTCTGTGTTTGGGGGGTCTGCTTGTCTTCCAAAATCAGAATTTTTCCCAACTCAGGCAGAATTTCTGTCTTATCTGTCTTTTCAATGAATTATTTTTGTTTTGACCTCTTCTCTAGATGCTGTTATTAGAGTCTGACATGTTCAGCAGCTGCAGGAAGCAGAGCAGTGACCTGACTGCTCTTGAAAGTTGTTGCTCTGGTCACATAGGATAGCATGACTTCATTTTGTACCTCCTAATAGATTAAAAAAAAAGAAAGTTGAATAAAGCACTTGTGAAAGTGAAAACAGTATATTTGGCACCTAAACATATGCAGGTGAGCTGAGCCTGAGCTGAGCTAGAGTAAAAATGTTATTTTACTTAGGTGCTGAAAGAGGAGGGAGACAGTAATTTGTTCAACAGCACAGACTGCTTCAGGTGGTTCAGGTCTGCACTGGAGAACTCTTCACTCTCTGTGGAAAGAAGCAACTGCATATGGTACAGGATAGAGCAAAAAGCCCAGAGCAGCTGGTTATTTTAAGTTCTTGTATGTTCAGGGGATTGGCATCTTTAAGGACAGTGTGGTGCCAGGATAATTCAGCTGGTTTGAAACAATCTAACTTGAACACTTAAATAACATGAGTATCCACATGAATCACCCAGCAAATAATATTACAGGCACAGCCAGAGGTGTTTTGTATTCGCCAAAGAATAAAATAAAACCAGTTGTGGTTCAAGGTGTGGGGATCAGAAATCAGGCCTTGTGGCAGTGTTGTTTGCAGAACTGCTTGATAGGTCAAGTGCTCTACACTAGGAGAAGTCTTGCGTCTGTCTCCTGGTTGCTGTGGTTCTACAAAGAGCATTGCCTTTTTCAGTTGCATCCAGTGATGTTTACAATATAGGATTTTGAGGGTAATAGTATTTTGGTGGATGCTTCTGGTTTTGTTGTTATCTCCAGTGCTGCTGAACCTTATAGAAAGACTGAATATATAATAATAAAGGCTACCTGTGAACATATAATAATAAAGAATTAATATATAATAATAAAGGCTAAGGGGAAGTTCAGTTCTTGTCTATATGAGTGGACAAGGTAGCAGTATGCTCCAAGGTGCCTCAGCCCTTGCAGTCAGTCAGTTCATCCCCTTTGTGCATCTGCCTGCTGGTTCTGAAAGGTTTGCCATAGCCTGGGGTGCATTGTGGTTCTTACCCATGCTTTGTTGTGTTTGTTTCTTGTAGGAGGACTCTCTTTGGACTGTGAGCACCTGGACAAGGTGATGCAGTTGTACCTACAGGGTCAGGCCTGGATGGCTGGGATTTAAGGTAAACCTTTGCTGAAAAATACATACAGATTTGAACCAAGAACTATGGGTTGTTGTTTGGTTGGTTTTTCTTTTTTCCTTTTTTTTTTTTTTTGGGAGGTGTTAGCATCAAACATTTAAAGAAGAATCTGTGTCTGCCTTGTAGTGCATATGTGTGGAATGCAGTGATATTATAGTTAGGATTCCAGAGTACCCCATAGGACCTTCAGAAAAGCTGATTGGTATTCAAAAACCTAGGAGATGCTAATGCTGCTGTGGGAAGAAATATTATTGAATGAAGAAGTTGCAATAAGAGTTTCTGAAACTTCTTCTGAGAATTCACTGGGAGGCAGCAGGCAGCTAAGATGGACCTCCTGTTCCAGCCTTTCTATTATTCCTTCTTCCAAATATTGAATAACAGAGTAGCTTCAGCCATTCTAGATCATGTACAATCCTTCAAATATAATATTTTAATTAATTACACATCTGCACTTTCATGTTTCCCATTCTTCATGTTGCAGACTTTTGATTAAATATTTGCATTTTAGAGTTGATTCAGGATTTTTTCCAGTTCTTAGCTGTGGAAAATCATTTCCCTATGTGAACACAAACCCAGAGCAAAAGGGACCTTTTTGTGTGTGGAAGTGCATAGCAAGTTCTGTTGGTCCCACTAAGGCAGAGCTTGCAAAATTTCTGTGAAGTGTGGGATTAATCTTGCTTTTGGAGAATTGTGTCATTTTGGTTACTGGAGAGATGTGAATTCTTGGATGTGATCAGAAAGGTCTCAGTGGTTTTGAATCAGCAAAATTAGGATGTAGATGATCTATCTTTTAACATTCCATAAAGAGAATTGGTGCCTAATTCTGATTATACTGCCAGGCAAGAGCTGTCATGCTGTTAGTTCTTTTCCCACAGTTAGCCTAAGTTTTGTCTCAGGGGTATGGAAGGCACCATTTCAGCTGTTGATCCAGAATTATGCAAGAGTTGTTTTCCTTGCAACTTGTCATAGCTTCTGAAGTCTGGGAAAACACAGTGGAAAGAGTGGAAGCTTGAATGAAATCATCTTCTGCTGGTTTTAACATCTTACTTAAAAGGAAGGAAAATGAGGGACTGGGAACAGTGATTACTCTTGCATGTGCTAGAAAGCCTGAAAAGTTGTAAGGTCTTATAGTAGAAAAGGAAAACCCAACCGTGATTGCTGAAGATTTGATCTTGGAGCATGATAATGGAAAACATGAACTGAATCTTGACAATTCAGGATTAAGGCATATTAATAAAGTTTCCTCCAAAAATGTTAGAGCAAGCACATTACAGTTATTAGCTGCATATTTCTATGCAGAGAATAATCTAATGAAGGTGAGCAGAAGTAGGGTGCTCTTGCAAGACTAATGCAGGTACTTAAAATTACGTGAACAATCATGGGAATTTAGTTTTTTAAGGGTAATATGGACTTAACTTCTTTCAACAAAGACTCAAGTCAAGCCTTCAGAGAATTTCTTGCTGAACTTGTTTCTTGGTATATACCATCATAAAATGGTTGTAAGCTTTAGAAGATGATGCTGTTAGACAATGTGAATGAGTATTCTCCTGTATTTTTAGAAAATCAGCAACAGAAAAAATGTTTATTTTAGTAGAGAATTTACAGAACTAGGGTTTGTTAACAGTATGCAATTGACACCCTTGATGTGACATATCTGGACCATATCAGATAACTAAACCATTGGCTGTTTGGATATAGTCTTCAGAAGAATGTGTTCAAGTTTTTCCACAGCATCTTGGAATTCTGTGCAATATTTACTGTACCTGTTACTGCCTTCTGATATATATTCATTAAGCAATTACATGGATTTCAGATTATCTGACTGAAAAATGATGGGAAAAAATTGGTGATTTCTGGAGGTCATGACCAGCTTTCTGCTTCATTGCTGGAGCTGCATCTAGGACTGGCCAGTTGACTTTAGAGGCTGGGAATTGTGCACAGTCAGATGAATCACTTATACCCTCTTTTCATAGCATTACAACAGAGACAGTTTATGGACAGGTATTTGTTGTTTTAATTTATAGTATGCTAACTTTGCTAGCAGCATACCATTTATCATGTGCTGTCTGCATTTCATAGCTTCCACAATGTCAACAAAGCCAAGGCTTCATGTGCAAGTTCATGTGCTGTCTTGCTGGACACTTTAACAGCCTTGCTTATATGTGAAGAAACACACAGTGTTCCTTCTAATACTGGTGTATTTTTAATTACATAAATTACACCTTTGCTGGCTAATATAGCTTAGAAAACAGTGAGTGGGTTTATTTCTGCCTTCTAGAATAGAACTGGAGCATTGGAGATGCCCAGCTTTAGTAAATCCGGTGTCATGCAGCAGTCCCCTTCAGGTTAATGTTCTTGCTGACTTGACTGAAAACTTCATCCTCTCCCTTCTGAAAATAAAAACAAATAGATGTATTTCCCTTTTTTCTAGGATATCAGTAAGATTGTTCCTCTCTACTATGGTTTCAGTTTTCATGGTTTTCATTTTCCAAATGCTTTGTAAGCTGAATTATTAATGCTTGCACCATTTTAAAAAATAGTACATGCAGTACCTCACAATCCATTGCTGACCCAGCAGTTGGGGATTTGTTTATTTTTTTGTTTGGAAACAGTTTGCTTGAACTTCTGCATTTTACTGTTCCAGAATGATGGTACTGAACTTCTTGCAAAAGCTGAGCTTACAGGAAATGTCATCCTGTCAAAAGTGGTTTGTTCTTACACAGCATATGATAATGCTTTTCTTAAAACGAATTTGTTTGGCATAAGACCTGTAGTACCTGGTGTTCTCTGGCAGTGTTACTCACTCTCAGTTTACCTGAGGATAGGACTGTAAATGCTGGATTTTCCTGGTGTTTTGTGCAGAGTGTCGAGGTCTTTAATAGTCCTAAAGCTCTTCCCTCTACCAGCTCTTCTCCTGCTACCTTGTTGGTAAGGATAAGTGTTAAACTGTTTTCTCCCTAAGTTCCTCTCAGTCTTTGGGATTGCATGTCTTGAAAGCATCCTCAAAACTGATTTTTGTTGTCATGAATTTTATTTAGACTGTTGGAAATTTTTAATGAAGATGTCAGGTGAAAAAGAGTGGAATAGGAAGAGTGCAAAAGTGTCTTCCTTACTGCTGCATTTTTCTTCAGGCTAATAATTATTGGTAAAAAAGAAGCTATGCCTGATATCAGTCCCAAAAGTTAACATGTATCTCTCCACATGGCGTTTGCAAGGCTGTTGCCAGGTGTCCTTAGCTATTTTTTATGGACAAAACAGTGTCCTGACTATTTAAGAGTTGTAAACTTTGGATGAAGCTATTCAGTTCAGTTCTGCCACTGCACTTCTTTCTGTAGTATGGCTTTTGAGGAGCATCCTGTCCATCTGGGTCATTTGTCCCTGATTTCCATTCACTGAAAGATTTCTTATTTGTTTCTGGGATTTGGATTACTCATGCCTCTTCCCAAAGCTTTTATTGCAGAAATTTTCAACCTTAGGAATGTGTTTCCCCCCCAGAGTGTGATGACTCAGGTGTGTTGTTGTGAAGCCACACTGCAAAGCGAGAGAGGGTCAAGAAATCTGAGAAGGGATGATTCAATTGTGTTGCTTTTGCTGATTTCTTTGAATTGTGGATTCTGACTTCATCAGTAGCGTCTACAAACCTCGGTGTTTGTGACTTGCAACTGATACCTTTTCTAAAAACAGAAGGAGACAGGAGAGAGAGTACTCTGTTTATTTCAACAACCACAAGCAACACTTCCAAAATACACTTGTGGTTGTATCGCAGAGTTATGAATCTTAGGTTATCTGGTGGTGAGCAATGTGGTGAGACAGAAGCCCAATATGTCCATGCTTTATTTAGAAAAGGTGGCTCTTATCAGAGGCAAGGAGCACCGGTGTTCCCCTCTCTGTGCTTGCTGAACCCTGAGGACAGATACCAAATCTGCTGACAGTTTATGGTGCCAAGACACAGCATTTCCCTCTCAGGGTCTGACTGCAAGTTCTTAAGGACTTTGCAGTATAGAAAGAAACAAATTCCTTTCCCCCTCCAGCTGCTCACCCAAATGCACTTTTTAAGCTGCCCTGTGGTTTGATCAGAGTTAACAATGGGTTGTGATATCTCTTGATATGATGGATTTTTCTTATTTAAACACTATTAACTCACTAGAGAAGATGCTCAGAAACAGATTGTAACAGCTTTCCAAATTCTTAAGGCAGAGCCTAGATTGTACCAATTATTACACCTAGAGAATCCTGGAGATTAAGAAAATATCACTTAATTTTCCTCACTGCAGAGTTAAAGCTGTAGAGTCTGGGAGTCTGGGTGTGTGTCTTCAGTAAGACAATAATCTTTTACTGTTCTACCTACTTAAAAATAAAATGGAAGAGCAAATCCTCCCTGGCAAATCAGGAAATATTCAATTTTGGGATTATATACAGTTTACATTGAAGGTAAGCTGGGTTAGGGGGCATAAGCTTTGACACAAAATGTGTGGCTTTATTCCCATGGACAGACAATGCAGCAGAACTGGGTATTACTGAAGACTGTGGGACTGTCCTCGCTAAGGTGCCACCTTTTCCTCAATTCAGAGTGCAGGGAATTGTTCCTCCCCATGGAGATATCATCACTGTAATTTGTGTCTGATAGTGAAAGAATGAAGGATTTATTCTTCCAGAAAGAAAGTGTTTGTGTTGGGTTTGGTTTTGTTTTTTTTAACGCTGTTGGTGTTGGTGGGGTTTTTTTAAGATAAATAAAAAATCCTCTGTGAGTCATTTTAGGCTCTCACAGAAACTTGAATGTGCTAAATGGGTAGGTTCCCCTCGCTGAGCCAATGGGGATGGCCAGGCACAGGCAACACTTTTATCCCACGAAAGGGAGGAGGGGTGAATGAGCCAGAAGATATAAGCTGAAACAAAGCCATGCTGTCCTTCTGAGTCATTCTCATACACTGGATGGGTAAGGCTTCCTGCTTCCTGGGACACACAAGTGGGGTCATGATTCTAACAATGGATGCTGGTAAGTCGCTTTTTATTAAATTTGTCTGGGGTTTTTTTTCCTGAGAAGTCTCTCCTTCCCCTGCCCTGCTCCCCCCCGCCCCCACCAGCTGAAAAGAAGCTCTCTGTAAACTGGGAAGCTGAATTGTTAAATCAGGGAATGCTGAACTCAGACTTTGCACGCTGTGTGCACTTCAGTGTGTGTTACCCTGATATTATTTCTTGGCTCTTACTCACTGAAGCACATATCTTCTCCTGCAAAGCCTGACCTCAGAATCAAAAGTGTGTCTGTTAATTTTTACTTCTGTCTTCATTGGGACAGGACCTGTGGCCTGAGAAGTGCTTGATGTCTCCCTCTCTTTGATGATAGAGCTGATAGTATCTGGAAGATGCATTCTAGATGTTAGGCTTGTTGTAAAGGGACAGTGGTTAACTAATGTATTGTCTGTGGCTTCCTCTGCTCTGTGTTTACAGAAATTTTGTATTGGGGAGGAAGAGGCAGAAACTGCTGTATTTCTGTGGTCGGCATCTCTGTTTTATGTGCTTGTAGTCAAGGAAGCCTATGTTCTATGAAAAAGCAAATGCGGGATTTTTATTCAATTTTTTTTTTTTAATTAGGTACAAACATGAAATCTTCAACATAGTTTCTTGTGTGATATGGAGAATGAATGTAGAGTGGTTTCTATAAAAGAAACAAGCAATCCCTGTCTTGCTTCTAGAGAGGGGGGTGTGTTTCCATGTCATAACTTGCATCCTTCAAATTCCACAGTAATAAAAGACCTTGGATTTTAATGGTTATGGATAGGGCATAAAGCAGCAGTGATTGTGCTGTGGCAGCATGCTCTCGGCTGCTCTTTCTCCATACCAGCTGCAAGCATGCCTGCTGCATTTTTAAGAGCTCTGTTGAACTTTTGTCAGCAGTTGGTTTGGCTACTTTTTTTTCACCACAGTGCAGAAGTATAATGTGACTACTGTAATATTCTACAAGCTCTACTCAAAATTATAAACTTAAGCAGGTCTTACTGGTCTGTTTTATCTACTTGTAACATGCTGAGTTTACTCCATGCTAATGAAATGCTCATGTATCTGAATTGATTCAGTTGGGCATTTTCTAGGTCCTAAAGAGAAAAATGTCTGTGCCTTTGTATAGCTCTTTGACTTTACTGAGACTTCCAGAAGGTGACCCAGCTGGGTTATTCATGCACAATTTAAAGGAGACAGCAAACCAGTTCATTTCACCCACCCACTCTTAATTGAAGTTGTTTTGTTATTGTCTTTGTAGGCAGCTAGTGACTCTTTTTGTGTTCAAGGACTTTTTCATAGAACATAGGCTTCCTTGACTACAAGCACATAAAACAGTGATGCCTACCACAGAAATACAGCAGTTTCTGCCTCTTCCTCCCCAATACAAAATTTCTGTAAACACAGAGCAGAGGAAGCCACAGACAATACATTAGTTAACCACTGTCCCTTTAGAACAAGCCTAACATCTAGAATGCATCTTCCAGCCACTATCAGCTCTATCATCAAAGAGAGCACTTCTCAGGCCACAGGTTCTGTCCCAATGAAGAAGCCAATTCCATGCTTTGCAAATCATTTAAAACCCAGGCCCTTTAACAGAGATGATAAAATTTAACACAAGTGTGAAGATAAATAAGATGGTGTATGGCTGACAATTTTCCATTAAGTGGAAGCTGATGATTTTTATATTTTAACCCCTCGATTAGAGCAGCTTCTAGAGGCCCATAAAGCAGTTTGCAAAGCAGGAATTGGCAATCCTCTTCTACCCTTGCTTGAGTAAGAAGGATGGATGCCTAGATGTAGATGTCCTGCCCAGTATTTTGGGAGGATACCCTGGCAATGTTCAGAATTTACTTGCTTGTGGGAGGTAGAGATACAGACTTGGCCCACAAGACACTTCTTGCCCTTTGAAGTACCAGAGTTCCTGTACTGCTGTGGAGTAATTGATGTTTTGGGATGTGATGTTTTGGAAAGACTGGTGGGATGTTAATAATAGATGTTTGAAAAAATACCTTTTATTTGCATATACTTACATGCTTGCATTGTGCACTATGTTTCTTTGCACTGTGAGGTGAACCATGAAGATAATACTGCTCACCTATGTTTTGTTGGATCCAAACCTGCTTTTTTTTCTCAGAACAATGTCACTGCACTGGTTTCTCAGTAATTACTATGCTCTTGTAGTCCTGGTGGTAATTTTCAGTTATACAACTTATATGATTAGTAAACATATATTTTGGAAGCTTTTAATGCTGCGAGAATTCTTAAATTATAGTTCTCAACTTCTTTGTGGGAAAATGGTTCTAACTACCTGAAAGGAAACATTGTAATTCAAGGATTTATAACAGGGTATCCTAGTACTTCTAAAGTATATTTAGGTTACAGAAAAAATATACAAGCAATTCAGTGCCTTTTGCCTTAATCTGGGACATGGATAGTGCTCCATGAAGTTTATCTGCTTAGTTTCATCCACCTTTTAAAGCTGTGCTTGCTGCTCTTGGAACTGTTTGCTTATTTCAAATTATGTGTTTGCTTTATAAGCCAGGGCTGATAACTTTGTTTTTATGAGCATCAAATACTTAAGCTGTTTTTTAAGAGAACAGAACTTGTCTTCCTTAAGGTAGTTGTAAGAATACTTGTGCATCTGTTTCAAAATTTGTTTAATTCAGGGTTTGATTCTGCTGTGTTTGCCTTAGCAGCTTCTAATTTCTGCCAGGAGGAGGACTGAAAATGTTTTGGACAGGGGGAATAAAAGGGAGAGCTGCAAGACAGGGTTGACAGTATAATTGGATTTGAAGCAGCTACAGGCTGGGACTGTTGCAACAGCTGATTTGATCCTTCTGAGTTTCAAGAGCTATTTATGGTAGATTAGCTGTATCAAAGCTCTACTGTTCCAACCATAAAAGGCTGGTCCTATGTGAAGTTGCCACACTGCATTTGGCTTAGTCCTCAGAGGTTGGAGAGCCTATAGCTTTTTATGTGGATAAATCCAGTGATGGACGGAAATACTAAAGGCAGATCAAGGAATAACATTGTTGAGGACTTCAGATGGCAGCGAACTCTTAAAAGGAGATTTTCACTAATAAATTTTTTGCTCTGATGTTTGGAATCAGCACTTGGATATAGCTCCTGCATATTTACTGCATTTGGTGAACGCATGCTTTTAGGAAAGCGCTGTTCTAAATTTATCTGACTTATCTGAATCATCTTGACTGCACATGTACTTGCCAGCCGTGCATGTTGATATTTGGTAACTTTTGTGAAGTCACTTTTCTGTTTTCTAAGTGGGTGAGTGTTAGGTTCTTGGGAAAAGAATCTTAGCTGACATGAGAAACTTCTTTAAAACAAGAATAATGAAGTACTTGGCCAGAGAGACCTGCAGGCGTTATCAGTAACTATTTTGAGAAGACTGACTCCTTTTGCTGCATCTGTACCTTCTTTCTGTCCTCTTTGTGTAAAGACAGACGAGTGGATTTTTTACAGGACTCTGAAGTAAGTAGCACCTCACTCGGGCAGCTTGCACACCATTGCTCCAGCCAGTTGTTTGTGAATATTCACTGCACTGTCAGGTTCAAATGCAAGTGGGTTTATTCCAGCCTGTGCATGCCAGTCCTTCAGCCTTCCTTAAGGCATTTTGTCTTTTTATTCTCGTGGTTTTGCTTAGAAGATGAGTTCATTCTGCTGTGAATGGAAAGTCCTGTTGCTGGTTGGTTTGTGTGATGTGTTTCTCTTTTCTTTTTAGGTTTTATTATGTTAACCTTAGCCATAGTACTGCAAATGGCTATAAGAACACTTCTATAATAACAAAACCTTCAGTGGTATTTTTCTCTTGTGTTTAAGAAGTTCTATAAATACATGGGAGTACTGTTGCATTGGATAACTGTGCTCTATTTTGAGACTTGGAGCATTCTGAGGAAGACTTGCTCCAACTTTCCATTCTTTTAATTTTAAACATTACCAGGACACTGCAGGTAGAGGAGGTAGAAGTTACTGGCACTGTTTTACCTCCTTCTCCTGCAGGAATATCTTTGCTCACAGTTCATTTGTTTCAGAAAGTTTGCAGCATTGTCAGGTTGAAATGTGAGTGGGTTTATTCCAGCCTGCTCAAATGGGGGGGGAGCATAAAGGACAGGGGGGTTGCAAGGTGAGTTTCCTTGCTTCAGGGATATTCCAGGTGTTGTATTTTAATCACCAGAAACACAAGAATAATGTCCTTGACAAAAAAAAAAAAAAAAAAAACAAACAAAAAACATCTGCTTCTCTATTTCCCTTTCAGGAACTAGCAATTTAAGGTCACCTTCCATTTTATTAGGATTATAAATATATATTTCTCTCAAATGGATCTAGAATTTTTATTCTGAATTATATAAGCCTTTGTCTTAGCCTGGAGAATACCAGAAGACAGAACACGTCTGGAGCATTACTATTTTAAAACCACTTTGAGTTTAGTGATAGGAATATTGTATTGGAATAAATTCCCCCATATAGTGAATCTTTCTCCCACAGACTTTGTTAGATATATATTTAAATAATCACCTGTATCTGCATATTTTATAGCAGATTGATTCCTTCTACCTGCAGAAGCAGTGAGGATTAGGAACAAACTGCCTGATAAATATACTCCTTCAGACATCTTCTTAAGTTTTTTATTGTATAACAGATATGTCCTTCAGTCTGATGCTGAGTTTTAAATGTTTTTGCATTGCTTCCACTAAAATGAGTATTTTTAATAAGCATCCTTTTTTATAAGATCAGATTTTCTTTTCCTTTCCTAATTATATTCTTAAAAGCAAGTTGCTATAAATTACTCCACCATTTTAATATGC
This sequence comes from Setophaga petechia, assembly GCA_024362935.1. NCBI lineage: Eukaryota > Metazoa > Chordata > Aves > Passeriformes > Parulidae > Setophaga > Setophaga petechia. Next base: position 7,200,670 of record JANCRA010000015.1, on the reverse strand, counting down.
CTGTTATGTTCCTGTAAACCTGCTAGAAAGTGTCCATGCCTTAAAGTCTTAAAACAGACCACAGAGACTTCAAATGTGGAAGTTAGACACCACAGAATGTGCAGTAGCTTTTAACTTGAATTTAAGACTTGAGTGCACTAAGGGTGGAATGAAGAGTTTGGTTGATAGAAAGTAACAATATCTGCTTCACTTTGTGCAGCAGAGGTTTCAACTTGTTAGAGCAGGAAGATTTTCTTCCCTATCTCAATTTAAAAGTTAATTCTATCTCTTCCATGTTGTTTTGTCTTGATTGCATTGCTAAATGACATTTTTGGCAAAAAAATTTCAGTAGGAAGGAGGATTTCAGATTTTCTCTGAGCTTTATTCAGCAGGACTGACATTTCTTCACTAAATTCTTTGTATTTGATACTTTTTATGGGATAAAGGTAGGGGGGACGTAAAGCAGTTTTAATCTGTCTCTAACTATGCCATGTTTACTTTTTTGTGCAGAGAAGAAAGATTACACTGTAACTGTGCATGGAACTTCCCAGAACTGTCTAGTAGAGGAAAATGAAAAAGGTAGTGCACATTGCTCCTTGACAGTGAGTGCAGGTAGGCTCAGAGATGGTGGAGGTGGGCCATTTGTGACCAAGGCATTTAGGCAGGTCACTGGAATCTTTTGCCAGTTTTCTGTTTGGAAAGTGTCTGTCTTACACGTTGCAACACAGTATGAGCTGAGGTTTTTCTTGTCTCTATGTTGATGAAGTGGTTGGAAAGCTGTATGTAGTTTAATACATTTGTTTATGCAAAAGGTGACTAAGAATGTGTAAAATTTGTGGTTTGTGGTTTTGGGGTTTTTAAACGCAATATTGTAATTTTGTTTTCTTAGAACATGTTCACAAGATCAGGTGTCCATGAAACCTTTAACATAATGAACAGAAGAGAAAATTGCACAAGCTTATTTAGTTTAAATTGCCATTGTTTGAGTTCATGTTTGCTCCCCAGGGTGTTGGCTGTTGTGGATGGAAATTTCGCTGTAATCTTCAGGAGGCAAAAGCTGTGGAATAGTCTGTAGGACCAGGGTGGCTGAGATTATTCACTTTGCAGAGGCCTTGCAGTCTGCAGAGTGTTTTTCATGCTGAATGCAAAAGTTTCTGTCTTCTGCTTCTGTGTGGAGAAGCCTCCATTTGGCTTCTGCAGGGGAACAGTGAGCTTGCAAAGGAGTTAGTGTGCACCATGGTCTCACCTTGTTAATGCCCTGCTTTTGCTCTGTTCCCAACTGGACACTTGAGAGTTAATGGACACATTGGAAGGTCGATTTTTAATGAGCAAAACATATCCTGATTGGAGTCTGCCTTAAGCAGATAAGAATGCATTGGGTAACTGGTGGTAAAAATGCTTCTGATGTCACTGATTCACGTGGTGGTGTGTTGAAGGGAGTCTTTCAGTACAGAGGGTACAGCAATTATGCATTAACTCTTTGATTATTTATTTGGATTTAGTTTATGGAATGGTCTTTCTTTGCTCTAATTGTGCCAGGTTTCAGAGTTTAAAAAAAAAAAAGTGAAGTCAGTTTTCAAAGACACAGATAAAAATTATTTGGCTTTCCACATCTCTCTTCATATGCACAAAAAAATCATCACAAGGAACTTGGACATCAAGCATCATGTGTTATAATATTTAAGGCCATATACATTTCTAAAGCAACTTGAGCCTCCATCAGACCATTATGAAGGAAGTGGGCAATTTCCTGACAGATCTGAGCTGTTTGACACCAAAAAATGCCCTGCTGTTACCAGTGTCTGTTACAAAGGGACTGCATTCGGGTGTTAGTCCAGAGATTGTGTGCCAAAGTACTGTGAGAAGTAAATGATATTTCTGTGGAGTTAATGACTGCCAAATGTGCTCCTGGTGGCTTATACCTGTAAAACTCTTGGCAGGCAGCAAAGATGTGCAGGATTTCATTCTTGCTCTGTTATATCAGCCTTAGATTTAGACAAAATTACTGTCTATTCCCTAAAATAAAACAAAGGTAGCACTGTCTCCCATCAGCCCTCTGTGGAAGGAAGAAGGACTGTGGATCACTGTTTCAGAACAGTTGTGCCAAATGATCTAGAGAATATGCAAGTCATATGTGCTTCACATGTGACTTTTTCAATCTTACCCTTTCTAACAAGAAGCTCAGTTAAGCCTCAGAGACAGCTAGAATAACTCTTTAACTCTTAGAAAATAATTGCCCCAACTGTTTATATTAGAGTGAAAAATGGACAGTATGTCCATGTCATTTTCCATTAAGTGGCAACTGGCCCTGAAAATGAGGGGAAATCCTACTGAAAGCAGCATTTCAGGCAGCTGTTGGCATTCCAGCGGTGTCTAGGGTTGGGTAAGGCTCACCCTGCAGCCTCAAGTTAGGTCTGGGAGTTGAGACCTGGGCTCACTTGGCTTTGGTGTCAGTCATTTTAACACCTGCCTGACTTCAGTTCAAATAAAAAAAACCTGCCAGATGTTTTAACACAGGCAACTGGAGCTGAACAACCAGCACAGTTGTTGCTCCAGCAACACTGGATTTCACTTTTTTACCTCTTCATTGTGAAGAGAAGGAGCTGGTTCTTGTGGTGAGTAAAGCTAACCTTGAATAATACAATTCTTATTGTAGTCAAATATCCAGAGCATATAATTTATTTTAAAAGCAGGCTCAAGGCTTCCATGTTGGTAATTCTAAGCAACGTGAAGCTGAGGCAAATAAAGCTTACTGCATGTCCTAGAGGGACTTTTTACTAACCTGTTTCAAACAAAAGAGATGTGCTAGCTCCCTGAGCTGCATTCAGCAAAAGCTGTGTGAGTTGTACACAGCTGTATTCTGAAAACACAGCTCAGCCCCTGTCCTTTCATTCTGACTGGATTGTAAGGATTGGCTTGGCAAGTAAGGAAACTTCACATTTATAGATGGAGGTTGAGTTTTAGAATAGGAAACTTCATTTCATACCTGTAAAATTAACTTGGGTCTTTAAAGGCTACATTACAGATTTAAAAACCAAATTCTCAGCCTGAAGTTTCCCCATATTTCTTGAAATTCCATTCCTTAAAATAAACTTTAAACAATAGCACAGGATATGTTTTGGTTATAGAGCTCTGCATACTAAAATACTCTGTTTATCTGTGCACAGGTATGTAAAGGTATGCTGCAATGTAATTGTGACAGTTTTGACATTGTCAAAATGCATTGTGAGTTTATATGAGGAATTATTGGAAACTCTAGCTCTGCAAAAAAAAAATCAACATTGCATTTTCAGTCAACCAACTGTTCTGAGAATGAACAAAACCATTAGAAGTTTTCTTGTGGTCAATTCTGCTTACATAGCAATCATCTAGAATTGTGTTTCAACTGACTACAGTGGTTTTGTGCCCAAACACTTGTGGAAGACACATCTGTTTGCAAAAATTGTTTTTGATGTGTGGACAACTTTTATGCTTTCTTTCCCCTCTTGTTGACATTTCTAGAAGGATAAGGGTCTTTTGGCCTATTTGGAGCAATAAGGACTAACTGAACTGACCACATATGCTGACAAAGGTGAATTTTATGAAATAACATGTAAATCTACCCTTGACATCTGCCAGGGATTTTGGAGGAGTGGGGATCAGGCAGGTAGACAGGTGTGTGTACACATCTGTAAAGGGCAAACAGACACAAACATGTTGCTGCCCTGAGCAGCTGAGTGGGGCAGTGGAGGCCAGGCAGAGCTGGTGCCAGCAGAGTTGGAGTGCAGGAATCTATAACAAGCCTTCATCAGGGCTCCTGATTGTTGTGTGCATCTGAAGAGTGACCTGTCCAGATGGAGATCTTGCAGTGGTGGGAATGGCATGTTTAAGATGTAGAAAACTTGGCTAGGTTAAGTTGTTTTAAAAAGTAGCCAAGAAATGGTTGTCTTGAAGTACATCACAGCTCAAAAGCACAGGTTTGATGATTGCATGCTCGTTCACAGCATAGTGTGCCAGATAAGAGATAAGTGTTCAGATCAGAGAACTCTGAAAGGAACTGAAAGAACTGTGAAGTTAAAAAAAAGCTCCTGTATATGCAAATGTTTGGCATGCAAATGTTTGGCATTTCTCTTCCGATCAGAGGCTGGCAGCCTTTGCTGTTCAGTCATTAGATGAAGTCACAACCCTTTATATGTAAGAGCTATGTTTAGGTGGGCAAAGGAAAATGATCCATCCTGGCACTTACTCAGACTGAGTCATAGAGGCCTAGATTTTCTGGTGTTAATTGTGTTTCTGGCTATTTGGACTGTGTATATTTACTGGCTATAAGGATTTGTAAGTGTTAAGTCAAAGGAGAAAACAGCATCAACACTTCTGTCCAACATTTTGTTCTCTAAGTAATGTGTTCCAGACATATTAGTTAGGGCTTGTAGCAATTACTAATTGCAGGAAAGAAAACATAAAATCATCCATGAGACTTTGTGTTCTTTGTAGCTGCCCTGTTTTGAACCAGAGAGGCCAGGAGTGGCCTTGCTATTCATTTGCTTGTAGACTGGTGCTTAGGGCTGTCTTGAAGTGGATTGAGGCTTCAGGCAGGTAAGTTTCAAAATGAGATCTCCTCAATTTTTGTTTAAGGCCAGGGTTACCAATTTTGTTCTTCTGACTACTTTAGGCAGCTGGTGGTTTGGATTGGCAGATAGGAATAGTGGAAGTGTCAACTTTGCTTTAAAATACCGATTTAGGAGCCCTTCACACTTGCCTTTCCATTCCAGTTTTCTCTGGAGCCACTCTCTCCAATAGCATCAGTTGAGTACATGGCCACACAGATCAGGGAACTGCTCGGTCAGAGGTTTTTTCCACTTCTCTCAGGTCCTCTGGGTTGCTCAGACCTGCTCACCACCATGGCTGTGTCAGCGTGGGTGCTGAATTAGCAGCAGAGGAAGATCAGGCTTTGAAGAGTTGCTCAGTGTGGGAGTGAGCGTGTAGGACAGGTGAGGAGGGAGCACTGTGTTGACTCGGGTGAGATGGCAAGAGAAGAGATAGAAACTGGAGTCTCTCTGAGCTCTGTGAAGTTCCTCAATGCTTTGCTTTCACCTCATCAGGTGGGATGTCAACATTTAAATGTCTGTGATGTGAGGTCTCTCATACTCTGCTCTTGACAGCCTGTTTGCTTGATTTAGAGACTTAAGCAAATGTTGGTAAGACATGTAGCAAAATGTGTTGTGCCAGTCCTGGGCTAATATTCTTATGCCAAAGAGAACTTCTGCTTTATTTTAAGACACTGTATTGATTCTTGTACCAAGTCTACTTGCAGTGTCTTCCAGGCAGCATTGAAACTGCCCACAATCTACTTGCCTCTGTGTAGTGCTTCTGGAAGAGTGTCGTGAGGGCATAAGTTTGAGCAGTCTTGTACTTGAAATTACTTAGTTCTGCACCTTTGATTTGACATATATGTAAACTCTTTTCTTGAATGACCAAAGCTCATATATTGCCTGTGCTGGCTTGTTTGGACTTAGGTAAAAATAGGTATAAATAAAATTGGGGCATAATTTTGAATTGCAACCATGAAATAATTGTATTTGATATCACAAGTACTTAAAAGTTTAATTGAAGCCTGCACAGAAGTAGCACATTTGCGGCAAAATATTAAATGTAAAAATATTTTTCATTGAAACCTAGGGCCCAGTAATTGAGTAGAATTATATAAGTGACTTCAAGTGCCTGTGGGGGACCGAATGCAGACAATGGAATGTCATGACAGCACAGCTCCATGGAAGTCAATTGTCAGGAAAGAAGTGACTCCACACATAATCCTCTCAGCAAATGCTTCAGATAAATCAATAATTGTTTGGCTCACTCTCTTGTACTTCCTGGTGCCATGGTAGCCTTCCACAGCAGGCCACTTGCTCCCTGTACAAGACTTCAGCAAGGCAGAGAGGAGAGAAGCAGGAGTTGAGAGAGATCAAGGATTAGGGACCAGGCATTGAGATATAAAGGCAGAGGTACCTTCAAGGGAAGCACTTAAAGAATCAGAATAAACTGAGTTGGAAGGGTCCTACAAGAATCGTTGAGTCCAACTCCTGGCCCTGCACAGCACCATCCCCAGGAGACACAAGAGGAGCTCTCTCATGTTTTTGTTTCTCCTGTCTTGATTGGATAAATGAGCTAGTTTAAACAGGATCTTCAGGCACCTCTGCTGGGAGCAGACAGGGTTGATATGCTGGGATAATAGACTGAGATTTAATCTAAATATTGCATCATGGGATTACACCCCAGGAGGTGTAAATGACTCGTTCTCAACCTGGCTTCACTTACATGACCTGGACCCTGGAAATGCCTCATCAGGTACCTGGGGGTGTTTACTCCTTGTTCATATCTTTGGCTCAGTCTGTGAAACACAACCTGCTGCTCAACTGCAGAGTCTAAAGAATGGTTTGAGTTCAAATGAGCTTTAGGCTGATTAACAATTCTGAATTGCTTCTCTCTTGTGACATGTAACAATTAGTTGAATTACCATGTTTTCTGGTGTCTGTGTTGCTTCCACGAGCACAGATTTTTGTGTTAAGCACTTTCACTGTTACCTGGGGACCAAAGCACAAGTGTGTCCCTTGCCTGTTGCTAAACTGGTGGGCAAAACCTTCATAGCCATGAAAGCCTATGGAGCTGAGATGTGCCCTTCTGCCTGAGAAGGATGCCTCACTGCATCTCCTGCTGTGCAGACGTGTGGATCTTCCTCCCCAGAGGAGTAATTTTGTCAGCTCACTGGAGGTTAAGTGTATTCAGTAGAGTTCAGTAAAAAACAATGTAGCTGGTGGTACTGTTCCCATGGCCATCAAGCTGTACTCCCTGTGGGTGGTCCAGCAAGGCAGACAGGCTCAAAACATTTGGAAATATGTACACAGTTCAGGACCCTGAAGCTGGCCAACAGGGCTGTCTGTCCTACAAGAGTATTGAGTGCCAAAAAAAATTGGGCATTCAGCTTTATCCAGCCCATCATGTTTTTCTTTGTAGCTAAAAGTCTTAAAACCACCTGCAAGGTGTTGTAGCTGTTCAGCTTTAAGGGTTGACAGCTACCCAAACCTGATTTGACTGCAGGCTAGAGATTTAACTGGCAAGCTACTGAAAATAAATAAAGGGGGTTGATGGTGCTGTAAGAGTTTTGCAGGCCAGACTCAGTTTGGATTTTTTTCACCTACTTTTGGAGCTCTTAGCAAAGCAACAATCAAGCTTTTGGGTCAGATTCTTGAAGTAAATGGTTTTAAACTTCTGTTGCTTTTTAAAATAATCATAATATTTTAAAAAACCCCATTCTGCTTCTAAGGGAGATCCCATAAAAGTGAAAGGTTCCCCTTCCCCCTGTACCACAAAGGATCTCTCCTGGTTAGGGCAAGCAGGCATCTTGTGACTTGGACAATAGGTCTTTGTGTTCTGAAGACATAGCATAAATTATTCTCTCCCCAAAGAAGGCTAGGAAGCTGAAAAACAAGTCCAAATAAGCTGGTTTCTCTCCAGAAGCCAAACAGAAATGGTGTAATTCAGCCACAGTGATGCGTGCTTGCTGTGCCTGCCCAGTGTCCAGGCTGCCTGCAGTGCAGAGCTTTCCCCCAGGCTCTGGTGGGAATTCTCAGTAGCCTTCCCAAACACCATTCTCTGGCCAAAGCTGTGACCTGGGAGCTACAGGAAGCATCAAGTGATGATGTTCTACAAAGCCATTTTATTTATGGTACTTCAGACTTTCTGGATTGACCCATAGGCCATTGTATCAGTCACAATTTTAGCCTTTCCCTTTTAAAAATAGGATCATGATTACATCCTTCAGGACTTCTGACCTTTTTTCTTCACTGTTCAGTTGCTGATCTCTAATTTCTCCTCCCTTTCCCTTCAGGGATTATATCCTTTTTATTACTTGTTATTCTTTATTTGCATTTCTCTTCTGTTTTTTCCTGCTGAATAGTCTAGAGGTTCTCTTTGGAGATGCCCTTAAATATTGCATTTGCCAAATGGTGCTGTTGGAAGTTACTCTTCCAAATGTAGAGCTTTTCATTGTTCTGTAAATATTTCGAGCAGAAACAGAAATCAGAAGCTTGGAATGTTCTTTTATGACAGATCAAACCTCTTACCTTGTTTGTTCTGAAGCAGTGGTGCTGAGGGGAAAATCACATAATTGCATAAATTGTTGTAAGGCTTGACAAAAACTTCAGAAAGTTCTAACTAAATTTGTTTTGTCAGGAAATGACAAAAGTATTTCTGAGCTTGGCTGAGCTGCATCTTTGCTGACAAAGGAGAAATATAGCAAAGGAATATGTAGGAGAAATGACACTATTTGGCTTTCTAGTTATGCTTTAAAATTTGCATAACTGTTAGGAGGAGGCTTCTGGCATAATATACACCTGGCTTAATGCATTAAATGTAGCCTTGAATCTCCCATTCCTTACAAGCTGTGCTCTAAATATTTGTTGTGCTATTCAGATTCATAAGAGCTTTTGATCTACCTGCATTGTGAACTTTTATTGAGCTCTCCTTTTAGAACTGGAAATGCTTCACATCTGGGGGTGGTTGGTTCACATGTCTGTGACATACAGTCATGTCCAAGCCAGTGGCCTAAAACTTCAGCACGGTCACAATCTGAAAAACACAAAAAACTGTCAAACAAATTATAACTTGTGATACAGAAGAAATGTTTATGCCTCTTGGTAATGGACCAAAGTGTCACAAACTTTATTTAGCTGTTGCAGTGTGCCAGTCCCATCTGTGCTGTAGCACTTGCTGAAACAAGCTGACTATGGGGAATAATTCCCTGTACACATCTGATAAACTCTGTGGTTTGGGCACCCGTTCTCTTAGATAGGAGCAGCCTTTGAAGGGCTGGCTGTTGTGGGCTTGGCTTGTAATTGCAGTGGCATGGAGGAGGAGGGACAGAGGAGGAGATAAGGGAGAAACAGTTTTTATAGCCTAGAACTGATGTGGCCTGTGAAGAAGCATCATGTCCACTGGAAGGATTGATGGGCACCCTGAGCAGCAGCACTAGGTGTCTGCTGTGCCACTTTATGAATTGACCCAGACAGTTGGATCAACTGCAGCCTTGATGCACTTTCTGACTTGTAATAAATGTGCTAAGGAAGAAGCAGAAGTAATAGAACCTCTTTGAGCACTGACATGCCATTGGGTTTTCATAAATCCCTGGAAGTGTAATGCTGGCAAATGAATATTCATAAACCAGGCTATTAAAATTTTAAGAGAACCTTGAGGGGATGATGATGTCAGATTCCAGAGTTAATTATAGAGGGGGTAAAGTTCTTGGCTAACTAGGCTGAACATACTCTCACAATAGTTTTAACACAATACAACAATCAGAGGGAGCCACAGTGTTGGATGTAGGTTCTCAATCTCTTAATATATTCCTTGAACTGAAAGTCTAGCAGTGCAGGGAAGAGGAAGTATTTACATCCAGCTACTGTGGAAATAAATCAGCTTCTAGTGGTTGAGTTGCTGTTTGTCTTTTGAACTTATTTTTGTTACTGAATTGATTTCAGTTTCTGGCTCATTCACTTGTCATAAATTGCCCTGCAGGGTTGGGCTGCTCTGCTTTGGTGGCTTTCTTGAAAATTGCCACTTGATGCATGCAATCTGTAGTGTTCATGAGCCTTATTACAGGGAATACTAATACTTCCCTACCTTTGCTTACTCAAGGCAGCAATCAGTTGCTACTGCATTTTTTGACAGCATTGATTAAAACTCTAGGAAAAATGCCAATGCCAATCCCTCATATTTATTATCTCACTTGGTTAGAGCATGGTGCTAATAGCCATGGTTGTGGTTCATACCCCATGTGGGCCATTCAGAGTTGGACTCAATGATCCTTGTGCATCATTTGCAACTCAGAATATTCTGTGGCTTTTCCATTTATTTTGGCATTGTAGTAGTGCATTGGGCAAAACTACTGAACACAGTTATAGCTACCCTGGAATCAGGAGGTTAAAGCTCTAAACTGTGAGATCTTACTGAAATTAAAATTACTGTTCCACTTCCAATAATATTTCCTTTCTTAAATAGACAGGGTGAAAAGGAAGAACACATTACTGTGTTTCTCAACTCAAAATTTATACCACAGGACACTTTTAATAGCACAATCCATAGAAGGGAGAAGAAGAAAATAATTCTTGGAATTATTTTTTTTAGATGTTGTATAAAATTAAAATCTAAACCAAACTAGTTAATTTGGTTTTGTCAAGAAACACCTGAAAAAAACACTGTAAACATTGATGAAGCAATTCTTAAATCCAAGCAAAAGGCCTGAAAGCAACTGTGAACCTCAAAACAGGTTAAATTGATTCTGAAAGTGTAGGATAATTTAGAAAATCATTCCAACTTGCTTTGAAATTGAAATCTTTCTTCTTAAGAGGCAGCTCTTCAGCAGTCAATAAGTCTAATAGAGATGTTTTGTGACCACGAATATGAGAAAAATCTTACATTTTGAAATGCATTTTATTAGAAATAATAGTTCTAAGAACTCTCATCAGTTCTGGGACGGCAACAGGAAATTGGTAATGTCTAGTGAGATGTGATGCAATCTTGAGAGAAGGTAAATCATTTTTTAACCTCAGCTTTCAGCAACCCTTGTTGTAGGGTGACTAAAGAGGGTGTAAAACACAGGCTGCCTTTTTGACAGAGGCCTTCAGAGTGCTCTGAGAGGAAGCATATTTATCACTTGCCTGATCCTGCAGTTTGCATGATTGAATCAGCATGAGGTCTTCCACACTGCTCAGTCTTGAGTCCTTTTCCTTCAAGAGGGATTTGTGCCACAGAAACTGGGTCCTGCCCACCTTCTACCTGCTTACTAAAGATGCTTTAACAACGTGGCCTCTACACATGAGATCAGGTGAAAAAATAAAAATATACATCTGCAAGATGTATTTCATGATGGAAAACAAAGTTCAGGACTGTTGTGGATGAAAGGCTTTTGGATGTCACATGCTGGCAGCCAAAGCTGTGCTGATAGCATCCATGCAGGAGACAGGAAAGTTTCTTATCACAGAGGAAGAACTGAACAGATGCCAAATCTTCATCACAAATCTGTTCACTTCAAAGAGCAACCATGTTAGTTGGAAAGCTGGGCTTTTCCTTAGCAAAATAATGTTTCAATAAGTATTTCCCCTTCTTTCTCTTGTCGACCATCCATCAGAGGATGGATCTGAGTGGTTCCTATCATAGAAGCCAGATGTCTCTGTGAACACTGGTCTAGAGAGGCTGGAAGTGAGAGGCTGGCTGAGTGGTGGTGGTGGTGGTGGTGGTGGTGGTGGTGGTGGTGGTCCACCCAGCTCCAGTGCTGGGATCTGCAGTGAAGTGGATAATTTTTCCTCTGTTCAACAGCACTGAGCCAATGCTTCAGAAGTGTAGGGAAAACCACAAGCTATAGATTGTGCAGAGTGTGAACCTTAACTTCTGGAAGAAAAAGGTTTTTTTCTGAAGAGGATGAAAGTACCTTTAAATAGATACCTCCCCTTTCTGTTTTGCTTTCATGCCTTTTTGTATGGCTTCTGTATCTGACTTTGGCAATACTAGGGAGGAAGAAGGTAGGGAAGAAAACCTGAATGGAGCTTGATGGAGTCTCTTTTTCCAAAAGAAAAAAATAAAAATTTCTGAAGATATGTCAGCTTTTCTAGCTGAGATTTTTTTCTTGGTGTGAGAGAAAGCAGGGTGGAGAAAGAAAATGCAGATTGTGATCTTTCACTTGAGATCAGGTTATTTCTTCAAATGCTTGGGGTCTGCTCTTCTCCCTTGGTCTCCTCTGTCTCTAATGTTCCTGAGATCCCTGGGAGACAGGAGTCAGGAAGTCATCAGGAAGATGACTGGCCTCAAGTTATCCTTCCATTTATTTTTGTCTAAGTGGTCAGCGGCTGTGTAAAAATAGTCTCTTCTCCCTGTCTGTGGGAAGAAGGGGGATGTGATCTCGAGGAGCCATCTTGCAGGTATTGCTGGGAACAGCCAAGTGCCAGCACCAGTGTGGGAGCTGCCCCAAATTCCTGTGCTTTGGTATATTGGTGGTGTTTTACAGTTGGAGTCAAGTCCTTTGTCAGCACTTCAGGCAGCTCCTGTTCATGGCCAGCTCTGCCTGTGCCTTGCAGGGCTGTGGCCTCTGCTGTGGAGCTGCTGCTTGTGCTCCAGAGCAGGTGCCCTGCACTCCTGAAGGCAGCACTGTGCTCCAGTGTCCCGGGAGCACAGCTGGGTGAGCCTCATCCTTGTGGGATTTGTATGGAGCTCTGGTCTCTCTCCTTTAATGATTAATAAGCAGTTACAAAGGGGTTTTTTGTTTGTTTGCTTTTTCAAACCGTAAACTCCTCCACGCTTGTTTTTTTTTTTTTTTTTTTGATCAAGGAGCACATGGCTGCATTGATTGTGCAGACAGAGCTGCCTGTCACTTTGCCAAGTTGTTGTTAGCCTGCCTGTGGCCAGGCAGCATCTCTGAAAAAGCCCTGCCTTGCCTGCTCCTGCATTGTTTCCAAATAAAGGCATGTCTGAAACAAGAGTTAAGCCTCCAACTGCCCGACCTTAAAGAAAGGACTTTTTACCCATGGATTGAAAAGAGTTGATTTTTCTGCAACAAAATGCTCCTTCCTCACCCCCTTCCCTTTCTCTAATTTGGCAAAAAAGTTGCTTTAAAATTTAAATCATGCAAACTGCATGTTTTAAACTCATTCTGTCTGACAGACAGTTAGGGAACCATCAGGCCTGGAGTCACCTCAAGCTTTCTAAAATGTCTGGTCTATATATTTTGTTATATATTTAGAGCAGCTTAAACAGAAAATGCTCATGTTCCTGGCAACAATTAAAAAGTGATCCTTTCCTCATCAATGTGAGGAGTGGGCAAGGTGAATGACTACCTGTAATGCAAGGCAGTAGTTTGAGTGATTTTGGTTTTTTCATTATTCTTAAGCCAGCAGTACTTTTTTTCATGGTTTAACACAAGTTTGAAGTGGCATAATAGTGTTTAGCTGTGTATGATCTAAGGACATAGCCAACATGAGGTTGTTGGGAAGAGGTAATTTATTAGACCAGCTGGTATAGGGGGAAAAAATGAGCCAAGCTTGCAGGCACACGAGCACTTCATCAGGTCTGAAATAGAAGCAGCAGATTTCAAGGTTAAACAGAAGTTATGAAAAACTGCCCTGTTTAATCAGACATACATTGAACTGCCAAAGAGGAGCTGGCTGGTATGATATTCCTTCAGGGGAGGAGGGAGGTTGGGAAGATGATTGTATACTGTAGAAAGAGATAAGGACTTCACAGCCTGTTAAACAGGGAGTGGCTATTAAACCAGTACCTGATGAGCTCATGACTGTTCTTAGTATCTTGGGGATAAGAAATTTTAGTTCTTTGTCCTCTCATTGTAAGGTTTTGGTTTTGTGGGATTTTTGAGAATCATGATTGCCACATCAGTCATTTATAGACAAATAGTTGGTTTCACCTAAAGGAACTTTATAAGACAAAATTAGTTTCAGAAACTCTTTGTCAATTGGTTGCCATCCTTAGGCTACACTGCTGACTTAAGAAGTTACTTAACACCAAGTTCATATTTGTAGAGATAATGGCTGAAAGAAAAAAACTCAACAACTAAACCTCTATTGTTTATTGGGTTTTTTAAAGCACCAAGTATTTACTTCTAAAATCTGATCTAATCTATTCTAACAAAAGGTCCTGAATGCTAGTGGGCTTTTTAAAAACCTTTTATTTTACTCAAGCAGAAGCCAAATTCAGAGTTGAAATGCTTAAAAAATAGGTTTCAAGGCTTTGTAGAATATCAGATGCTTTACTTGTGCTGGTATCAGAGTTGGCAGTGTGCTGTTTCTAAGATTTGAACTAGGTTGTGTTATCAATGTGGTTTCAGTACAGATCTGATGATGCACTCACTGTCAGTATGTATTGGACTGTACACTGTGGAGAGCAGAGAAGAGCTACTTTTAAAAAAGTTTTCAATATTTTTCTGAAGTGCTGTATCCTAAATTGATAAATATTATAGTTAAAGCAATGACAGCTTAAATATGTTAAAATAGAAGTCACAATCTTCTCTCTTGCTCATCTGACTTCTTAGTTATGTTTAATGGGTTGTCTGTACAAATGCTCTCTAAATTAAGCTCTGTGTGTATTTTAAAGTTACAGTATCTGCCTTTATCATGCCAGACTGACTTTCAGTATCAGTTATGATGGTCAAAACGATTGATGGTGTTGTAGTGGTGTCAGGAGTCCCAGGAACCAGGCTGTTCATTTTTCTGGGTCCCACTGCTGTGTGTTAGCTGGGCAGAACTGTTTACTCAGCTGGGTCCCGTTTGTACAGCAGGCCTGGATAGGCAACCCTGGAATTTAACCCAGGCCCTGGGTAGGTGGAGGAGGTCAGAAAAGCTTAATCTAATTCAGATAAATTACTTGCCAGGAAAGGGTATAGCTGTACTAGCATTTGTCTTTCTCTGCCAGAAGACAAGCTTCCTCCAACCTGCTGAACCAACAATTTGAAAAATGTTGTCAGGTATTGGGAGCAGTTACACAGCAAGTGGGAGGGACTGCAGCATCTTCCAGGATCCTTGATGTTGTAGGATATGGCATAGCTGTGCCTTGGCTTACTTGAAGGTAGTTTTATGGAAACTTTAAAAGATCAAAGTATGTTAAGATATCCCTTCCATGTGGTACTGGAGTCACAGAACTCTTTGATCACATGGCTAGCATTGGAGCTAAGGTTTTTGTGGTTTGCTCTCAAATTTGTCAAGAATTTACCTGTAATTAGCTGTGAATGCCCTCCACCACTACCACTTCAGCAGTGCTTTAGTAATCTGTCTTATGAGTCTCAGGAAATGTCCTGAACACCTACACTGGACAGCAGACCACCCTTAGACTCCAGGACTGGTGGTACTGAGTATGGCCTCTCTGCAGCAAGTACATAGGGAAGGAAATATTAGAAGCTAAAATGAATATATTGTTTTAATACCAAAAAGGAGTAGCAGTATTAGACTGATATGTGGTGTGGAACAAGTTACAGAAAAGCTGTAATCTGACTGGAGCTTAATGGAGTGTGATGGCTCAGTTCTAACAGCTGCTCTTTGTATATTGGCTGCATGTTGTGTAAGTAGCTTTTATTTATGGCAGAAGTAGCCAGAATGCTCTATGAAGTTGAAATACGAGTATTTATAGGACTCCATCCTGATTAATTAATAATACTTGTGCTTGGAAAGAGAGAGACTTAGCTGGCATAAGACTTGATGGGATTAAAAATGGGAAGGGGAAAAAAGTTAATTAAAGCAATTTCAGTCAATAGAAATGAGTTAGCTGTAGATTCTTCTAACTCAATTGGAACCCAAATCTGTTCTGAGATGTTTTTCCAACTCCTATCTCTTTATGAGGATAACTGAAAGGAAGCAAAAGGCCTGCTGAAGTCTTCAATTTTAAAAACGGAAAAATTCTGTATAGAGCCCATGTTTGTTTGTTTTTCCCACTATAGAGGATATTAAAGAGGAAAAAAAAGTCAATGAACAGAAGTACTTAAGCCCTGTAGATAAGAAAATAGAAATACCATGTTAGTTTTACATTTGAGTAGTGAGGGATAAGTTTGTTACAGTATTTAACAATGTTTGCTGTTGGATGTTCCCATTAATGAGTTTTCCACAAAGTAGTGATCCTGGAATACATTCAGTTGTTTGCTTCACTGATTCGAAAAAGAAACATAACTAACAGTATGACTTCCACAGAGAAACAACTTTTGAAACAAAACATGAGAGCACTCTACATTAAATGTAGATTTTTGGCGTTCCCAGAGCTCATTCACCTTGGCATCTCTCAGTTTACTCCTTTTTCTCCTCCCTGCCCTTCTGTTTTTGGAAATAATTTTTTGAGATTATTTACCACGTTTTCTGACTTTTGCTGTTCTTTGCATTCTGATTGCAAGACAAAATGGCAGGATAGGTGAGTTGCATGTTTATTCTCACATAAAATGTTCTAATAGTCAATAGATGAAAAAAAAATCAAAAAAACCCCAACCAATGGGTTCTTTTTCTTCCTGTAAAACCCAGTTTCTATGCAGGTGTGTTTTATGCACCCACAGACCCTTTAAATACTAGAATCTGGATGCTCACACACTGTTCTTCGTAATGACTTACAAGTAATAATGATATTACTACTTAGCCAAAAAAAGGCTCCCAAAAAAGGAACCAGTTGAGAACTTACATATGCCAAATTGTTTAATAGGATACTTTCACACATATGCACACATACCCTTGAGGGCAGAAAGTGAGAATTTGACTATAAAAATGAAATTATGGTATCCCAGTGAAATCCCTATATAGTGCCCTCACTAGAGCAGTGCTCTAGTTTTGTTCAGCCTTCATTAAACAGCATTCTAGTGCTCTGGGTCTCCTTGGATAGGATTTTGTTCTCTTCCTGTATATTGTGAACTAATGCAACTCCTGGACTTAGTCCAGCCTATGCTGACTTTACATCTAGACTTTGGGTATAAACTGCTGATTATGGCTTCTCAGGAAACAAAAATAAAGAGCTCAAGAAAATGTTGCAGCTTTTCACAGTGATCTCATGCATGGCCACATGCTGTCAGGGATTTAAAGTTTCTTGTGCTGGGTTTTAATGCAGGCATACTTTCCATGGCAGTCTGAAATACTGCTAGAGTTTGACTTACAGCCACTAGCAAACAGTATCTTTACAAGATAGTCTGAATGTCCTAAAATGTAGCCTTCACTGAGCCTTTTTTTTGTTTGTTTACTTGCCTATTTATAAACATGATTTTTTAAAGTCAAAGCAGTCTATGTGTATGCTCAACTGCACTACAAATTGTTAAATCATTTACAGAAGCTGCTGGATTACTTAACTCTTAGACTACTGTATTTTATTCAGTTTTGCCATTAGCACTTACAAGTCAGGCCAGGTATAGAAAGGCAGTGAGGAAAAGAAGCATCTTGCTTGGACTTGAACATCCTTTGTGTGGAATGTAGATCTAGAACTTCATAGTAAATATGCCAGTAGTGCTGGTGGGCTGAAGTGAGTTCCCACATGGCTCCCAGAGGCTCCCTGGTGTAGGAAGAAGGGCTGTCTTCATGCCATAAGAATGCCTTTCTCTAGACTCTGTGGGCAGGACTCTGTGCTGACAATAAACTCAGTGCAAGAATTTCATGTGTGTCTGTCCAGTACGAGCTCTGTAAAGGTACTGAGGCTCATGAAAGGCTGCCTTTCCTTGCTTGAATCACAAACTGTGGGCCCAGCCTTTATGGAGCATGTGGGGATGATGGGGCATTTAACAGTGGAGCTTCTTAATGTCCCTGTACCCAAAATTCCCCAAACCTTGCAATGTTTCATTTCCCCTGAGAGCTGCAAGGTCCTGGGTTTGGAGACAGTGTGGTGTGGTGGCAGGGAGAAGTCTTTCTGCAGAACATACCCCATTTCCCTGCTGGGGTTTGCAGCCCCTCCTGAGGTCCTAGGGACTGAGCATTCTGTAGCATCCCCTGGCACAGGGCTGTGTCCCATCCCACTGTGCTAGGAGATATTGCACTGTGTGTTTGATGATTATACACTGTTCCTCAGCAGGGATTTTGCCTCACTTTTAGACAAATACCTTGCAAGGCAAGGTATTTTTTCTTTGTCTTGCAAGGCTCTAGTCCAGCACCCTTCCTGTAATTGGTTGTTGGTGTATTACTGTAACAACCAATGGCCATTAAGACATCAAGGGAGTCCTTTCTTTCCAGCTCTTAATTTGTTCAAGCTGCCTGTCTTTTCTCTTTTTTAAGGGATGTCTCTTTCCATTACACATGCTTAGTGCCTCTCTTGAAACAGTGCAGCATTCCTTTGATGCTATTCACGGGACAAACAAGTTGACTGATGAAGGGAATTTACCTGCAAGAGAAAAATGTCCAAGAGTATCAGCATGTTTACACTGTGACCTTCTGGTTATTGGCTGCTCCTGTGTGTGCTGCTGAAGTTAAGCTTTGTGCACTGCAGTTGGTTCACCTCTCACTAAAACAGCTCCTTAGTTTCCTGTGATCAGTCCTCTCCTAATAAAGTGTGCTAGGTTGGACAGACCTTTACTGAGATCCCCTGGAGAAGGAAAACAAAACCCTTCTCAAAAAGATGGCTGGGTTTGTGCAGGAGGTGAAATGAAGTGGGTTAAGAGGGACACTGAGGAGACTGGGTCGAGCCAGGGGAGAAGTGGAAGTACATTTGGGAACACTGAAGAATGAAATGCAGGGGAATTACCCATAGAATGGGGTACAGGAAGAAGGTGGAAGTATACAGAAGGCCGGAGAAATAAAATAAGAAGTGAGGGATTGACAAAGATGAGAGCTGGGAGACTAAAAGGAGTAGAGCTGGTAATGGTGGTTCTGGTCTTGGGAAAAATAAATTTGGAGCAAATGCAGCTGAGCTCCTCCACGTGTCAGTAAAAGCTGGGGTGTGACTGAGCACTTCTCTTCAGCCATCACACAGGCATCAATATTGCACCAGCCCTGGGGGCTGTTCCCTGTCTGCTCATGAGGTGGCTCTGGGAACCTGGACTGTAACAAACCTCTTGGCTCCCCAAGGAACTGCCCTTGTTCTTTCATTTGTAGACTATTTTCTCTGCTCACTTCATTTCAACAAAGTCATGATGTTTTACTTTGGAGCTTGAACTGACCATCTGTAGAGCAGGGGAAGAACACTGCCCCATTACCTCACTGAAACCCCATCTGTCTTCTCAGTGAATGTGTGCCTGCAGCACATAGCTGGTGATTACATGGTGGATGTGTTTCCTCTCCTGTGACCGAGGGCTGGGGTGGCAGCTGATTCTTGTAAGGTCACTGGAGGAGGTGGCCTTTTTGGGGGACTGAGTGTGGAAAGTATTCTTCAGCCTTGATTTAAGCAGAGGTCTTATGTGAGCTATTATTCTGCTTTTTCAGCATCACCTTTGCTATGCATGTACAGATTTTGCTGAAATTGCTTTTCTGGCCTGTTCTTGAAAAGTTCAATGAGAATTTTACTCTCCAGCTCTGCACCAGTCAGGTTTAACTGACTACAGTAACTGTGCTTTGTCCTGAGCAGTGAAAAAGCTGGGTTTCTTCATGTGGGTGACTTCCCTACCACTTCCCTACTACCTTTTGCATTTAAAATATTCAGAATACAGATTTTAAAAAATGTTAATTCTACCTTTTCCCTCATCTTTAGCACAAGGGAGGAGCTAATGCTGTATTTCCAGAATTCCTTCCTGAAGCCTGTCTTGGAAATCATATTGTCTATGAGTGAAGATGAAAAATGGGAGTGTTAAAAGGGAGAGAAGTCAGCTGTAACATTATCTCCCATTTAAAATTAAAACAGTGAAAGCATAAAATCATTGGAAAGCCTTTTCTCATGTGCAGTTACACAAACTAAATTAACTGGTGAGAAATAAGCAATCACCTGTGAGGGTGTCAGAGTGTTCCCTTCCAGATGTGCCTAAGTTTATTGAGATTCTCCTTTTTAACCAAGAGCAGAAGTAGTGTTCCCCTGGTACTTTGCATTTGTCAGTGTCTATTCAGAGAGACTTGAAATGAATAGATGAACCCATTTCCTCTAGCAAAGCGGTTTCCTCTAGCTTTTCTCTCATCCTAGCCTGAAAGTCTGTGAAATGTGACTGATTTTCATAGTTCAGAGCTATCTTGACTTCTTCCTAAAACTCTTAAAAGGTCTAATGCTCACACAGCAGTTCTTCTCATTCCTTGTGTGTTGTTTAGTTTCCTCCAGCATTCATTATTGATATTCAAAAGAGCATATTGTGCTGCTGATCTAAGCAAATTGGACACAAAGTGATTTGGCTTATTTTAGGACTTACCTTTGTGTAATCATGTCTGACTCGCCCTTTTTTGAATGTGTGTGCCCCATTTCTTTGTATAACTGAAGCATATTTTGGGTGAGAACAGGCTGAGGCGAAAATCAGCAATTCTGAGCCAAGATCTGTGTGCACCTGGGCACAGCTTCAGCCCAAAATGATAATGGCTGAGCTTACAAACTATCAGCTGTTTTTTTTTTTTTTTAATTTACCATTTTAAGAGTGAATGGGCCATATATTTTATCTCTTTTAATTATAATATTGTGAACCCCAGGTTCATAGGAGGAGCAGAACATTACTGTGATAGTTTGGTTACTTCAAACCAATAACCAGGGTGATAATCATAGTTTAGTTATGCTCCCTGTGCTCAAGACAATTTTCTAGCTGAATCATATGATAAATCCATCATTATGTCTGATAGCATTAGGTAGGTATTTAAACCTTACAAGATGGTTTTGATGAAGGATGGAAATGCATTGTCTGTACTGACCTGAAGGCAGAAGCCACTGTGTGTGTCCCCTCGCAGGGGTCTCATGGCAGTGCCGTGGTAGGAGGTGACCTGTGCCACTCTCCTCTGCCTGCCAGCTCTAACCAGAGCTGTCCCCTGGCTTTTCTCACACTGTGCTAGGAAAGAGGATGTGACAGTACCCAAATCTAGCATCTTGATGTTGCCTTAAGAGTGTAAAGGAGAAAATAGACTGAATCACAAGGGAAGCAGCAGAAGGGTTTTTTAATTTGGCTGGATAGCTATTTTTGTGGAGGGTAAATCATTACTTTTGAAGCCATCTGTCTGAATTGCAGTGAATCTCATTGTAACTGATCAAGAGTAATACATAATTAAATCGTAGTGCTCAAATGAGTATCTCTGCTTTGCTTTCATCTAGTTCCCTTGGTTCTGGTGTTTGACAAGTACCTGTCTGCTGCCTTGGAGCTGTGAAGGTGGCTGTTCATACCTACACCGCTGTCCTACTTTCGAGCAATTCATGCAGTGAGAAACCTGATTATTTTTTCAGTCTAGTGGTCCTGCAGTGTGCTGTGGTGGAAACTGTGCCTGCAGTCCCTGCAGTTTGATGCTGTGTGGTGAATCCACAGCGCGTCCCCCTCAGCTGCAGCGGCAGTGCCGATGTGCCCCGGCTGCCGCGGCCCTGCCAGCGGGGGATGGAGCAGAGCAGGGCTGGGAGGCTCCAGCTGCCGCAGGCTCGCAAGGTAAACACTGGGTGACCTCTAAGCCAGCCAGTCAACTCACGCCTGGCCTTATTAGGCAAGCTACAGAGCCCGTCTGGGGACGGAACAGGCTGGATGAGCCGCGCAGCCCAGAACGGATCCGGCGCAGACCCCGGGAGATGCGACCCAGAACTGCGGCGCTGTCAGCGAGCTGCTGTGCCTGAGCCTGCCCCTGCACTGCTCCCTGCCTGCAAATAGCAGGAATGGTGCTAGAGGTGGCTTTAAAAAGTGAAATCCGTTTGTGTAAATGTTAGTGGCTGTAGTTGTGTTCCTAGCTGACAGCGAGCTGCTGTGCCTGAGCCCGTCACTGACGCTGCACCCTGCCTGCAAAGAGCAGCAGTCATGCTAGAGGTGGCTTTAAAAAGTGAAATCCTTTTGTGTAAATGTTAGTGGCTGTAGTTCTGTTCCTAGCACGTTTTTATAACCTTAGGAAGGCAGTTCATGCTGTCATTCCATATACTGAAAGACCTTGTGGGGAAGGGTGTCTTCCTTCCTTGCACTGCCTGCTTTCAGAGGAGTGCTGGATTAAGAGGAACTATTTTTTTTTTTTTTTTTATGACTTTGGGACTTGTTTCTCCTCTCTTATTATGCAGTTTTATGCCCTTTATTGGAAAACTGATTTTTACTGGCTAAAACAATTATCTCGCTCCCAGAAGAAAGGGTTATTGGCACCCACTGTCTGTGTACAGACCAGGACTAAGCTAGGTTGCTTCATACCCACCTCATAAAATCTGACTTTCACATGGAAGAAGCCTTTAAAAAAGTATTTACGTTTTTCCTTTACTGTAATCTCCATAGATTTAGACAAGCAGATGCTGTGCAAACTTTCCCAGGCAGCTCTCTTCAGATCTGACTTGTGATTAACTTCCTGGTACCCCCCTGAGCACCAAGAATGTTGGTGATTTTTGCAGGGACCTTGGGAGTGAGTGAGGGCAATAAAGAGAAAAACGCCATAGCTGCCATGAATTGAAACCTGCTCTCTGGAGAACAGACTCCAGAACCGCAGCATCACTGGATTAGCTATTTTTCCTCTTTAATTTTTGCTTAACCATGCTGGTTGCAAATTAAACCTGGTACATGTGCCTTTTTCATAGTGCAGTGACAGTACTGGCAGTCAAGCTGTCCTACCTTGACCACCAGCTCTTGAATAAAGCATACATTTTTCTTTATGTCTTTTAATAAATATTTAATTTTCTGAGAAAGCATTGCAACATGCCATGAACAGGATGGGAGCTGGGGTCATGGATTTCTTGTCTGCAAGTTTGCTGTCTGCCTGAGGCTTGAAAAATTATATTTCAGGGTAAGTATGCAGGGATAGGATGTGGCCTGTGAAGTGTCACATCTCAGTGGTAAACAAAATTGTTGTTTTCCTTAGATGACTATCACAAAGAGCCAAAGAACTTTGTTATAAATTCTTCCTTAGGGTATGTGTGCCTCTCTCTGCTCCCTTATTGGGCTTTTACACATGTGCAGAGGTGTTCAAGAGCAGCCAGGAGAAACCTCAGTAGTGTGGCCGGGCTTTTTGTGGCACCTAACTCATGAGACCACTTGCTGCTGCAGGCAAGGAGACAGCCTCGTACTGGTTGCAGACTCTAGAAGTGTCAGAAGATGGGGAAACCTGTCCTAGAAATCTTGGCTGCTTGTTTTTGAGGGACACAAGTTTAACAGTCTCCCAGCAGCAGTTTAAGCCTGGGGCCATCTCAGCAGCAAAGCTCTTGTTCACTGCAACAGCAAAGAAGAAGCTGAGGCTTCACAACTCCACTGAAGGATGTCCTCAGAGCTGTGACACACCCTGCGCCTTCACAGTCTGAGCTGCAGCTGCTCCACAGACGGCTGTGCTGTGAAATGCTCTCCAGTGCTGTTTTGCTGGGTAAAATGTCATGTCTTCTCAAAGTCCTTGAGCTGTTTGATGATTGAGATTGTCTGTATTGCTGAGAGATGAGTTCCTGCCTTATCCTCCTTTCCAGCCATTTGTTCACTGCAGAAATGGATGTGTTCACACCTGACATCTGTATGGGCTTTGGGCCCAGAGACAGATAGGTGTGACTGAATTCAGATAATGTACCCCACTGATATATCTGATTACCACATGAGAAAAGGGCATCTGGCCTTTGAACTTCCTTGAAGGAGCTCCTCATGTCTGATCCTACTCCTAAAGAGGAAAACCTTGGACAGTTTTTAATTATGCTGCTGTCTTGTCATGCAGTTTTGAGAACAGTGATGTGAGAGGTAGGGATGTTCCTTGTTCTGAAATGTGTTCCAAAACTGAAAGATACCAAAATCTTCTTTTAGGAGTAATTAATTGCTGATATTAATGAGTGGAGTGAAATCTGAAATAGTAATCTGGAGATGGGGATTTCTAGTGCAGGTACAAAAATACCTGTTGTCCTCCCTTTTCCCAGAGTGCAGTATTAAATAGCCAGTACAAAAAGACCATCCATGTTCTTTCAACACATTTTATACTACAAATCTCAGTCCCCTTTATAAATCTTACTAATCAGCTTTTTTCATCTCTTTGCATATGACCTGTTTTAAAGTACACTACACAAGCAATGCAGTGCTGAAGTTAAACTGAGGACTTGTCCAAAACACAACCACTGACCAAACATAAATTGTTTTTCCAGAATGATTATTTGGAAAGGATTATATTTGCTTTCTGCTGGAGGGATGACACCATGTCAGAAAACTTTATCTTATTTTTAAAGTTCATAAAAATGTCCTCAGTTTAAGAAATGAGAAGATACTACTTCCCCACATACATGGGGTTTGGATGGAGAAGACAAACCTGACTGGCATTGCCAACCCACAATATGTACTGTGATTGCAAGGTGGCCTGCTGGGACGTGACTTGAGCTTTTAAGTGATGGTACTACTGAAATTATCTTCTGGGAGATTTTTGACCTGTCCTTCAGCTTTGGGCTGACTTCTTGAACAATTTGGCAGAGATTGCTGGAGGCTGGGAGGAAGGGGAAATAAGAAAAGGGAGTGCATTGCCACATTCCTTTGGAAAGAAGTATCTACATACCAAAAACTGACAGGGTGGCGTGGGGTAGGCAAGAAGCCTGCGGCCTGGGAGGGGAGGTCAGGTGGACTGATGGAAAAGAGTGGTCTGATTTAGCCCAGTGTTCTGACCTTCATTCCAGCAATCCTCCACAGCATCTCAGATCTTGGCACAGCTCATTTTGACTAGCTAATCCAAGGATGCTCACCTTGGCCAGAAGAGCAGTTGAATAAAATTCATGAGCTCCTTTAGATCTCTACCCTTGAAGAGTGGATGAAAACATGACTTCATCATTGCATTTATACAAGATCATCATTTATACATCTCAGTTTTCTGTGTGGCTCAGATTCCTGTTTACCTAAATAGCATATTTCAGAAAGTTTCATGCAGTCACTGTGGGTTTTCTTTCCTCTGTGTTGTTGATTTCTTTAAAATTTTATTTTATTTTTAGGTTTTCTTCAAACAGCTGTCATGGGCTTCTTTGATTTTTGTTTTTATGATAACTGCAAGTCACAACAAAGTAACTACCTCTCTTTATCACTTCTAAACACTTCTAAATATAAATTCATACGTGATCAAAATTCAAGAGGAAAAAAAGGCCTGATCTTGGTGGGACTGGTTCATAACTCCTCAGTGCTTTGGGGCTGGCAGGCCTGGAAGTTGGGAAGTGTTTTTCAAGTCGTTTAAACTCCAGCTTTGATTAGAGCTATTAGTTTTGCCAGACAAAAGGAAGATATTTTCCTTCTCTTCCTGTGGGAAGCTTCAGAACAATATTTAACTGCCAGCTGGTCTTTCATGAGCAGTCTCAGATTTGAAATGTATACATGCTTAACCTCAAGCTCAAAGCCCAGATGACTGCAAACTTAGCTTCCCACTGGGCTGCCCCCCTTTCTGAAGGCTGAACTGTTGTTCTCTCTGTGTTTGCTTATGTTGGAAGCTGCTAATGCTGAAGAATTAATGATGGCAGAGGGGGACAAGAACATTACTACCGATTTGTAACACAGCCTTGATAACACAGTTTAGCTGAGCACACTTGTGGGTCCTGGAGACTGGTTCATTTTTGAAGGGCAAACTGCTCTTCCCCCTTTCTTCATTGAGTATTTGGAGATTAACTTCTTTTCCTCTGGGAAGGATTTGCTCTTAAACCTGCTGTTTTCAAACAAGCAGCAAAACGCTAAATCCAAGACTTCTTTTCTTGATACCCTTGGTTGACTCTGCTGACTTACTGGTTTTGCACCCTGTTTTTCTCTGCTTCCAAAGCTGGTTAAGGGCCAGCACAGAGACTCCTCTTGTGAAGGCGATCCCTTTTTGGTGGAAAGGAGGGACAGAAGTGGTCACTTACCTACAGTTCAGTATTCCAAATGATTTGTGTGAAGTGCATAGCACTGCTGTAATACCCAAGGGCTCCAATCTCTCAGAGTTTTAATATTGGAAGCAGTGTTGACATATCTTCAGTCAACACTGAATGAACTCTTGGATTGCAGATTCTGCACAGCAGCACAGTTTCAGTATCAACAGCAGTGCTAGGAAAGTTAAATCATAGGTCCTGTGCATGGAGCAATGGCTGATGATCACCTTCCAACCAAACGAAGAGATCTTTATGCCAAACTCTAGGTACTTTTGTGAAGAGCTTGATAGAGATTCTTTTTTTCATCGAATATTTTACTTTCCCCTATAAAACCTTCTCTTTGGACCCATGAATTCCCTCGATTCTTGACCTGCCAGCTGTATACAGTAGGAAAAGGAGTGCTATTTGCACCAAAGCCTATCACAGATATTTCTTCCCAGGTGGTAGCCAGACCACTTGGAGAGACTGGCTTCTTACTGTGTGCTGTAGGCAGATCTGAACAGCACAAGCAAGAGCCTCTTTAAAAATTGCACAATTGTGAAAGGCATTCCAGAGTTTTCCTGTCTTTCTGCAGCTCTCTGTGCTTTCCCTTCTGCACCTCATTCACTAGGACAAAATGTTGAGGATGATGTATAGCAGAGCAATGGCGGAGCCTGACCCTGCCCTCCACAAAAACAACTGTACCCCTCCTTTTATTGTAGGGGACATTGCCAAACAGGGGGGTGACATTTGAGCTGTGTTCACCTCCTTTGTTAGCCGGAAGAGTTGATCCCTTTTACTGATCATAAGATCTTCTGCCTTTTTCTTTGTTCTGGCACCTCCTGAAAAGCACGCCCAGCAAAAATGAAAGGGAATATTTACTACCACTGTAGCTGTCAGGCTGGGTCACTAGGGGAGCAGGACCTAGCAGAGGTGCTGCAGCAGGAGGAATGATGGCTTGGACTGTCTTTATTGGCAGCCTTGAGCTATTGCATCAGCTCAGCTGTCAAGTCTAACTTCTCCTTCAACCTTGCTAAAGATTGCAGACATGATATTTATCAAATGAGTGGTGTTTACCTGAGCTTTATCAGAAATTTCCCTTACTGTGGACCAGATGAGTTATAGGTGGTTAAAAATGGTCCATGTAATAATACCTCTATTCACAAGATCAGGTAAACAGTCTTCAGACAGGCAAGGTTGAGAAATAAGGTTATTTTTTGGGGAACAGGGTGTGTCTTCTTGCTATACCAACACATATGCTGGTCCAGAATTTCCCCATGAACTATTACCAGCAGCTCCTTAGTAAGTTCTGCCTCATCTTATTTTTGTGTTTTAAGCACACCTGCACTTATGCCTAGGCCATAAAGCACCAGATTTTCATGTTAATTGCAGGTTTGGAGTAGTGCCAACAGATTACATTTTTTTGTATATATTAGGCTCATGTACATGGAGGACTTCCCAGCTGGTCAGGAGTGCACACCAGTGTTAGTTTGTATTCTGTTGGTAGTGCTGGGAGTGGTTAGAATTAAACATGAGAGGTGGCAAGGTTACAGCAAAGAAAAGAAACATGGTATGTACCATCAAATATTTCTGAACAGAGAAGGTGGCTTGATGAGTCAGAGGCTTCTAGGCTTCCTTGTGTTGGGTGACTCTTGTTCCAGGGAGCTCTGGCCTGTTGCAAGATCAGCTAAGAAAAGGAACTTTGATTAGGTTGACTCCAACATGATTTATGTTTTTAAAAATAAAACATAATATTAAAACAAATATCAGGTGCATTAGACAAGATGGAATGCATGTTCTTCTATCCATTGCAGTAACTTGTTAGCATGAAGAACAGTGTTTTGATGACCTAGACAGGCTAAATACAACTTCGTGATGAGCCAACAGCCATTAATAGGTTATTGATAGAGTAAGTTTTTCACTTCTGGTTTTGCAGTCTTTCACAGCATCATTGTTCATATCTTGTCTGTACATTTCCCAGCATGGATCAGGGTTCTGTTGTACCAGGCATCACAAAAACAGGTAAGAATAGTCAAGAACTTCAATAGTCAAAAACTTGTGTTTCTAGTCTGCCTTTTCATCGTCCTGACAACCCCAGTCCTGTGGAGAGTTTTCTACACATAGGATCATAGAATGGTTTGGAATGGAAAGGACCTTAAAGATCATCTCATTCTAATCCCCCTGCCAGGGACACTTTTCACCAGACCAGGTTCCTCAAAGCCCCATCCAGCATGGCCTTCAACACTTCCAGGGATGGAGCAATTCACAGCTTCTCTGGACGACCTGTTCCAGGGGCCTCACCACCCCCACAATAAAGAATTTCTTCCTAATATCCAAATTTACCCCTCTTCAAAAGCCATTACACCTTGTCCTATCTACAGGTCCTTGTAAAGTCCCTTTCCTGCTCTCTTGTAGCCACCTTTAGGCACTGGAAGGTGCTCTAAGGTCTCCGTGGAACCTTTTCCATGCTGAACCACCCCAGCTCTCTCAGCCTGTAAATAGCAGCTAAAATCTTTTGGAAGGGAAGAGGTCTGTTGGAAGGAAGCTGATAGACTTCTCTATCTGTTTGGATGGGGTTAAGTGCATGGACCTGTTTCAATCACACATTTAATGCTTCTTTGTGTCTGTGTTAGACCATCAGGTAGTTCAGTGTGAGCTACTAAGCCAGGGTTATTGCACCATTGCAAACAAATATTTCCAGACTTTCAAAATTAACTAAAAGGGTTCCAACTCCTCAATCCAAAATCCATCATTTCGGTTTAATAAAAAAAAAAGGTAGCTAGACAGTACTTTAGTGCAATTTTTCACCTTCTGCCTTGAATTAAAATATTTGGAGCTGTGGTGTCTGTTCTTAAATCCCTACCCCCACCAGTAATTTTGCTCATATGTTATCCATAAATCTTGTCTGTTTTAAATGTTCCAACTAATAGTTAGGCAAAACATTTAAGCATAATGCTATGATTATCAGAGTCCATTTTTTGGCAGCCTGGGTGCTGTTTTTCTTAAATAAGCACTGCAGTTTATCCTGATTAGAGATATGAAGGAATTATTCCTCTTCTCGACATTTTTTCTGTTGTTGTTGGGTTTTTTTTTTGTTTGTTTGGTTTCTTAATATGAGGATTCAGGGGTTCTGCATTCGTTTTGCAGGAATATAATGTGCAATTTGGCTGGATCTTTGAAGTGGTAATATTATAAATCTCCCAATCACCACTGCCCAATCTGTTTTAGCATTCATGTGCCTAATTTCTGTTCGTAATCTGATTACTGGCTTGAGCTGCTCCGGCTTGCAGCCTATTGCTATGCATTTACTGTACTCCCTGGGACGCAGAGCCTGACAGCTCCAGTCCTGTGCTATGAAAAATCTCTACACGATATTGCTAAGACAGGCCTAAGGGCTGTGCCTGCTTCAGAATTAGCTGCTATTGTAGTTTCTCTTTGCCGAATCCTTTGTTTGTGCAACCATGTTCAGAAATCCTTGGATCTCCAGCTATTTGGGAAATGTTAAATACTCTGAGGAGCAAGGTAAGAGTTCCAAGCAGATAAAAGAAAATGCAGTTTGCGTGTGTTTAATCTCTCATATGTATGTCTGCATGTGTAAATGTTGTTTGACTGGCTCTATTGCAGCTGCATTAGGTACTTTAGCAATCAGTATGCAGTTAGTCACCCAGGCTATTTTGTTATTTCCTAAAGGACACTTTTGAAAGATCCGATTAGATGGATCTTTTAATTAGCTTAGCATGCCACCGACTTAGGGCCTTTAAATATACTGAGTAATGCTGGAAGGTTATAGCTACTTTTTCTCTTTAGATTGTTCATTTTAAATTTCCTACATATTAAATTATGGATAGTGGTTTTATCGGGTAGTTTGTGCCTAAGAGAGAGGGAACTCGACTGAACAAATGGTTAAACTTGTGAGCAAGTCTGATTTACACTTCGTAAAAATACTCTTAATTTTGAATGAAGATATTTGAAATTGCTATAATATGATTATGAACATGTTTAGAATTCTTCAGTAAAAAGCAGAACAAAATGCTGTTGTAAATATTTTTTTTCGTCTATAGAGTACAGTGAGGGTGGGTTTTTTTTTATCTTTAAATTAACCATTGAGTAAGACTCTACTAAACTGATGTTTCTTCTGTGGGCATATTTATTGTCTTTTGATTCAGAGTTGTTTACTTTTCCTCCTGTGTTTGTATTTAAGACTTCCATATTGTGGTAAGTAAGTTTTATTGGACTTTAATCCCCCCCACATGGTGTTTAATTTGAGCAGGAGGAAATACATAAAATATCAAAACTCTGTAATGGAATTTTATTGTCTGCTAAGTTTTTCTGTGTTTGGGATGTGGGGGAAGATCAGGACTCACCCCTGTGAAACACAGCAGAGTTTTAAGATGATTTTGAGGCATTAAAGATGTGGTGTGTGTGAATGTTGCTGAATGTGTTTAAGGGGTGCAAGAACCAGACTGGCTGATGTGCCCCTCCTAGCAGCCCTTCTCCCTCTCTGCTCCCAGGGAAGCAATGCAGGCTCCTTTCTTCCCTTCTCACATTCCCTCCCCAGTTTTGGCTGGGCTAGGCAGAATTTCTCTGTGGTCTGCTTGTGGTTTTCATGGTGGACAGCTGTTCCAGTGCCAATAATTCTAGGATGGGTTGCATCCTGTTAGAACAGCTATAAATTTAGGATATGCCTGGTTCTGATTAGCTAAGCTGATACTGAGCTGGGCTTTGGAAGTTAGTGCATAGTCCTCTCAAAGTAATGTAAATCTCGCCTTTTTAGAGAATCCATATGGCTCAGAGTATTCTTTTTAATTCTGTAGTGTAAAATATAATGATTTATGTACCATTCACACTGTTTTTCTTACAATATTCTGTTTTGATCTAACGAGATGTTTTTGTGTAATCTATGTGCTTTATTCTCCAGTTAATGGAAAGAGAAAATGAATGTTAACAAAAACAGGAAAAGTTGCCTATTAAAGTTGAAGACTGCTATTATCAAAGCTGCTTGAAATCTGCACTGACTTGTAGCAGATGCCTAGAAAATGCCTTTTTGCACATTTTTAATTTCTTTATCAAGTTGTTAAAATCATCTATTCTTCTGTTACTTTTTAAAAGTTTTTTCAATTTTTATACCTGTAGAGATGGCAGAAGGAAATGGAAGAGGATAAGAAGTTTTGAAATGCTTAGACAAAATGTACCTTCTCTAAATTAAGACCCATATTGTCAGGTATAATAAGTTTCATTAAACCCTTTCTGCAAAAATAAGAGACATTCTACCCAGACTTAAAATACTGTGCATAAGCAAAAAAATTTGGTTTTGCAGTTAGGTCTTCCTTGAAATAGTTAAATCTCAGCTCTGAGCTAGAGTAATAGGAGTGTAGCTGCAACTGAAATGTTCTAAAGTCTGGACTGTGTTCTAAAGTCTGGGTCTGGTTTTGAAAAATAAAATGATTGCTGTGTCAGTGACAAACTGCTTATTAATGTAGGTCTCGGGTAGTAGATTTAATACAGATGGGGATGGAAGGCAATTTTTCATTCAGAGTAAGTTGTCAGTAGCTCCATGTGTGCATCATGTACATCAGTCCCAGACCAGGACCTGCTCCCTGGCTGGCAGAGCTCTGGGGTGTCTTGGTTGCATCCTCACTGAATGGAGGGAGAGAGTGCTTGGAATGCTGTTCCCTCTTGCCACGGGTCATCATTCAGACCCTCTGGTGATGCACTTAATTGCAGAAATGAAAAAGTTTAATCAAAGAGAGGGTGGGGAGATTGCCCATTGCTTGTTATGGTTCACACAGTTTTGGGAACCCAGAGGCTTTGTCATACATGCTTTTTTAACGTAAGGCTGCAATTTTGCTCTCAGTGTGAATATGTGTTTATAGTGTGTTGTAAGGTTATTCAGAAAAAAAAAAAAAGGGAGCTTCCAAACAGTAAACAATGTCATGGATGGTGTAATACTGTTGCAACAGATCCTCAGCTGGACATCTCCTGGCTTCTGCAATGAATATGCAGGCTTTATAGTATTGCCAGGCTGCAGCCAAAAAGGCTCTTGCTGCTTGCAGCATTTCTCGTTTGCAGAGTGCTTCATAAACATGTCCATTGCCCATGTTATAAATTGGGAAACAGTGAGTTTAAATTATCACCTCAGACTGTACTGCTACAGCACAAATATTAGGAATAGAACATGGCAGCTCCATAAAGTGTTGATGCTTTTGATGTGTCTACTCTTTGTACTCATTTTTGCAAAGCTTTGGTTTTTCACCATCTTGGACATGCCAGGTGGTGCTCCTTTGCTTGGAGAGAAGGCCTCTGCACAGTCTTTTGCAGGGGAAAAAGGTTATGCTTGGAAACCCAGTGTACCAAAAGTTCCCCATTTATTACAGGATCTTCAAATTGATGTGATTTTTTTTCTATTTCACAGATTTTGCCAAAGGAAACTCAATCAGATTTAAGCCTTCACGACTGCTCCTAAGGAAGAGAGCATTAAGGTAAGGTTGAGTTTTTCTTGCCCAGTGAAGATGGCTGGTTGCAGTAACTTTCATTGCTTGAATCTACATTTATCCTTTGTCAGGAAAAGTGATTACTGGTCCTCTCACAGGACCAAGCTTTTGTACAGAGCAGATGCTCTGATCAAGCATTGAAAACACCAACTGCCTGTAAAGTAATGTTAAATTTTCTAGTTGCTAAAGGGAAAGTCCCACTGTGCACTGAGCTTCCTGCCATTGCAATGCCCATTTTAATGCCCATTTTTACTTGCATGGCATGGACAGAGTAGAGACATCCAGCCTGGAGCACTTACCTGTCTGTAAAAGCAGGTGGCTGAAGTGGGTGAATTAATTATACATCCTGCAGGGAGCAGTCTGGGGAGAGAGAAGGGGAAACTGCAGAGATGAGTGGACTGGTGGTGTTGCTTCCATGCAGGGCTGTGGCTGTGGTCTGTGTTCTTAGGGCACAGCTGATTAAGGGTACAGCTGATACACTTAAACAATTAATCAAGAAGGCAGGTCACATTCCCTCTCTCTTCCCATCCAAGCTGCCTTGGGTGTCCACATTTGTGGTTGCTGGACTCATCCACAATGGCACAGAGAGGAGGTCAGGAGTTGGGAATGGACCCTGGCCCCAGGAACCAGCTGTTTCATTGGCTCAGCTGCACAGGAACCCACCTGCCACAGGGGCACAGGCACATCTTTGTGAGCTTCTTTTCAGCCAGTGCCCACACCTGGAGCACACCTGGTTCCCTGCCATGTTGTTTCTTAGCTCCTGCAGAGGGATGGAGGGAATGGTGTACAAGACACACTGTGCTATGAAAGCAAGAGAGAAGGACCTGACTGTAAAATGGACCTTTTACACAAGAGTCCAGGGAAGGAAGTTCTCCTGGAAGTAGAGAAAGAGAAGAACAGTGAACAGCAGCACCTAGCTGGCAGGTGTACAAGTGGGTTTTGTACCTCTTCAATCATAAAATCTCAGTATATGCCATAGCTTTAATTGGGATGGCAGGTCAGTGTTACCAGTGGCATTTGGATCAAACTTCTGGTTGCTTTTGAGGATGTAACTAGGTTAGTGGGACAGCTATTTAGAAACCATATGCTGCTGCTGCAGCAGCAGATGAAGGTTTCAGCCTGGAATCCCTGATGTACGGCATGCAGCTCACACTTACTTTGGAAGGTGCCAGAACAGTACAACTACTGAGACTGTCAAGTACTCTACTAATCCTGCATTACACATTGTTTTTAAAGAAAAACTATTGAGATTGTGAAATATTGTTGCCTGTGTTTTAACAGGAATCATCTGAATTCCTGAACAAAGGAGAGTATAATGAGTTTATTGGGGACCTGAGGCCAAGCCACACACAAATCCTGTGTGAAACAAACTGGTGGAACCTCATGCTGTTGATTGCATTTCCTGAATGCAATCATGATCAAAAAAACTATATTTCAAGCAAGGAAAGGACAAAAAGTTCCTCTTTCAATATCCAGATTTATCAGGGACTTCAAGAAAGAATTCTTTCAAAAGTCTGGTTAATTCCTTTTTTATTTAGAGAAACCCATGTATTCCCTTATTATTTTAATAATAAATGTGCATAGCCTAGCTGTTAAGTACAAACATTTATAGTGCTGCTGCTCAGAATCTGCACCTAAATTTACAGCATTACTAGATGTAGTTATGGTATTTCTAAAAGAGGGTTTTAGATGAGTTTGAAGGTACAATAGATTTGGCACTCCAAGTCTGGCTACCTCACTCTGCTTAAGCAACTGAATTGATGCTGTGGCTGCTCCTCCAGCAGAGAAACTAATAAAGCAGGGAGAGGTCTGGAAAGATACCTTTGAGTAAAAAGGGAAGTCTTTTTAAGGAATTACATATGAGGTTGTTTTTTAAAACACTTATAAGTGGTGATGAGTAGCCTCCTGTAAATTTTTTGGTTTTTTTTCTCTTTAGAATTGCCTTAACATCATTCCAACTCAATTTAGATTCCTAATGAATGTTCTTATTGAACACTGTGACATGTCCTAAATATGCCTACTTTCATTTTTAGAACTAATTTGATGTATGTGTCTATAAATACTCAATTGTTTGGCTTGACTCTGTCATCTTCAGTGTAGTGCTGTCTCTGAATCCTCTGTGCATGGGAAAGCAATGTAATTATGCATCAAATTAAAACATTTGGATTTTCTCATGTGCAAACATTTAAAACAAGCAAATCCACCTGCAGCTTAGCAAGAGAGAGCAAAAAAAAGTAAAACGTCTGAAGAGATAAAACTCCTAAATTTTGGACAAAATAGTGTATGATTTTGTTAAAATGTTGACAATTGTTAATCTTTAAAAAATAGATAGTAATGGTTGACAGTCTGTCCAGAGGGAAGTGGAAAATGAGGGAATAAGGGAAACTGTGAAGGGACTTTCACAAAGCAGATAACCTGTGATGCTGTCTAGTGCAGCGAGGGTTAAGCTTAGGAAGTTTGTGATTATTTAAGGAATTTTAATGAGATCTGCCAGTGGGCAAGGGCTGCAAGCCACCCTCTGTATAAAGGAGGAGGGAGCTCCCATACAGGAAGAACTGGATGACCTTGAGGAGTAATAGAAAAAGGATGTAATGTAATAATACTAAGTGCACAGTTGTGCATTGGGGGCTGACAAATTTTTCTGTCACTTGCAACTGATGAAAGCAAAGCCTTTGCATATTACTTTCTCATACAGGATTGAAGAACCAATACAGTGTATATGTAAAAAAGCAAATGTGTTGTAGATCCCAACATTCAGCTAGGTATATAATAATGCTTTCAGTATTAAAAAGTCATATTTTCATAAGATATTGCTGAGACCCAAGTCTGGAATCAAGACTACCCAATTCTGATCACCATATACAAGAAAAGATTACTTAAGACTGGAATAAGTAGAGGACATTGTAACAGATAATTAATGAGACTGAGAGCCTGTCCTGAGAAATCTGAGTACATGGAGATAATGTCTTTTAAGAAAAATAAGCAAGGTACCTGGCAACACTGGCACAAGAACAAATGGATGGAAACCCAGTGACAGACATTTAAACGGGGTTAAAGGAGCTCTGCCATCAAAGTCACCAGAACTCCCTGGAGGGGAGGAGCAGGAGGGAATGTAACTAGTTTAAAAGCAATCCAATAATATGGTTGTTTATAGAACCATCAGGCTAGTGCCAATCCTGATTCCATGATTTTACCCTTGAAAATTCACGTGGGAATTAGGCAGTAGTGGTGAGTGTTCACACACATTTCATTTAAAAAAGGATTTTGCTGTTCAGTGAATGCTTTTCTGTACAAAGCCCCTTTTTTAGGGAAGCTTAAGGTGCTGCATTGTCATAGGCAATGAAAGCAAGTGGAGATACTGCTAAATAAAGCCCAGGTATTCAAAAGTCTGAATTACTTTGAAGCTCATTCAAGTGAGCTGGATCCTTCATCACTTTTGTCTTAAGTAATTAAGTTGATTTGGCAAAATAAATTTGAGCTTGGTTTATAGCCTTAGGCCAATATAATTTGCATTTTTCAAACTCATCCTCAGCTAAAATCTGCTTTCAAATGGGAACTGGCTATCTCTCCATCCAGTGTTCTTCAGGAGTGTGTCTGTAAGAAAATAATATATTGTGAGACTGGTAAGAATTACAACTGTTGGCAGTGTGGGGTCAGGCATAGAAAAACATCCAGTTAACTGTCTGAGTCTCTGCCCAGTCTCAGATGACATATGGATCCATCTGCTTGTGGCTGCTATTTTTTCATTGTGTTTTGATTTTTGTTTAGTTCAATTACCATGTGTTTGCTGTGTAAGGACACACAGTTCTCTCTAATGGACAGCTTATTGCAGCTCTCCATCTTCTATTTGTTATTTTCTGCAGTGGCTAACATTGCTTTTCTTGGCAGTACCTGGAATAATTTCTCTAAGTGCAGTTGTTGGAGACAATTTGCAGCAGGTGGCATGGTGCCTGGTTGTGACACAGCCCAGTTTCTTCATTGTCATTTCAAGGGTTTTATTCTCCCCTCAATATCTTAAAAAGAGATGTTATTTATAAATGATATATTTATAAATACGAATACTTATGAAACATATTCATTTAAACTCTTTTCAATGAGAGTTATTCTTTGGAAATAGTGAGTACAGAATTCATACCCTTGGAAAAAAAAAGGCAAACATTTAAAATCTGTCCTCAGGAAGGTTTTTCCAACAGTAAGATTGTGCAGTTTTTCTTATCAGAATGACATTAAATCATACAGCACACCACTACTGTGACAAAATGAAGAAGCTGGGATCACTGTGAGGATTTATATCTGTTACACCTGTCTACACAGTATATTAAAGGCTTTAAGACTGCTGTAAGTTTTCTTATGTCCAGCTGGGATAGTCACAATGGCTCAATACAATAATTTGTTCTCTATTTTTATTGATTGGAGAAAAAAAATCTTGCGTACAAGGAGGAACACTTCTTCCAAAAAAGGCTCTGGAGGCAGTTGGGATCTACTTTAGACCATTATGACACCCACATTTTAAAGTTAAAATTTGTGTATTTAATGAACATATTTAAAGAAATATTTTTTTCATGTAAATGGACAGTTTTCCTGTTTTGAAAAGACATGGTATAAAATTAAATGATCTGGTACTCCTGTTAGCATATTATAAACTGTGTAAGATCCAGAGAATAGTGCAGTAACAACAACAGAGTAGTCGTGCAGAAGGTTTCTAGGTGGAGTGTACATGCAGTACTGCCTTTGATGACATGTTTTAATATTTATGAAGAACCATTCAATATAGATTATATTAAATGTACTTGCTTAGTAGAGCATTTTGAAGTCAGTCAGTAATCTAATGCAAAAATGTGTCACAGACAGTTCCAAACAAGTTTCAAATTATGTTAGGTTTGGCTTTCTGAGTTTCTTTGGGTTATTTCTTAGCTCATTCTTAGGGAAAATATTTTCTTTGGTATCTCTGTTAGACTATCTTGCAGTAAATTGGTTATGTCTTGGGTTTATTTGATTTGCAGCAGAGACATCCACAGTTCTGTAAACCAGATGTTGCTTTCAGTTTTCAGAAGGAGTTCTCCCTTGAAGATAAAGAAGAACTTGCGAACAGCACAAAGGATATTGATGCTAATCTCTTAGCAGTACTTCCCAAAGGTAGGTAAGGGAGACATACTGTGAACACAAGTGGTAATTTAACAGCATGTGAAGTTTCATCTATGCAAGTACAAGGCACAGTTAAAATCACTTTGGCACAGATGTTTTGTAAATGAGTTTTCCCTGTGAAGTATGCGTGAAGGATGAAACAGGGGATGACCCACAATGCTCTTTCAACGAGACCTTCCGGCATCCCTGCTGCATAGAGTTCAGCTTTGTTTACCTGTTTCAGTAGGTTAGTAGTTGAAATCCAAAACTTCACAGAGTTTATTTTTACAGATAGATAAATCCTGAGTTCAAAAGTATTAACTTGACTTGTTAAGAGTCACAGCTCTCTCCAGGCCCCTTTGGTGGTTGGTGCAGTCACTGTGCTTGCATGACCAATTGACTGCACTTGAATTTTTGTCTTGCTTGCTAAGAGGCCTGCAGTACATATGGAGTTTAGTTGGGGAGATATTTTATATTTTCCAAGCGTCTATCTTAGTCTGAAGAAAATAGCAGTCTAATTTCTGAAGAAAATAGCAGTTCCATCTTTATCATTTGACACAGTTGAGGTAGAGGCAAGAATTAATTCTCTTGAATTATTTAGAGAAAATCATAATGTGCTTGACCCCCAAGGGTGACATTTAACTGAAGAACTATGTGCAACTGGCACAAAGCTGTTCCTTTCATTCAAGGATGTTATGGACATCAGAACTTGGATTAAAATTATGTGTGTGTATGTTCTGGTGGTATTTACTCTTTTCAAACAAGCTACAAGGCTAAATGCACTAATTCCAACATAAAGGGACTGGCTTGTTCTTTTAATGTCATTTGTTGCAGAGTTCCTCTAGGAAGGAGCACTTCCTCCAACATAACATTTAAGTGCTATACAAGTGACGTGCTTGCTTTTAAATATGATCATTACACATGTTCAGAAACATTGTTGGCAAAATGATGGAATAGAGTGATGTGCATTTATGCAATACAGATTTCTGACAGCACCAGACAATTATAATCCATAGTCCCTCATTATTCCTTACACTTAGCCTTATAGTCATATGACCAGCAACTTAACTGAGCCTTCACTTGAGAAACCTTATCTGTAAGTTGCTTCACAGTGAACTAATTTGTGTTCCAGGATGTTTCTATTTTTCAAAAAAAGTAGTCTCATAATGAAGGCATCATATTTGGTGTGTACCAGAAACAGCACTGGGAGCTTTTGGTTGCATTACAACGGGACTGCTTAAAGTCCAGGGCTTTTTGAAAATCCAGGTTATTTTCTAGAGCCTTTCTAGAGTTAATTTTGATCCAGGTTTGCATATGTTGAGAAATTGAAGGGATATGTTTACTTTTCGACTGATACAGACCGAACTGAGGCCTGCAGTTGGGCATTGAACATGTCAATACACCTTTGCTGGCATAAACAGAAGATAAATGTTTTTCCAGTCTAGTTTTAAGACCATCACCTTTCCAGTTGTGGAGAGGAGAAAGTAGGAATGAGGCTGGTAGGCTTTGCTATTCTGTTAAATTTTCCTCAAAATGAAAATGTGTGGTACCTGTGTTGCGATGGTAATTTGCCATCTCTGAGAAATTATTCCTCTGGCAGGTAACCTTTTGATCCATTGTGAAATCTATCCAGGCTTCACAAGTGTGCACGCTTCCCCTCTATTATGAACTTTTGAAGGGCTTAATTGAATTTTTACAGCTTCTGTATTGTAAAAAGAAGACTGCTGTCACATGGCTGGAACTTTATTCACATGTCCCCTCTGCAGCTGTCAAAAAGGGCTTTCAGCATAAACATGTTTATATTCTGCAGCAGGTTTCTGAAAGATTTCTGTGAATATATATTTCTATAAGAAATATTCCACCTTAATTTAAGAAGTTTTTAAAATATAAGATGCCCTCTAAATGTACTTTCTGGTTTTCATTCTGGGTCAACATATGGAACAATACTGTTTTTCCTAAATAAAGGTATTCCAAAGTAAATTTTGTTTTGAAGGACTACAGTTGCCAAAGTTAAGATGCCACTTGACAGTTTACCTCAGAGGGTGTCCTACCACAGCATCCTGCTCAACATCCTAAAATAAAGCCTCAAGGTCAGAACTGTTTCTGAGCTGTGGCTGTTCTTCCTCTTGCCCTTAACTGACCAATGGTACTTAGAAATGTGTTGCCATGAAGTAATCTAGATAAGGAGTTTTTAGTGTGAAATTAATTATTTTAAGCTTCTTAGTCTTTTCTTGTGTGCTGAGTCAGATTTTTGTGCTACTTTTTAGGTAGAAGTGTTGCTGTTCTTTAGAGCTCCCATGGTGTTACTTGTGATGGTCACATGAGAAAATATCTGATGGAGAGATGGGAGCTGGCACCAACATACTCAAATTGTAAACTAAAAAGGAGAAACTGGTCACCTAAATTTGCAAGGGCCAACCAGTGTCCTTGGGAGTGAAATGTCCCCAGCTAGTTTTTATGTTTTGAAGTAAAATATTTTATTCATCAAAAAGAAAACACTAGACTAGAAGATTTTCTTCGTTTTGTCTTCTTTTGGTTTTGCTTTTTTTGTGTTTCTTTTTCCCTCCTTACCAAAACAAGAATATTGCTGGAACTGCTTTCCCCAAAAAAATTCTGCAGATGTTGTGTCCAACCTAGCTGAAATTACTTCTGTAATCTCAACCTTGGAAAAAGTGTAAGGCAGCATAGAGTAGTCCTATGCTATTTTTGTCCTGTGTTGTTTGGGGAGGTGTTGGGAGACATTTTTCATGAGACCAGTGCTCTTTTTAGGACTGCAAAGTGGTAGTAGAATCTCTGGAACTTCAGCTAGCATGTAGCAAGAGAGTGTTGAGCTAATGCTTTAGGAGTTCTTTGGATGTTCCACATTTCTTGTCTGTGGACAACTTACAGTCAAGTTTCCTCTTCTGTGGGTGGGGGGAGAGAAGACCTTCACTAATAGATGAAGCTGTGCTTTAGAGATTTAGTAAAGCTTGTAAAAGACCTGTTCTCTGATGATGGTTTTGGTGACTGTATAAATTAGTGATTAGGGGGAAAAAGGATCAGGATTTGGATGGAATGTGACTTAAGTAACTCTGAGCTCTGGAGGCCTTTGACTTGTCTGAAGACAGACAATTATGGGTTTTGTTTTGACAATGTTGTGTGTATATAGCCAACAGATGGAACAGAAAAGATGGAACAGAAAAACTCTAATAACTAGTGGAACACAACGAAGTAGTAGAATTGGGGAGGTGAGAGCAAAGTCTTTATGAGAAGTCATTTCCTTTGGTGTGGATCTGAATTGAAGGCTGGTTTCAAATGGCTGATTCCATTTGCCAGCGCAGCTTTAGTGCACAGGGCAACAGTGGAAACTGCTCATGCATTAGGAGAAAAGTCTGTGAAAACACAACATAAGGGCTCATCTTTGCTTTGGTGTTGGTTCAGGATCAGAATGTGTTAATTCTTGCTGATCCTGCACATTTTATCTGTGGTCCTACTTTCAGGCTTTTCAGCATGTAAGGTTGATGTGACAGTCAATGTCAACATTATCTGTGAGGTGTGAGCACTGGTGTTTAGTACAGCAAACTTCCTGGATGAGTCAGCTCAGCTGGAACCCTGACCAAGCCATGCATATTTAGTTCTTGCAGTAGAGGGAAGGCAGAAAAGGTGCATCTGACCTTTAAAAGGGCGGTGTTTCAGTAATATTTATCTTCTAAGTAACTAGAGCAATGAGATCTGGTAGCAAGAAAAATAAGCTGATATGTTTACCTCTGCGGTGGAACAATGTCAGCTAGACTCCTGACTCATCAGGTGTTTCTGATGGCAATCTCTGCCAATTTAGCAGGCATAGGCTTTCACTTGCTTTAACTTTTGATCCCTAGGTCAACAGGGTTAGAGCCCCAGATGTGCACTGGCTCAAGAATAGGTGCTTTCAGCACCACGTTTGCCAAGGCCACAATGTGTGGATGTGCATGCTATGTGTTAGGCACACCCCACCCCAGTGCACTGCTTCCCTGGACAGCCTGGGCAGTTTCTGTTCCTGGTGGTAAGAAGCCACACTGCACTTATCTGTGTAGCACTCACTGCTGCAGTGTGGTCTGCACATGCACAAATGTGGGTATATATAGGGATTACTTCATCTGCTGTGCCTCCCCTTGGTTCACTACAGTTTTGTGGACTGTGGCAGCTGTCTGCTGGCACTTAACACCAGCAAAGGGTTCAGGGGAAGAGAAGGAAAGTATGTGCAATTAAAACTACAAGGGAAAGTTAGCAAAGTAGCAAGTGATTAACCATGCGAGAGTACCATGATGGTGCATGGTAATTTTCACTTCAGCAATGAGTCACTGGGATTCTTGGGATTTGATCAATAGAAGGGTGTGGAGGAAAGTAAGGAAGAGGTCCTTACTGCTTCTCTTTAAATATGGTCAGTCCCTGACCTTTGAGTAGGTAGGGTAAGCAGACTTTCCATAATACCTGGTTTTGAAATGGGTTACTAGGACACATAAGTTTGACTTTAGCTAATCAAAATACAACTTGTCCAGTAGATCTTGAAACCTGCAGGGATGGGCACAGCTGATTTGGGATTAGCCTGGAAGTATGTGGAGGGGAGGATTACTTGATGGTCATACCTATATGCCTAATGCACTTTTGACAGCACAACCTTAATAAACTACGAAAACAAGAGGAAAATGCTCATTTCCTCACAAAAGATATTTCAAACCACTGAACTTTATTTGACTGTTCCTTCTTATTCTAAAGCATTTTAGCAAGTTTCTGAAACTTACTGTTTTATAAGCTACATAATGTTTTGTTGTCTCAGTTTCAGAATTAAGAAAACTCTTTGAACCAAACAACCAAGATTTTTTGGAAATGAAAAGGTAAAGGAAAAAAAGTGTTTGGCCCGTAAAACAAAACACACAGCTTGTTTTGTTACCTCCTCATAGAAACTCTGCCCTCGAATCTTCAAGATGCCTGTTTTCACATTTTTCACATATTTTTCAGAAAAGAAAGAATAGCTAGGCGCTTAGAGGGAATTGAGAATGATACACAGCCTATGCTCCTACAAAACTGCCCAGGATCAGTCACACACCGTTTGCTAGAGGAAGACACACCAAGATATATGCGGGCAACTGACCCATACAGCCCCCACTTAGGTAAGTGGCACATGGCAGGCCATATTGCAATGCTGAATTACTTCATGTTTGCTACACTGTCAGCCTAGAAGCTCTTCTACAGAAGAGCTCTGTCAGGTTGGTTGGGGTTTTTAATTTGTCTTTTAAATCTCCAGTTGTCTTACTTGAAAAATATTGATTGTTCTTATTGCTTTAAAATAACTGTTTGAATTGAGAACTATTACTTATTAAAGAATTATTCCTAATACATATTTCTTAATTGTTTATGTGTCCTTTTGGAGACAGAAGTGTAAAAATATAATGCGTCTGTGTAGTCACTTTGATTTTTAAGAAAATGGAAAGCTTTTAGTTCAGTCTGTTTGGTGGGTGGGGTACCTGGAGTTTTGGGAAGGACTCGCTCATATATGTTGCTCTTTTGACAGGAAGATCAAATGAGGAGGAGGAAACTTCAGATTCTTCTGTAGAGAAACACCCCAGATCGTCCAGATACCGATCAGAAACCACGGGAGGTAATACAGAGCCCTTGTACAGTACAGCAAACATGGATATCCAGGAACTAGAGTCAAAAGCAGAGAGAATAGCTAGGTACAAGGCAGAGAGGCGACGCCAGCTGGCAGAAAAGTATGGATTAGCCCTTGAGTCTGATTTGGATTCTGACTACTCATCCAGATATACACGGGCAAGGAAAGATCCTGACAGTGTGGAAAGAAAGGGAGTGAAAAGTGAAAGGCAAGATGATGAAAACAAGGACTATGGCACCCTCTATTTTTCCAGGACTGAGACAAAGTCATCAAAGAGTGTGATTTCTGATTCCAAAGAGTACTCCAGCCGTGAAGATAAAGATGACCTCTCAAATGAAAAGAGTGTTAGAAAAGCAGATGACAGTGCCATTAGACAGGCTTCTGAGCCTTCAGCCACCTTGGATAGCTCTGTCTCCCTTTCCCTTTCTGGACGAGACTCTTCCTGCTATAATGAAGTGCCAATGCCACCAAAGCAAGCCCCCCGAGAGTCCCTCTCGTCACCCAAGCGGGCAGCCTCACCCACCCACTTGCAGAATGACCAGCCCTTGCACAGTAACAGCAGACAAAGGTAGGTATGATTTCTAATTTTTTTTTTTTGCTGTAGATTCCTTTATCTTAATCAGCTTCTGCATCAGTGTCTACAGTATTAATGAGAATATGTTTATTACCCTTGAAGAATGTATTTAGCTGCTTCGGATGTCTCAGGATGGATTAGTTGGGTTTATTGTATCACAGTGTGTGTCTGATAAAAGGAGGTGGCTATGTATTTCTCTAATTAGCTATGTCCTTGGTTTCACTTTATATTTATAGAATTTTTGCTAAAATTAAGCCCTTTGTGGAGAGGATACAAACTAGAAGTTGAAGGAGTTATGGTTCTAAATCCCCTTGGGGTTTTTTTTTGTTTTTTTAATAACCTGTTAGAGGAAGTCTTTAACTTTCTTTCTTCTATACCTTGTAATTGTTGGCTGGGAGCTTCCAAGTAGAGGCAAGCTGCTTCTCAGTGAAGATGTGACAAATCTTTATGATGGCTTCCACCAAAATATAACAGTTTGCAAACTTAAAAGCTGGAGAGTGTCTTGGGTCAGTTGAAATAATAGTTGATTTGTTTTCCTGATGTGAAAGTGTAAAAACACTTTTGAACTGTGATAGTCAATTTTTCAGATAATA
This sequence comes from Setophaga petechia, assembly GCA_024362935.1. Lineage (NCBI taxonomy): Eukaryota > Metazoa > Chordata > Aves > Passeriformes > Parulidae > Setophaga > Setophaga petechia. The sequence continues at coordinate 7,156,924 of JANCRA010000015.1, read as the reverse complement.
TCAGGCATATATGTGTGTGAAGGGGCAGAGGGGAGAGTTAAAATTCTATGCTGAATTGCTTTAGACTTGACAAATTTACTAATGTAATAGGGCAACCAGATTCTTCCAAAAGGAAAAAAAAAAATCAGTTTCCACTAATTTTACATTACAATTTCTCAGTGTGGTATAGAAATGGTGTCAAATTCTTATGCTGACTGAAAATAATGTGTGACTAAGAATTTTTTTGAAGTATGATTTCCTCTAAGTGTGAGTCTTTAATTTCTTGGTAGGCGGCTAGATAGAAAATAATAACTGTAAAATCTTAACTTAAAATATTGCAACTAAAAATTATGTAAATGAGAACTTAATTTTATACATATGTGCATAATGCTGAACAGTGTTGACTATTGAAACTGAGGTAGCTGGTATTAGCTCAACCATTTATGCTTTCCATAGAGCACAAGAGCTTTTCCATTCCCAGTTGTGAGAAACCAGGAAAAAAATGGAAAGACACCAACATGGATTAAAGAAGTGAATGCACAGTAGTGAACAGACACAGGTGTTTTGGGAAGAGTATAGGGACACTGCCCAGTTGTGTAGAGATGAGGTTAGGAGGGGCAAGGTGAAGCTGGAACTGAATTTGGCAAGGGGTGCAAAGCATAGCAAGGACTTCTACAGGTATGTTAGCTGGATATGGAAGGTCAAAGCAAAACTGGTAACAATGATGAGGAGAAGGCTCAACTATTTTTTTGCTCAGCCTTCAATAGCAACCTCTATTTCCACACCTCATGAGAGGGTGGACGGCAGGGTGGTGACTGGGGAAGCAAAGTCCCTTCCACTATAAGAACAAAATCATGCTCCTGACTGCCTGAGGAAACTGAACAAAAATAAGTCTACAGGACCAAATAAATTATCCTGGAGTCTTGAGGGAATTGTCTGATATATCTCCATGATATCTGAGCAGTCAGGTGAAGTCCCAAGTGACTGGAAAAAGGGAAACATTGCACCCACCTTTAAAAAGGATAGAAAGGAGGATACTGGAAACTGCTGCCCTGTCAGCCTCACCTCTGTGCCTGGGTAGATCATGGAACAGATCCTCTCAGAAACTATGCTAAGGTACATGGAGGACAGGGAGGTGATTCGAGACAGCCAGCACAGCTTCTTCAAGGCAAGTCCTGCCGACCCATCTAGTGGCCTTCTGTGGCTGAGTGACTACATAAAGGGACAAGGGAAAGGCTACAGATGTCTCTGTCTGTGCTCCTGCAAGAGCACACAGTCCCCCACAGCATCCTTCTCTCTAAATTGAAGAGCTGTGGATAGATTGTTCAGTAGATGAGGAATTGGTTGGACAGCTGCATCCAGGGAGTAGTGGTCAACAACTCAGAGTCCTGATGGACATCAGTGACAAGTGGTGTCCCTTAAGGGTCTCTGTGGGGACCAGTGTTATTTAATGTCTTCCTCAATGATGCAGGGGGGTTGAGTGCACCCTCAGCAGTTTTGCAGATGACACCAAGATGAGTGGTGTGGTTGACACTGCTGAAGGATGGGAGTCACCCAGAGGGACATGGAAAAGCTTGAGGAGTGGGCTCATCAGAGCCTCCTGAGGCCAAGTGCAAACTCCTGCATCTGGGCTGGGGCAAGCCCCAGTAGTACCAGTACAGGCTGGGGTTGAAGGGATTGAGAGCAGCTCTGCCAACAACTTTGGGGAACTGGTGGATGAGGGGCTGCACATGAGCTGGCAATGTGCACCTGCAGCCCAGAAAGCTAAATGTGTCCTGGGCCACATCAAAAGGATCATGGTCAGCAGGTTGAGAGAGGTGATTCTGCCCCTCTGCTCCACTCTCTTGAGATCCCACCTGGAATACTGTACCTGTAATCCTCAGCACAGGAAAGACATGGAGTGTTGGAGCAAGTCCAGAAGAGAGCCACAAATACTCAGAGAGATGGAGCACCTTTCCTATGAAGAAAGGCTGAGAAAGTTGGGGTTGTTCAGCTTGGAAAAGAAAAGGCTCTAGGGAGATCTGATTTCAGCCTTTCAGGGCTGCAGGAGGTGATTATAAGATTGGGACAGACTTTTTAACAGGGACATTTCTCTTTTCTGATAGAACGAGGAATGGTTTTGGACTAAAAGAGAGGTAAATTGATAGTAGATATAAGGAAGAAAATTTTTTACAAGAAAGCTGGTAAAACACTGGCACAGGTTGTCCAGAGAGAAGGTAAATGCCCCATCCCTGGAAGCATTCGGGGTGATGTTGAGTGGGACTCTGAGCAACCTGATGTAGTTGAAGTGTCCCTGCTCATTGCAGAGAGATTGGACTAAATGACCGTTAAAGGTCCCATCAAACTCAAACTATTTTGTGAGTAATAATATAATACAAATTGCTGACTGCATTATCTCTAATTTCAGATTTTTTTCTGGATGAGGCTTAGGTAGTATTTGCATAAAACAAAATTCCCCTCATTGCTGTCTGTCTTTTGAAGGAAACCGTCTGCACCCACCAAGATGTGGTGTAGAACTTAGAGCAGCCAAGAGCTTAAATGTGAGATTTGGTCTCTTGTTTGGATACACATGTAGGCAGTAGCTGGTGTTTTAAAGGCCATGTTGCCAAGAGCCCATTCTTTAATACCCCTGACACTTTCAGTGCCAGTGTGTACTCCCTGGTATGATATTCAGAAATGTGAGAACAACCTCTCTGAAACTCTTGTCCCTGATTCTGAGTGGTAAAAAAGTCATTGTGTCCATGCAGTCCATTTAAAGTTACTCTGTTGTGGTCCCTATAAAGCTATTTGCATAAGAGAAAAAAATGCTAACTCCAGTTTTTCAGGTGACTGCTGTTCTGAAGTCAGTTCCACATTATATGCAGGCTATAAAATTGGTTTCGTTAAATTCAAATTTCCTGAGTTTAAATTGGAAAATAAATGCAGCTCACTTTGGAAGATATATGAAAGCTTTTGTGCCTTCAGTACTAAGATTTAATAATTAATCCAGTTACCCATCACTGAGGAGGTATCATTTGACATTGCCTGCATTTGGCTCCTGAAATGGCTGATTAAATTCAAAACGTGGCTTGCATTCTTCTGATTGCACTCTTCAAAGGATGAATGATCAAATACAAATAATTACTGCTTGGGCCGTGCCCACTATAAAATTGTGCCAAAGTACACATTAAAAGAGAAGGAAGTTCCTGTGCTTCAAAACAATTCCAGCTAACTGCTTCTAGTCAGCTTCTGTGAAAAGGTTTTGCCTCTTTGGTCAGTTCCTTTAGAGATTCAAAAACATTTGGAAAAACAGAAGGTGTTTCAACAGTTGGTGTTTGCTGTTCTAAGATAGATTTGGATTCAATGACAACGGTAGGTGAGTTCTCAAATTTAAACTTACTTGCATCAAATACGCTGTTGTCTCCAGAACAGTTGTTGATTTAACCTTTTCCAACTATTTTTCATAAAAGAGTAGCTAAGAAAAATTGAAGTATATGACCTGGAGCTTAATTTGGGGGTGTTATCCCAAATGGCTCTACTCCAATGGAAAAGTTCCTTCAGAGATAGCTATAAGTAATGGAAAGCATCCTGGATGCTTGTCACCTCTGGGGAGTGAGTTTGTAAACATTAATGTGGCAGGGCAGGCTGTGCTTGCAAGGTTAGAAGTACTTGATGTGTTCTACTGTTGCTGGGGGATTGTAGGTGAAGGTGAGCATTAGGAAAGTTTTTGAGAAACTTTATGAAGGAAGCCTGCAAACAGCCTTTCTTGCACTGCTGCAGGGCTTTTAAAAGCTCTTCTTTCTTTTTATGCTTTCAACTCCAAAATGTGAACAGAGTAAAGTCAAGGCAAGATTGGGGTCACTTTTTTCCTTAAGTTTTTCCTTTGCCAAGTCACCCAGTGACACAGTGTCTTTGGCTTGTGCTAACCACGTGGGCATTCTGAAGCTCTGTGATACAGGGTTACAAGAGGACAGAAGGGTTAGAGCTGTTCCTGAGAATTTCTTAGGAAATATGATGTAGCATTGTGAATTTTTCACTTAATTCCTATTGCTCCTCTGTTCTGGTTGCAGCAGTCTTTAGCACTTTAAATCACAAATTAAAGGAATGGTTTTAACAGCTTTTACAGATGTCCTTACACAAACTGCCCCGCAGTGGAAAATGCAAAAATCAGGTTGTGTAGTTGCTTTCATTTCTCAATTTTTGGACAATGTGCACTTGGTAAAGTTACCTCTGCAGAATCTTTACCACTTAGCATACTTTGTATATGTTTGTGGGATTATATAATAATTTCTTTCCCAGTTTATCACCTTTGAATTGGATTAGTGTGCATTGCTTTTTTTTTTTAGAACTGTCCTCTGCAGCTGAGTAATCAAAAAATAAAAAGCAATGGGGAAGGGAGATGGGGAGAAATAATGGTAGCATGTATTGAGATCTCAGAAATTACCTTAAGTTCTCTTTTCTGTAGTAGTGCAGGGAAAGCAAAACCTGAATGGTTTCTCCAGAAAGATTCGGAAGGGGACACACCTTCACTTATCAGCTGGCCCTCCAGGTATCATAAAGCATAGCTGTGTGGCTAACAATCAGACTGAAAACCCCCCCTTCTTTCCTTTTACTATCTACATTTAACACTTGCCTTTAATTTTCCTTTAACAGCAGCAAGTAAGAAAGTGGTGGTTTTTGTGAATAAAAAGCCTGTGAAACTTTTCTGAAGCATCTGCTTTTATCCTAACTTAGAACCAATTGGTATTTTGGTGAAGAAGTACAAATTCCCCAAGCTTCTTCTACAGCTACTATCATTCTGGCTTCCACTAAATTTTATAACTTCTTATTTTATCTCATTTTGTGCTCTGCAAACCAGCATATTTTTATACTGTACACCCTTCCATCTTAGCATTCCCTACAAGTAACTCCTTGAATTCCAAAGGAGATGGTACAAGAGAAGTGAAAAAAAAAATCATGAAGAGTAAAACAAAATCTTGATCAAAGCTACAGGCAGCTGCTTTCTTCTGGTTTGGTAACATGTACAGTAAGCCCACCATGAAAAGCATTGCAGGAAGACTGTTTTTCATGTTCCTGGTTAAAGTAATACCTATAACCCAGTACTAACATTGGTGTGGATGTTCTGGAGAATGTTTGGTACATGTAGTTCAAAGCATACTTCTTCAGACTTAACACACTTTATGCACTTAAGCAACTTTCCCTGACAAGTGCATCAATCTTCAGAGGTAAGAAGCACCAAAATGTTAGAAAGAGTGGTGTTTCAAATAACTTTGGATATCCTGAATTATTCTCTTAGATAATTTACCTTTTTCCCCCTAAATCTTACTTTTTTCTTTTTTCTTAATGATGTAAACTTCAAAAAGTCTGTTGGTAGCAAGCCTGGAATTGCACTTACTTTGAGCTGAATTACTTACTTTCAGACAGTAGTTTGCTAGCTTGCCTCTCTCTCTTTCCTCAAAACTAGAAGTATTTTTTTATACCCATTTGGGAAGGGGGGAAGTACAGGGCTTTCATTCTTAATACTGTGTGTGTTACCTGCAGACACTCACCCTGTGAGGTGTCTGAGCCTTGGTGAGGCTGTGAAAGTGCTGGAGAGCTTTACCTGCAGCAGTAGCCCCAGAGCAAAGGCTGCCCCTGGCTGCTCGTGCTTGCCTCCCACTGTGCTGCTGTATTCCATTTAGGAAGGTTAAATAAAACTCTGGTTTGGGTGGATGTTGCACCAGTCCAGAGGTGTTTCTAGAAAACACACTGAAGTAAGGTAACTCACGGGAACAAGGTGGTTTTTTTTGCAAGTTTTGTGTGTTAGAATGTAATGAAACATTTTGAAACAGAATGCCTGTTTCAGTTTTTAAATGCCTTTTTCCCTGCAAGCTCTCTGAAAAGCAACTGCCATGCCATAGTTTTCCTTTCAGGTTCAGGACTTGCCCTTTCAATGTTTTTATTCACTTATGAAACAGGTTACACTACATGTGATTTTTCAGATGCCTTAAATTATATACAAAAACACAAGTAAACCAGTGTCTGGCAAAATATCTGAAGGGCTAGGTGGAGATAACATGTTTTTTTCACCCCTTTCCCCAATGCAACAACGTCTTGGTATGATGTAAGCTTCCAGTGTTTAGATATCTTCAAACATCTGACTGCATACACAACTGCCAGTAGAATTTGCAATTTCAGGCTGAACCCAACACTCTGATAATATAAAAAGCAGTTTTGATCATCTTGTTTGTTTGAGACTATGGGTATGTGCTGTTTGGCAAATGCACTTGTGATCTCATTAGAACATGCTGTATGTTCCCAGAGCTTGCACAGTTACCTTCTCAGGAGTCATGCATGTCCATGGCCCCTGAATCACTTGACTGTTTTTGGCCAGTATTACTGCTAAGACCTGGGGGAAGGAAGGGGTTGCATCATAAGATTGCTTTATTTTAATGCATTGTTTTTTATTTTACTACAATGTTGCTGTCTGTACCCACAGTAGGTGTCTGTGTTCCTTTCCAGATTGGGTATTGCTGTTCACAGCTTTAATCCTTTTTCTTTCTTAAAGAGTAAAAGTTAGAGAGAAATTGGTGAAAGAGGAAAGTGCTCGTGGAAGCCCTGAACTTGTCTCAGACACAGTATCTCAGAGAAAATCCCATCCAGTACCAGCCCACTACATGCCTCTTCAGACAGAAACGTCTGCCTTTGATAGGGTTCAAAATCAGCCCATCAGTTCTGTCCGCCAGCCAATCCATGGCTATATCCAGCCTGCTGGCATTGCTCACACAGCTCAGCTGATGGCAGCAGAAGAACCAGCAAACAGCCCTGCTGGCAGCCTCCTCCCCACAGAAACAAAGTCCTCAGCAGCCACTGCCACAGAGAGTGAAAAGAAGGAAGCGCCCAGTTACGGAGCAAAACCTGCTGGAGAAGATTCCTTGGAAGGGGAACAGGCCTCCAAAGGCAGAAGGCCCATTCTGCCATCTGAGATTCGCAAGCAAGGGAAGAACCATGAAGGCCTCTTTGGCGGAGGAGAATTGGAGACCTCTGTAGGGAGCTCGTCCTTTGCTCCTCCAAGCAAGCCGCAAGTTAACTCTGAACTTCAGAGGGAGTTGGAATGCAATAAGAGGCAGGCCCCAGAGCAGCAGTTTAAGACCCCTGAGAACGTAGAAAGGAGTGAAGCTGTCATGTACATACAGAGTGGATCTGTACTGCAGCCTGACAAGGCAAAGGCTCCTGTTTGGAAAGTGTCAACAAAGCATAAGGTCCTGACTCGCTCCATGTCTGACTATACTGTGACTACTAAGCTAGAACCTTTTAAAAGTAAGGAGAGCATGGAAGCAAATCCACCAAATGGTGAGATTGGCATGGTTGACACAAAAGTCTCTGTTGCCCAGCTCCGTAATGTCTTTCTGGAGTCTGCTAATGCCAACAAGAAAACGGAACTGTAGGTGACATTTCACTCGTATTTTCATGTGAAACTTGCACGTCCTTGGCAAAATTACACCCACTCAACAGCAGTTGTTGTTCGGCACTTAAAGCACACAGCTTAGCTCTCACCAGAGTGTACTGGAGGCTGAGATGGTTTGAACCCTGCTTTTGTGCTTCTGCTTGCTAGTGCGAGTTGTGATGTGGGGTAGCTGGAATGAGTTCGTCTGCGCATGGACCCGGAGGAGCATGCAGAGTGGTCTCTGGGGAGTTGTTGAGATGCTTACATCTATGTTTTACTTCTCTCTCCTATTTTCTTTCCTATGCACTCTCTGTCGTGCGATTTGAAAGTGAGTCTCGGTTTGAGATGTCGGCAGCAGGTAGTACTGTGTCTGCCAATGGGGACCGTGGGCCGCGAAAGGCGAGGCGCTATTTTACTCCTGGTGAAAATAGAAAGACTTCTGAGAGATTTAAAACTCAACCTATAACATCAGCAGAACGAAAGGAGACAGATAGGTAGGCACGTACGTAGCTCTGTGTAGCATTCTGGAGCAGGTGGATATTAACAAGGTTGGGACAAGAATTGTCCATATATTAGAATTACCATTTTCAAGGTTATTGTTTGTCTTTAAGATCAATTTCTTGTAGCTTCTTACAAAATGAAATCCAAACCCCTCCCCCCAACAAAACCAATTTTGTTGCAAATTCCTCCCATTTGAAATAGTGAACAGTGAATCATCATATAGTACTGTAGCTGTCTGGTTCGAATGTTAAATGCTTTTGGTTTTATATAAAGGGTTTCCTTTCCATCTACTCTGCTTTCTCATTTACTCTCTTTGTAAACCACCAAAGGTACCTTTTTATGTTAAAAAGCTGGTAGCAAATCATAGACTTTTATTTTCTGCAAGGGGAACTAGAAATAATTTTCCTTGACTGTATTTAAGTTTGGCTGCAATTGCTTGCATTTATGCTTTATTTAAAGTATGTTCCCAAGTGGACATTGCTGAAACTTGAAAAACAGATAAATTCTTCTGCTACTTCAGATTGAATTTGAATTTCATTTTTGATGTCTTGTTTCCAGCTAACTTTTTTCTGTTTGATAATTTTTCACTAGGTCAATTTTGTATGCAGAAATACCAACTGCTGACGGTATGTTGCTGTACTATTTTCCAAGGAAGAAATGGGCTTTGATGTGTTTTATTTTGTTTTAACTAAAGAACTGTTTGATAATAAAAACAAAATCTACTTGAAAATATCTTTACCTATGATATATAGTTGAAATACCCCTTTTCCTTGGGCCATATCTACTACAGACTTGATTTCAATCTCATTTTCAGTCCAAAAGTCTGTCTGTGGATACCAAACTTCTAATGGGAGTCAAGCAGAGAATGGCTTGAAACTTTTCTATATAGTTAGGGTTGGGTTTTATCCTAATTTAGACAATAAATAAGGTAGTTGTTGAGAAAAAAAATTAGTCATTGGTCGGTTCTAATCACTGGTCAAAGACTTATAATTTAAAGAAAGCCTGTAGTATATTGTGAAACTGATGTTGCTAACTTGTCTTTTGGCTAAGGAAGTTGCAAAATGCAGGTTATTAAATTACAGAATTCCGTCTGCCATCTTGCTCTCTTTCCCTGTTGTCACCCTTGGCAAGTCTGGCACAAATTAAGTAGGTAATCTCATGAGTAGCTATATTTAGATTTAATACCTTATGCTATTTGAAAGCTGATATTCCTTGCAGCTCTGAGACGCTGGCTCTTGGATCTGGAGGATGCTGATTTCAGCTCCTGAGGATACCAATTTAGCCTCTGAGAAATGTGGACACAAGGGGGTAATCAGAATGGCCAGCTAGTAGATGTTCAGTACTCTTCACTCACCCTTAAGGCAGTCTTTATTTTCTTAGCCAATGTGTTTTCATAGACTGATGCAATAAGTTTGATTATTCATCAAATGTTGTTTAGACAGTTTGAAAGGACTTAAACTGTCCTAAAGACAAGTCTTTTGTTTGCAAATCATATTAGACTACATGTCAGACTGTATTGCTCATTTGATGCAATACATGTAAAAACAGGTGAAGTTTACACAGCTGTGTTCACAATGAGTTTTTTGTTAAATGTGAGAAACAGCCAGCTTATTTGGTGATTTGTAATTATTCATATTAAAAAAATATTGCTCTTAAAAAATAATCTCAATATGAGATTGATTCATTATGTTCAGCCTCCTTTTTTTTTCTCTTCATGTAGATGAAGAAAAATTGGATGACCGAGCTAAACTAAGCGTAGCTGCAAAGAGACTCCTTTTTAGAGTGAGTATTGCATTGAGTTAATCATTTCAAATAGAAGATGCTGAGGGAACCCAAAGTGCGTTAGGATGAAGTATAATGCAGTTAACCAAGTTCAAGCTACATAACTTTTTTTTTACTTCATTCCCTACCTACACAGCAGACCTGTTGCCTGCTTTAAGAACGTCATTTAGAGAGAAGTGTGTAGTTGGTTTTAACTCCATGGTGCATACTGTGCAGTTGCATCTTGCTTCTAATTCAGAGATGGGCACTTGGGAACTTCACTGCTGTGCATGCAAGAAAGCTAAGAATAAAGTACTGTTTCAGAACTTTTCTTCCATGGTTTTAATTATGACATATGTCCTGTTAGGAAATGGAAAAATCATTTGAAATGAAAAATATTCCCAAGCCACCCAGCAGAAGTTCGGCAGTGGAGCGGAGGCTGCGGCGCTTGCAGGACAGGTCTCACACCCAGCCCATCACCAGTGAGGAGGTGGTCATTGCAGCCACGTAAGTCTGCTGTTGGCTCCACCCCTGGCTCCTGCTTTCAAACCTGGGAATAAGCTCCATATCTCCAGTGCTTATAACTTTGTAGCGAGAAAAACATTTATTGCTAAGGGCCTTGAGAGCCACGGGAAAAACTATATTGAAATTCCTTTTTAAATGTAGAGGGACTAGTAAAGCATAACTTGTATGAACTGTAATTTGGCAGGAAGTTTAGGAACCTGTGGATTAGGTAAAAGAGATTAATCATAGCATTGTTTCATAACCCAGATGAAAAAGATAGTTTGTGCTGAGGGAAATCTGCACAATTTCTTTAGGAATGTATATGTATTGGGGGAAACTTTTTACACCCTGAAATCTCAAAGGTACTTTTTGGAAATGCTTTTCTTGCACTGTACTCGTATATCATGACATTTTCCTGAAAAAGGGAAAATCATTTTGGGGGGAAATTAAACAATGGTGAATTGAATGGATGTTCACCTAATAGTCAGATGTTAACTTACTTCATGGGTTAAGAATAACTTCAAGAGACAGCCTGTTTGCTCCTCTAGTTCTTTCAAGATACTTGTAATTACTTTTCAAATGTCACAGCAGATAACTCAGTTAATTAAAAATTATTGCTGTTTGTTTTTTTTCTGTTTTGTTTTGGTTTGGTCTTTTCTGTAGTTAACACTTAATGTATTGCTTTTCTTAATGCTTTTTTCTTCTCTCTCCCTGTGAATTTTCCCTCCTTGGCAATTCTTTAAAGTGAAACTACCCCTGCTTCACGTTCTGTGAATACCCACTCAGTAGTGACAAGAGTACCTAGTCCCACTGTAGTTAAGAGCACTGTACAACCTACCAGGTACTGGGGGGGTAAACATGCATGTTACATGGAGCACAAGATTCCTCAATAGCAGATGCATCTTTAAAGTCTTGAATGCCTTTTCAATGTGTCAAGTGAATACTTGTCTCAAGAATATTTAAAACATTTGTCAACTTCATTTATGTTTGCATGATAAAGCAATGCAGCTTTTTTTTTGTCAAGCATCTGTTTTCAGGACCCTTCTAACCACACTTAACCTGTTGTAGAAGCTTATTCTTCTGAAAGAGAGAAATTAATTTGCATGTGAGCAAGCATAGCAGAACCCTCTTTGCTCTTGTAATTTTTTGTATGGTAATATCATCCTAAGATGAAAATAGCACAGCTGAGTGCTTGATTTCACAAGCAGTACATGTCCTTTGTCTGTCTCTACATGTATTTTTTTAGCTTGCAAAATTAAAGGAAATATAAGAAATTGCACCACCTATAGGTAAAGTTGCAGAATACTCTTCTGAATGAGAGAATTTGAGCAGAGACCATGACAGAAAAAAAATAATTAGAGAATACTACTAATTCCATAAATGTGAAAGAAGTTGAACAATAAAATCTTTTATAGTAAAGGTGAATAAAATACATTATTGTAGAGACAAATGCAGTTACAGCTTTTATGAATCAATATGTCTGCCTTCAGCATTGGTCAATTTTCAAAATCAATGGACTGTATTTCAAAACCAATTTTTCTTGTTGATTTATCCCAGATAATTCAAAACAAAAGACAGTCTGAAATCTGTTGCACTTCAGATTAGAAGAGTCATTGCAATTTATTCTAACTTAAAAGCAGCACAAACTTGGAGTTTAAGTCTGTCTTTTAAATGTTTTTATCATATATGGTCCACAAATTGCTTTCAATGAAATTGAATTTAATATAAATTGCACTGTAGGACCTTAAAGGCATCTGAAATGTCTCTCTATAGCTCTGTGCTCTGTACAAAGAGATTGTCTGGAAAATCTCTCTTCGATCTTGAGTTCCCTCGTAAAAAATGTTGCGTCCTCATCAAAAGAATTCATGAATGAAAATGTAACTTTTTTTTTTAATCTTCAGCTTTTGAATTAGAATTCATCATGCCAATGTTGAACCACTGCATACCCACTTAGGCTGCTACATTACATTGGCTATTGTGCTTCACGTGCAGATCTTCTGCTCCTATCAGGTTGAGATTTTAAAACTGCACAGTGGCTTCTTCAAAACTAATTTCTAGTTCTGCTTCTTCAGCTTGCAGGCATCAGCACACCAAAAAATTTTAGCTAAAGAGGAGATAAGAGCAGCCAAAGAGGCAATGGGGCAAGATCAATCTGAGGAACCAGATTCTTCCACCCTAAGCTTGGCAGAAAAGATGGCTTTGTTTAACAAGCTGTCTCAGCCAGTATCCAGGGCCATCTCCACGAGGAATCGGGGAGATCTGAGGCACAGGAGAATGAATGCTCGTTACCAGACTCAGCCAGTCACCCTTGGAGAGGTTGAGCAGGTAAGTGCCATCACAGCTCTTTTGCATTTCTTTTTATTGGAGAAAACAGCTTCAGTGTAAGATACCATAAAGGCTGGCCTTTCCTTCGCTCTGAACTACACCCAGAGGAAAAAGTTTGTCAGGAAGCTGCCTTCTGACATTGAACATTCCCTGAAGTGTTCAAATTTTTTGGTATGGTTTTCTTCTTTTTTAAAGTAATTTGAGAGTGTATTGACTTCCTGCCTAGTGCAAGTTGTACCTTTCACAGTGTGTGTTACTTCCACTAGAGTATTACATGTTGTCTAAAAGTAAATTCTTGATCAAAGGTGAAAAAAACTGAGACACACATCATTTTGCTTTAGTTGTATTTTCAGGGCATTTTGGAGCTTTGTCGCATGCAGTTTTCAGGCTCTTTCCTAAAAGCACAATATATTTCTGTTATTAGTAAGGACATAGTCTGTCATGTTCCTCTGGGAGGAGGCATTGATTTTTATCTGTATTTTTTTCCCTAAAAGCAGAATACTTTTGAAATTCAGGAAGTCAAAGAGAAATTATTTAATGTGCAGTGAAATTTGGCTTCCTGTTCTGGAATATTTCATCTAATTGGAACTGCAAAGGAATGCCTTTTTAGTAAAGCCTCAGCATAAGGTGGCCCAGAAGTGGTCTTTTAGATCTCTTCACAATAGCAGAAACAGCAGTCCCTTTGCACTACAGCTTTGAAAGAAATCACTTTAACAGTCAAGCACAACTCCTGTGCTTGTCATATTTCTATGTATTTAGATAAATCTGAGTGTTAGAAAGTCCCTACCCTTTTCTTTCTATATGCTTCATTCATGATTATACATTTTCCATATTTTATAATAACAGGATAGTGAGAAAGCTGGATTTCTCTAAACATATTGGTGCAAGGCTGTGCAGATTATTGTGCTTTATGCCTATTATGCCTACTTCGCTTGCACATGAGGTAGTAATAAATGCTTGACAGATTTATTTACGCAAGGCTTCCAGACCTTACATAGTCCTTTTTCCATTCACTCTCCACATGCCAATCACTGTCACAGCAAGGCCTCTTTTATGGTTGTGTCACCAGCTTGTTTGGGGCCAGGACAGTGGTGAGTGGAAAAGGGCTGAAGCAGATGGGGAAGAAGTGACAGCCTCACCACTTTGTCAGCCTTACAGAGCAAACATGCTTTTCAAGAGAAGAAAATCAGAGAAAGCATGTTGTGTCATCTTTCTGAACCTAGCAAATGAAATCAGAGTTGACTCTGAAACAAGCTCAATGGGAATGTATTTACAAAAAGACTTTCTAGTGTGAACTGTTGATTGGAATGCTGGGGGGTTTTGAGATGCAGGTATGGTTTTTCTAGGAAGAAGCAAAATAGAGCTCTCAAAATAGATAACTAGAGGTTATATTCCCAAAATGCATATTTGAAAATTAAAATATCTTGTAATTAAAACTGAATTAACTTTTCTGATCTCCTCTAAATTTCTAATTCTGATAGATGCAATGGAAAAAAAATAAACTGGTAACTATTTTCTTTATCTTGTTTGAAATCTTTGAGCTAACATAGTCTTTGCTCTGCTTCCCAGTTTTCTTAGTGAATGACTGTTGTGTGTGTTTTATGGAATCTGCATGCACTTTTTAGGTTCTGAGCTGATTTCTTCTACTGGTGTGACCTTGTCTGTCCTTTTCCACACTGTTCACTAACTCTGCAGTTTAAGAAAACAACAAAAAAAGCCCTCTCCAGATGTGAATGAGGCATGTTTGTCACTCTCTTTCATAGCTTTCATAGCTTCTCCTTTGGAGAACATAAAGCTCTGCATGTTGGGAAAAAAAATGCATCTTAACTGCATCTAGGAAAATTTTACAAAATTATTATGTTAGTAGAAAAGATAGTTGTTCCACTGTGGGGGCTGGCAGAATAAATTTGGAAGTGTTTTTGATGTGCTTCTTAGGCCCAAATACTTTGCTCATGACAGCCAATGTTTGTATTTGCAAACGTCCTGCATGAAGGTGATTTATGTGGAGGGAGCATCAGGAATGTCTGCCCTGGGTTAGGACAGCACGGAACAGTCGCTCCCTGGCACTCAGTGGTCACCAGAGCTGGGAGCTGCAGAGCTGTGCCAAAGCTAATGAGTCCTGCTGAGATGGAGAGGTGATTAACCTGGGCACATGGCATGTCAGCTGGCATCTGGAACCTGAGCTAATTCCTTCCTGCACTGCTGCAGGTCCTGAGCCCCAACACGATGTCAGGTTGCATGTTCCACAAACAGCCCTTGTTACTAAAGATGTTGCTGCTCACATGCAGTTTTTACCTTGAGTGGAATAACTCATCTGCAGACAAACTACAGGGGCATTGTTGCTTTCCTTACCTGTTCTAGTCTGTACTGATAGAGTACGATATTTACATGAAAACATACTTTGGTATGAACTGATGTGATAAGGCTGCTTTTTGGACTTGATAATTTCAGAGCTGTTAAGTCCTATTTGGCTTTTTTAGATTTTTGTTTGTTTGTTTTTTCCCTTCATAGGTCCAGAGTGAAAGTGGAAAGATTGCTCCCCTGTCATCTGCAGTTGCAACATCGATTTCAGCCATGGCCTCTGCCCTGGCTCCCCTGCTTGGGGACCTGCCCGGGAAGCCAGGCACTGATGGCAGAGGGAGCGCTGCCACCAGGTTCTACCCTGCAGCAGAAAATTTGGACTCATCAGGAAAGCACACACACAAGTCAGAGCAGTGGCAGCCCTCCGTGGAAGCACTAGAAAGCAGAAAAGTATCAAAGAAACATGAAGAAGAAAGAAAGAGGTTTCTAGCCCATGAAGCTAATGAAATTAAAAAGTACAGCTCCTTTGAGGATGAAACCACACATCCTGTTCCTGAAAAAACAGGAGACCACCATAAAGAGACAACATACAGCTTCCTGAGGAAGGGCAGCTTGGAGCTGTTTGGTTCACAAGCACTTTTTCAGCCTCTGGAACAGAAGGAAATCGATACTGGCATTCAAGGTAAATGGGAAGACAAAAAAGGCCAGTCTTTTGAAGAAAAGGTGGATTTGGAAAGTGTTCTGAAAAGCAAGACTTGGCAAAGAGGTGTGGTAATTACTTGCTGTTGGTGTGGTCTCATTCAGCAAATGGTGTTTAAAGCTTTATCAAGGCTGGTTATGTTTCCTTTTTCTAACACTGCTTAGAAGTACAGAAATACTTGTGAAGTGTTAAGTTTTATAAATAGAGGGCTTTGTTTTTTTTTATTTTTTTCCATTTTTCAGTCTTTAAAGATGGCTCAGTTTTACTCAGATTTATTTACTTTGAAAGAAGTGGTATTATATACTGAAGCTAAGATTTATTCTTTCTGGTTTTGCCCTTTCCCCTGCCCTCCAAAATTCAGAACAAACCAAACTTGCTGCTTTGAGTCAATTATCTGCCCTTAATTTTTGCCTTACTGTGCATGTAGAGTTATGAATTACCTACATAATGCATACATAACTAGGAGTAGATAATTTTCAGATAATTAATTTTGCAAAACTAGTATTATTTTCTCTTTGATGTGGTGATGAAATACAAACCAGGAAATTCTCAGAGCAATTACATTTTTATATGCACAGCATAATTTAAACTTAAAAAATAAACTTGCCTATCTTTAAATAAAGTACTTAGGAAATAAACTGTGAATTTGGTCATTTCGTAAGTCCTTCTATTCTGCTGAATTTAGAAGGATGTTGTGCTCCTTTTCTGTTTTATTGTGATAGTTGACCACATCACACTACCCTGTAGCACTAAAAGCATTTTTGTGTTCATCCTGTGAAGTTAATGTATTTTGAATTTAATGGTCTTCACACAGGCATAGAGAGGAAGGTACAGTTCTACCTGTATTCCTCTAAAGCAGTATCCATTCTGTCCAATTAGCCTTTGATGACTGCAGGGGAGATGGAGAGTGGGATATAATAGGAGCAGCCATATATCAGAGGGGTGTTGTGCTTTATAACATTTCAAAAAGAAAAATGAAGATCACTTGTATCTCTTTAAGGATAACTGTAATAGTGCATTTATCTTTCTTCAAGGCAGTTTTTTCCTGTGGTTTAATTGCTACTTGAAAAAACAGACCCGAAAGAGCCCCCAACACCCTCCTAGAAAATAATACCTCTATTAAGCTATTAAATGTCCTAGTATGCTACTTAAGCATTAAACTACTTTACCAAATAGTTAATTTTCTTGTTTCAATTTGTCTGCTTCTCTTCCCCTGCTCTTTGTTCCCTGTCACTTTCATCTGTTCCTTTTCCTGTTGGTGTGATGAGGGGAGCAGCAGTTTGTGCTTCACTCATGTGAAGTTCAGAATTGTGTATTGAACATGATGTTCTGTGGCTTCTTGTGAGCATCAGTAACAAATGGCAGCAAGTAATGCTGCACAATTAATCTTTGTGCTCTAGCTCAGCCAGAAGTTTCTCCCTGTTAGAATAGTATGTGATGTGAATGTTTAAAATACAGATTTGCTTCTTCAGTGTTAGCGATGTAAAGCGTCTTTGAGAACAGAACTAATTCAGCGCTTCTCTTTTGAATGGGCAGACCACGCTGAGCCTTCTTCTGAACTCACCAGTACATCAGCCATGAGGACAGTTTCACAAACAGCCTCTGCAGCATCCTGTAGACTGCAGGAGCTCTCTGATCAATTGGAAGGCAAATTTTATAAGAATTCCTGTGAGATGTTTTCCATGGGAGAGAGCAAAGCACAAACAGCTGAGGATGTGCTCGATAATGCCAGCAAAACTATGTCAATTAAGGAAAGGTACTTAAATTTCTCTTTTTTTAATGATCCCTATAAATATAGTTATTATATTGATGATGGTATAAAAAGCTTTAAAACTTTCTAAAAAAGCTAAGTAGTGATTATTAGGCTTTGTTTTTACTAACAGCAGAAACATGCAGCTAATCTGCTTGACATGCTTACAAAGCAGATGATGGTGAATGAGAATTACCATTCAAGAGAGCATAATAACCTGATTTTGAAAGAGCCACCTGAATAATCAATGAGTATTTCAGAAAATTAAAGTTGTAAAATATACATGTTCTAATTACACTTATATACTCAATATACTTCTCCAGGTTCTGCTTTCAGTCATACAACAGATATAATGTGATTCTAGTTTATTTTAATAACCATTTCTTTTTGGTCTACAGGAGTCCCTTAAATAAGCTGACTAGAGGGAGTCACAGATAGACTCTGATATTGCCCCACTACTTCAGAAGTACCTGGTTGCCATTTTGACTTCTTGGAACTTACTGTAGGGATTTTAAAAGGGTAGTAAGTTGGACAGGTTTATAGGAATACTAGAAATACTTTTTCCAACCCAAGATCATTCTGATCTGAAGCAAAATGTTAAGCCCTGCACTTGTGCAGAGAGTGGGAGTTCAGGATTGAAGTGCCAATAGCTGCTGTAGTACTTGTAAAAGTTTTCCCAATTAGTTAAAACTTTGAGAGTATAAACTCAGTCCCAAACTGGTAGCAGTCCAGTGAGTGAATTACAATTATTTGGCCTATCTGTGCTTCACTTTTTCTGCATAAAAGCAGAACCAATAAATGAAAATAACTGCCTGATTAAACTTTCACTGTGTAAAAGTATTCCCTCACTTAATGAGGGGAGTGTGATATTAGGCATTCTGAACCTTTTTTTTTTCATTTAAATGTAATTCCAAAGTTTGCTTCTCAAATCCATGTGTTTCTAGGAGGTATGTGAGTCATTCTCCTTTACAACCATCCCCACTCCCTGTCAACCCCTTTACACAAGGGGGTGCAGGGGCAGCTACAGCAGCTGTGCACTCTTAGTGCCCTTTCTGAAGGCTGTATTACCGTTTTCTGTTTACTGTTGTTTTCTTCAAGCAACTTTCATCCCCCTTCCCCATCCCCTTTCTGTAAATGTATCCATTGTCTTGGACCTTTAAGACCAATAACTTCTGGTTTATAGGTGGTAAATTATCTACCATCCCTGATCCTGGTGGAGAGAAGGAGGTTGGATGGAAGATCCAAGTTTTAGTAGCTGCTTCAGTCCTAACTTCAATGCCTCAGCTGAGTTGGGATCTTGATGAACTGAAGCCTGTCAGTCACACAATCAGGAACCACTTTTGTTAGGGCTCCAAGACTGTGTACTCAGTCCCAGAGCAGACAAAAGGAAATACCTGCTGTCTTGTCAGGAGTTTGTATACCCTGATTCCACAAACATCTGTAAATGACTGAGCTCCTATCAAAATGTTTCAGCCTTCCAAAATACCACAGTAGTCTACTTCTTGTCCCAGAATTAAAAGACTACAACCACTAAGTTTCTTTTGCTTGGCTGCAGTTCATGCCAAGTATTCATCATCAAAGAACATCAAAGAACATTTCTGCTAAAGATTAACTATTACACTTGGATTTCTTTTTCCTTTTACATTCACTAGCTTCATCTTCCCATCCAGTGTATTTTTCTGGCAGTGTCAGACATTCTTTCACCTTATGGAAGAACAACTTTTCCACACATGAAATAGTATTTGGGCAGGATGCGTGAGTGCTGGTCTGGATGAAAGTGATTTTCCACAAAGACTTGCTTCACTAAACTAATACTATCCTTCTAGAGTGAATGTATGGCTGGCATTTTCAGAATTGCCTATATTATATAGAAGAATGAAAATCATTATTTTTTAAGGAGGAAGGACACCTATACTCTCTTCTCCTGTCTCTGTGCATTTATTGAGACCAAAGGCCATCCTGTCAGCTCCTGTAAAAGTCAGCTGCATGCCATGATCACCATTTTAGAAAGCTACATCTGATTAATTTCTGGTGAACCTCTTACCATCATTCTCACTTTCTCAGGAAAAATCTAGCCTAAACTTAATTTTCAACCTTTTTTGATGTATGGATGCCTGAGCAATACTTTCTTACATAGTCTGGTTCCCACTATACTGAATTTATGGACTCTTTTAACAGTCAACTTCCTTTCTATAGTTACATATCTCATATTGCTTCCCAGGATTTATGATTTATCCAAAAAGAACTGGTCAAGTGCAGCCAAGGGAGAACATGTGAAAACCAAATCTATGTCCAGTTTATTCTAGCTCAAGGAGACAACTAGCAACTGAGATACTAAAATACTGCCACAGAAGAAAGATGTGTCATTTTGGACATTTTTTGCCAGGATTTTTGCCAAGGCCTTTCATGCAACTCTCTTTGTTTAGGCAAAACCATTGTTCAAATCTCATTTCTGTTTTCCTTCAGTATTCACTATCCAGCATTTTGCCTTCAGCTCTGAAAGCTTTTGCATTGAGGTCACCCTGACACCTCTGGGATGAGGATCATTCTGTCTTGATGTCACACAGTCTGTCTCAGTAGCAGGTGAAAGAGGGACGCAGAGCAAGCTATCAAAGATGGGCAGACACACTAAAAGCTTTTTCTTTCAAGAAAAGAGTAGAACTTATTTTCTTCATATTGGAAAAAGAACTTTTGGAGGCAAAAGTAGTGTGTCTGCACTGTGAAAGTGACGAATGATTATTCATTTCCAAAGAATCAGCTGCTCTGTACTGCTGAGCTTGTGGGCTTACTTTTAAGAAGCAATTCTTACATCTTTATTCATCCAAAAGGGTGTCCTCCATTCAGTTGTTCCTGAGTCAGGGCAGTCTGACTTTACTGCCACTTCCATTGTTCAAAAGAAATGCATGGCTTTAGGTTTTACACAGCAGTGAAGGTTTATTGGCATACAGAGCATACGTGTTTCTTTTAAGTGGTGATTTCATTGCTCAAAACAGGCAAATGTGTGTTCCCACTTGTAGGAGTCAGTTGTTTCATTACATATACCAGTGAAGCATGGAGGGCTGCTATGAAACCATCCTTATGGCAGAGAAGAAAAAAAAATCTCCAAAGACACAGAAGTATTCTTAGAATTACAGATTTTTCTCCCCCTGATCAAGCAGGCTGCTTGGGTCAAAGGTCTAGAGCAAATACCCTGCAGTAATGTTAGCTTAAAAAACCCAAAAACCCAAGAAATAAAAAACCCCACTTTTTTTCCCCAGCCTGCTATGCTGAGTAGCTATAAACATTTTTAAAAACAAACCCAGCTTAGACCAAAGCTGACCAATATGCCTTCCAGCTTCAATTATCACAGATCATTTCTAAGCAAAACTGACTTGAGACAACATAGCTACTGAAGATAACTCATTGCATGGTGGCAATTCAGTCCCATCTTGGTCTCCTCCACAGTTTTACACATGCATGGATGCACTCCAGAAGATTAGTTCTGGGCAGTGAAATCTTGTGTCCTTTCTGCAAACAATGACCATGACCTCAGCTCCTTATTGTGAGTCCTTCTCACCCCTACTCATCCCGTGCTGTGAGGTATGAAGCAACCAGGCACTGTGAAGCCTGCCAGCACTGCTGCCTGGGCAGGAGGAGAGGAAATAACTGCTTTCTTGAATACTAACATTCTTACTGCCATTGTTTTCTGTAGATTTACTGTTTTCTGCATTCTTAGTTTTTCTCAAGTGACTGTCTTAGGCCCAATTGATCATCCCCAAACAGGTCAGTAGCATGTCTGCACCCCCTGGATTTTTGCAGGAGGCAGCTGCCTGAAACTTGACTTCTAGCTTCTAGACCTCTTTGGTTCTACCCTTTCCTTCTCCTCAGAGTTTCCAGACAAGATTTGCTGTGAGGATAACAGTAATCACATCTCTGAAAAAGAATTTTCATACTTTGTGGTCAGAATAGATTTTAACTACTCAACCTGTTCAAACATTAATAGGGTTAGGGGTTTTGTATAATTCTTACTGAAATGCTGTAGATTTGAGAGCAGTATGTCATAAGACTTAATTAAACTAAAAAAATATTTAGTAGATCAATGCAACTTTGCAAAAGTGCTGCAGATACACATTTTGTGCATTACTAGGAACGATTTCTGAAGGGTAGAAGACTCATATAAATGTTGATTTCTGAGGAAAGTAAACGGAAGATCATCATGCCTGTATAGACCTCATATTCCTTACTGACTTCCCCTATTGCCAAAAGTAGTCACCTCAGGGTTTGTATGGACAAATAGAATTCTAGCAAAACTAATCTGCATATTGTTCCCACTGCAGCCTGTCAGCACTTTGTACTATATTCAGAATTTTGCTCAAGGTTAGGAAACAGCACTGTGAAAAGATCCCACTTACTGAGATTAATGGTAATCTACCTTTTAAATATAAGACCTCCTTTAAACAAGTTGAATGTTGCTGATAGATTTCACAGCTGCAGGGTAGTTAGCACCAGGTTATTAGAGCATTGGTGCTGCTGATTTGTGTCACAGCAATGTCTGGGCTAAGCAAGGGAACACAAAGTGATCCCAGGGAGTCTGATAAGTAACCTCAGCCCCTGGAGTTGGAGTGAAAGCAGGAGCTGCAGAGTTGTCCTTTGATGTACCTGATGAGACCTAATTGGTGTGTGCCTGCTGAACAGACCTCTTTCTTCTTGGGGTTTAAA